>JAHIAL010000018.1:2740278-3285209 GCA_021605145.1 Aegilops bicornis | reverse complement strand
TACCGTGGTGCAGGGCTGCCGGTGGCGGTCAACATAGTCGAATGAACACACTGGCGCCAGGACCTGTAGGTCGGGGATGATCAAGGCGGGGAAGATAAGTGCGAGGACGGGAGTTGGGCTGGCGACATGGGTGGCATAGGATAGAAGGGTTGGCCGATTGAATTCCCTCTAGATTTCTTTTATAGTTAATTAGTCTATGACAACATGATCCTACATGTCATACTAATGCATGCAGCCAAGTACTATATGGGTAATGAGGAATATTGTATCACGTACTCGAACCAACTATACCCCCATGGGGACAATTGCTTTTTTTATTTACATGTCGTGGGAGTTTGTATTTCTTATACTTATCCTAATAGGGTTTTTTACCAGTCGAGTCCGCAGGTTCCGGATACCCATTGCCATCTCCATTCTAGTATGTTTTTTTTACTATGCCCATGCTTCAATGTTCCTTGCAATTCAAAGAGCCTTTTAACAAAAATGACAGAATTCCGGCCAGTTATGGTCATCTTGAAATCAAAAAAGAAAAATGGCTGCGTGCACGTAGGTTCTAAGAGAAAAAGGGTTCGAGAAGCACTTATCCATTCTCTACTAAACCTAATCGACTCTGTAAGTCCACACACGGCCGCCAAACTCGACCGGCGATGCGGACTCGCTCCTCCACGGCATCCTCTCCTCCGGCGATGTGTACTCGATCTCGCTCCTCCTCGACATCGTCCTGTCCTCCTCCGGCGGCGAAGCGGGCGCGCTCCTCCTCAACATCCTCTACTCCGGCGGCGAAGCGGCGACGCGGGCGCTCTCCTCCGTCGAGATTCCCGGCCTGTCCAGGTGAGCCACTCGCCCGCTGTCATCCTGCCTCTCAGTCTCACCTACTCGGCAGGGAAACTTTTAGTCGCTAATTGGACAGCATGCCAAGGAACCCTAGATTTGTAGCAGCACATATATACCTGCCGTGGAGCGCGCGTGTTTGGGTCCCAACCAACAGATCGGGGCACCGGGTAGGTTTCTTGGGCTTGGTGATTGGAGAGGGAGTCTCAACTAGCCATATCAAAATGTTGGCATCACCGATGCATGCACGGATATGATCAAAATTTCGGCAAGCCATTACTGTTTGGATCGTAGCCAGTCCAAGTCCAAAATTTTAGCAAAAAGTATACTGTATACCCCTCTTCGGTTTACCACCAACTGACCTGATGCGGCGGAGTGCCTTGGTGCATGCGCTTGCTAATCGGCTGAGGACCCACTTGTTTAAGAGCTATCTTCAACCGGTGATGAAATTTTTGATGATGTAAAACCCATATGGGGCAGGAGAGAGAAAATAGGTGATGTAAAAGTGGTGCCCTAAACATGATCATTTGAACATGATTCATTCCACATTCTGAAATTTCAAACTCTATTCTACATTAAACATTTTAAACAACATTATTAAACAGGAGGTTTCGTGATCCATCTCCTCTTCCTCCATCCACTTCGCCTTCTCCTTCTCGTCGACGAATCGAAGGTCTGCCTCGATGAGGTGCGGATTGGCCTTGGCAAACTTCTCCATGTAAACCCTACCCCTCTCTTCGGCACTTCGTTGCGCATCGACATGGCGGTGTGCTTCCTCTTCCTTACAAGAGAGAATGCAAATCACAGGGGCGAGGAATGGCCGAGGCCATGTCGGGAAAATTCAGCTCGGCCCGGTTATGGCCAAACCTCCATCCCACCTGGTCGTACACGCACGCGGCTAGCTTGGATGTCTCGAAGGTGCCAAGCCACCTACGCCGGCACTTGCAAGTGCTTTCGGCGACATAGTGCCCCAATTCCCTTAGTCGAACACCATGGTACGGGGTCGCACATGCGGCAGGGCGGCAACGCGGTGCCATATCCTCGATGCAATTTTGTCAGCCCAAAGCCGGTAACTGAGCAGGCGGCAAGCCGAACCCAAGCGGCGGCCGCTGGAGTCGATAGATTGGGGAGGTGAGCCGTTGATTGGGCAATGGGGAGACCGGATTCGGGTGGCTGCATGGATGCGGCGGGTAGGTGAAAATTGTTGGCTAGCGGAATGCAAATCGGCAGCGGGATGGCTAGTGGCGGCCGGCCGGGTGGCAATTGCAGCATGAAATCGCCGGTGACGGCAACGGGCGACAACGTGGGCTGCGGGCAGGCGAAGTTTCTGCAGGTGGTTGAGGGTGCGCGCATGGGCATGGTGATTTTGTGGCAGTCGTTGCGGGGCTGCAAATATGAAGCAGTGGGAGGCGTTTTTTCATCTTCCCTAAAAAAATTTACATCACCGAATATATATACATCACCTGTTGGAATGCCGTTTTTGGGCCGAAGTGCCTCTAATTAAAGAGAAAAGAATCTGAACACACCCTAGAGCAATGGTTTGTGGGCGGCACATCTCTCCCATGCTGTTGAGACTCGTCGTTTCGCCCACCGCCTCTCACTCTGCTATTTTCCCCTTTGTGCTCTTCTTTGCTTTCTCTCACTTGCTCCATGGTGCACCACTGGTCCTTTATGGTCGTATCACGTTGGGCTCCAGCATCGGCACTCCAACATTTTGTCATCAGTTTATCTATCCTTCTCACGCACATGTCCAAAAGGCCATATACCTTCAGTCACAGCAATTTGACATTTGAAGCTGGCCAATTACCCTGCAGTGGCACGTAAATATGCAGTACCGAATGAACAGAGTAACTTTCTCGAATTACTTGTACAGCTGTGTTGTCACATAATTGGCCTGGCGGTGTCCTGCTTGAGACATGTACACAATGTGGCAAACCTTTCTCCTGCCTATCCAACTTATGTTCAAGTCAAAACATGGCATGCAGCATTTATCCAAACTGGTTAACAGCTGAACTGAAATAATAAGAGGCAAACCATGCAACGGAAAAATGCAATAAGATATTCATAGATTTGCAGGTTGCAGTACCATACTTTTACAGAACCGTACTACTACTATAACCTTGGTCCCATTTTCGCTATAGTGGCGAGCTTAGTTTCCATAAGACCTACCCAAGCATCTCCACCGTTTCTCTAAATCATTAGCTCTTGGGCAAAGGTCCAGAGTGTGAAATTGGAACCCAACCTAAAAATCTCATTCGTTATGCAAGAAATCAAGGAACTAAAGGGTTGGTCCTCGTTGCGGCCAGAGTTTAGTCCCACCTCGCCAACCAAAGGGGAATCAGACCGGTTTATAAGCCCCTCCCTCTCTGCCATGTTGAGCTCCTTTCAAAATGAAAATAGATGCCCTTATAGAGGGAATTTAACTTAAATTCATACTGAATTTCTCTGAAGTTAGTAGAAATTTATTATGAATTTAGGTTGAATTTTCTATAAGCGCATCTATGCTCATTTCTGAGTAGTTTTTATATAGTTTTTTCTTTTCTGCTATATTTATTTTTTTCTATTTATTTCTGAATTGTAATAAGTCATTAAAAATAAGCATCTATGCTCATTTTTTAGTAAAGTTAATCACAACAATTTTTTCTTTTATTTATTTTTGAGTAGTTTTTATATAGTTTTTTCCTTTTCTACTATATTTATTTTTTTCTTTTTATTTCTGAGTTTAATAAGTCATTAAAAATAAGCATCTATGCTCATTTTTTAGTAAAGTTAATCACAACTATTTATTATTCTATTTATTTCTTAATTTTAATAAGTCATTAAAAATAATCATCTATGCTCATTTTTCAGTAAAGTTAATCACAACTATTTTTTCTTCTATTTATTTCTGAGTAGTTTTTTATATAGTTTTTTTTTCTTTTCTACTCTATATATTTTTTTCTTTTTATTTCTGAGTTGTAATAAGTCATTAAAAATAAGCATCTATGCTCATTTTTTAGTAAAGTTAATCACAACTATTTTTTCTTCTATTTATTTCTGAGTAGTATTTTATATAGTTTTTTTCTTTTCTGCTATATTTATTTTTTTCTTTTTATTTCTGAGTTGTAATAAGTCATTAAGAATAAGCATCTATGCTCCTTTTGTAGTAAAGTTAATCACAACTAGTTTTTCTTCTATTTATTTCTGAGTAGTTTTTATATAGTTTTTTTCTTTTCTGCTATATTTATTTTTTCTTTTATTTCTGAGTTCTAATAAGTCATTAAAAATAAGCATCTATGCTCATTTTTAGTAAAAGTAATCACAACTAGTTTTTCTTCTATTTATTTCTGAATAGTTTTTATATAGTTTTATTATTTTCTGCTATATTTATTTTTTTCTATTTATTTCTGAGTTGTAATAAGTCATTAAAAATAAGCATCTATGCTCATTTTTTAGTAAAGTTAATCACAACTATTTTTTCTTCTATTTATTTCTGAGTAGTTTTTTATATAGTTTTTTTTCTTTTCTGCTATATATATATTTTTTCTATTTATTTCTGAGTTGTAATAAGTCATTAAAAATAAAAAAGAGGCGCAATGCTAGTTAATTCGCTTCAAGCCGTTCGGAATAGTGTAAACTGCACTGCACATAGCTCCGTGCAGTCTACCCTATTCCTCAAGGCTTGAAGCGAACCAACGTGAGCATTGAGCCTCTTCCTCATCATCTCTGCACTCAGGGCTTATAAACAGCTGCGAGTGCCTCTCGCTTGGCGAGGTGGGACTAAAAAACAGGTGCACAAAATAAATAAGTAAAGAAAAAATGCCTCCTAATGGGCCCCCACGGCCTGGATACGACTACAAACCCACCATGGGCTGTGGATTCAGCCCGCAGTGGCCCAAGATGGGACCATCAGCAAAGCAGTAGTAAGTAGGCCCATAAGCCTATAGTGGAGAGGAGCTCGAGGGAGGCGGCGGTGGGGCTTATAAACCCGCTCGCGCCTCTCGGCTAGCGAGGTGGGACTAAACTTTCGTGCCGCACCGTGAAGACGACCATTGGTCCCGGTTCGTGGCTCCAACCGGGACCAATGCTCATCTTTAGTCCCAGTTGGTGGCACCAACCGACCAAAGTCCTTCGCTTCCCGCCCTTTGGGCTCTTGAAAAAGAGCCTTTGGTCCCGGTTGAGCCACCAACGACCAAAGCCTTTGCTATATAAGGAAAATTTGAGAACCGCATCCCCACTTCGATCTCTCCTCCTCCTCGATCTCTCCGACGCTGGCGCTGCCGCCGCCGCCACCTCGCCGCTTCGCTCGACCAGCCGCCGTCGCCGCCTCGCCTCGACGTCGTCGCCGACTTCGACCTCGCACCTGCCGTCGCCCCGCCTACTGCCGCACCTACCGCCGTCGCTGTCATTGTCGCCGTCGACCGCCTTGAACTTTTTATGATTTTTGTTAGATTTTTTGTAGTTTATAGATTTTTTGTTAGATTAGATATGTAGTAATTTAGATATGTAGTTCATAGTATGTTAATTTAGATTGTGTAATTAATTTGTTCATATTGTGTTAGATTTTTTTTCTGTTAATAGATTTTTGGTGTAATTAATTTGTTCATATTTAGATTGTGTTAGTAAAAGTACTATAATTGAACTAGCTAGTTAGAAAAATATAATTACTATTTTATTTAGATTTTTGGTAATATAATTAGTTAGAAAAATATTAGTTAGTTAGAAAAATACTAGTTTATTTTTAGTAAGTATTATATAGTAAGTGCTACTTTGTTTTTAGTAAGTACTACTTTATTTATTTATAGTAAGTGCTTAGTATAGTTTGTATAGTTGATTTAATTAATAAAACTATTTTATTTAACTATATATAGAAGTAGTTTGTAGTAAGTGCTACTTTATTTAACTATATATAGAAGTAGTTTGTAATAAGTGCTACTTTATTTATTTATAGTAAGTGTTACTTTATTTATTTATAGTAAGTGCTTAGTAGTTGAACTAGATAGTTGATTTAATTAATAAAACTACTTTAATTAACTATATATAGAAGTACGTACTTCCCGCATCGACGTCGGGCGATGCCTATCTCACATCCTCGCTGCCGCCGACTCGGGCGGTGGAGGCTTGCTTGATCAGGCCATGTTCGGACCTGGGCTCCATGGCCGGTATTGGGAGGTGCTACCTTCCGGGACGAGGTTGGTGAGGAGGCAGCCCGTTGTTAACCTGATCCTTGTTTGATGGCGGTCGCATGGGCCGTTGACGGTGCCGAGGCTTCGGACACCGCGCGGAGGTGGTACGTCACCGTGTCGGCCGAGGAGGACGAGCACGTCCGTCGCTACATGGTTGCATTGGAGGGCAGGTTCGACAATACCGGCAGGTTCTTGAGGATCTCACCGAGCTATGATCCTGTGATGGTTCCTTTATCTTTGGGTGTCCACCGCTTGCGTCGATACCCGTCAGGCGCTACGGTTCTAGTTGTATTAGTGATGCTATATTAGTGATAATATTCGACGATGTACGAACACCAAGAGATGATGTACTTTTGCTTATAATTATTGAATGCATGCTAATTTGAATACTACTTTATTTTATGATTTGGTTTTGCTTATTTTATGATTTGGTTTTGCTTATTGAATGCTCATATTGGATAAGTTCTCCTTCATTTGAATTATGAACATAGGCGGAAATGTCGTACTCGGACGATTTAAAACCGCCTCGGGAGTGCGATCGTGCCACGACGACCGAGGTATCTGCGACAGGTTCATTGAGCTGGACGAAGATCGGCGCTTCAGCATTAAGCTCGACGAGACCTTCGATGTTCATACGGTACGCAATGACGACAATAGTTTTTTTTCGTAATTAATCATGACTTCAACTATTTTAATCATGACAATATTTTTCATCTTTTCCAATTCGACTAGTTTATCCCATGCTTTGCAAGATGCTATGTCTTGGAGAGGATGGGTTTCAAGACCATGAAAGTTTGAAACCAAAAAATTATCCTAAGTACCCATCATGGTGTGGATTTTCAAGTAAAGCTGTACAATGCTCAGAGTGTAACCCATTTTGGTTGCAAAAATTGGGAAGCACTTTGCAAGATGTATGGTCTTGATGAGGGTATGCTTATCACCATGGATCTTGGTGATCCTACAATCGAGCAAGACAGACCTTCGATTTGGGTCCTTATGGATACACCTTCAATTCTTCCCCCATGTGAGCTTAACATAGTTATTAAGTAATTTATATTGTTTATTTCAAAATAGTTGACAACTTATTTCCATTGACAGCTTATTTTGATTGTTCAAAGAATGTGCGGAAGATGGTAGACAAAACCCACTACACCGATGGTCTTAATTAACTTATAAGGAGAAAAATCATCCGATCGCATTTTGTACTGATCTTGAGAATTACAATGTCTACAATCGAACTCCTCAACATTATGGCCAATACGCGCCACTAGTGCACGTGTTGAACTACGGTAACTACCATGGAGATACCTGGTAAGATTTTTTACTATTACGACATCCGTGCATCTTTTTGCATACTTCTAAAACTAGTACATCATTGCTAACTACGGTTATTACTATGTTTTTCAACAGAGAATCCCAGAGGATTATGTGCCTCATTTGATGTATGAGAATGGCAGCCTTCATGTTTTGAACATATATCCGTGTCATCCTACGAATCTCAAATCGGCCCATACCGGATTTCTAAAAGAAGTGGAGACATGACAATCAAAGAATGGAAAAATGTATGGACAGTCGTAAGGAGCTTCTTGGAAGCAAAAGGAAGCGAAGCGCAAGAATTGGAGATGGATGATCTCCATTCTTCATAATGGAGAGTCAGGGTCTATATTGTTTTATGCTATTTTACCTTAAGGGTGTTTAGGTCCTACCGACATCGATGATCATGTGCTAAGAACAATTATGTAGGGTTGGGTTCGATGACTATGAGGATGATGATCGTATGACTTATTATTAATAACGAGTAGAAGTTGTATGATGATGCATGATTAGTAGGACTTGATATTATATATGATGTTGTATGATGCGAGCATATGCATGAGCATGTTATATCAGCGGGTGAAATGAACATAGCAGCAGCGTTGATAAACCAAGGACCGAGATATAAAAGAGGACACTTCTCTCTATTAGCTAGCTAATAACAACCTAAAAATAACCCCCAAAACCCCTAAAGCAGCCACTTTTCTAAAAAAAACATGGATTTTTGGTCCCGGTTGGTGCCACCAACCGGGACCAAAGGCCTTCGCTCGGCTTTGCCAAGACCGCCACGTGGAGGATTGATCTGTCCCGGTTCGTGTTAGAACCGACTAAAAGCGACGATTAAGAATCTGATTAATTCCTGCCTGAACCCACTAAAGCGCCTTACGAACCCACTAATAGGTGTTTTTCTACTAGTGACTGGAACTCTTGCTCTCACTGCGCCCATGGAAGGTTTATTTCAACTGGTGGGAACAATTACCTTCAATGGTTGGAACATTCTAGCAGACATGCAGAAGCATGGGATGGGCTGAGGGGAGGAGAGGAGCGACAACGGAAGGGGTTGCCCCGCTCCCACAGAAGCACAAGGTGGATGATAACCTGTAAAACGGGCATATTTTGGGTATGATGGGCCGCCAATCCAGTGGGTCACGCCAGGGGTGGTTGAACTCGGTATTCTCAGTAGCCATGTATAAGAGCGGAAAATGCCAATGGCGCTCGGCCTACAGCCAGGCCGGAATCCCTGCCGTCTGTCCACCATCGAGATTCCCGCTGTCAGTGTATAGGGACCGTATTTGATTTATTTTTGGCTTGTATTCAACCAGACCTGGCCCACCCACATGCAAAAGCAGCTAGGGCCTGCCTCGCTCAGCTGACATGTACGCACAAGGTTGGACTTTTCGGTAGACATGCTCCACGCGCCTCGAGGACTGCACCACCCGTGCATGAACGTCGTGGTCATCTTGGGTCCATAGGAGAGCACAGGGAGGCAAAAATGCGTTCGTGTATCATTCCTGACCAGTGAAAACACCCTGCAGTGTTCCAGTGTTATCAATTATGTTCCACTAATGATGTTTTGAGGGTTTTGTTGATCGCGTTTTTTGATTGTCAGGCAGTTTATGTCTTCCAACAGTCTATCGCTCGACAGTTTATGTTGGCACACGTTAACATTTTTTGTTAACCTTATTTTGGGGTATGTGTCACAGTCCAATTGAACGAACAATCGCAGTTACATGCGTGTTTATTTTGAACAATTTAATTAATAATTCAGTTAACCACACACTAACACCGCCGCGTCTGCACGCTAATGTAAAAGAGTTCCTAATGAGGCTTGATTGCAGGAGAGATGCAATGTGCAGTGGTTGTGCAAGCTTCTTGTCAGCCACTGCCCCGGTTGGTGCGGCGAGAAAGGAGCGTGATCAGTTCAAAGCAAAAGTTTTGGGGGGCAGCGCTGCCATCACTTGCCACTTCGCAGGGTCACAGCATGTGTGCTCGCACAACATCCACACTGCTAGAAGGAGACCAGCCGGTGTGGTTCGCACACAAAGAACAAGAACGCCAGCAACGGCAAAAAAAAGTCAGTAACCACGGCCCATTAATCATCAGATAAATTTACCATTTTTTCATCATAACAAATCATTCTAATTTTCTCTTAGTTTTACGCAATTACGAGACATTGCTCCTGGTAAATTGTTCACTCCATAAAACAAGCTGCTTCCCACAACCAACGTGCAGGGTGGCCATGCCTTGTAATGGACCATGGAACTCAATACCCCACGCCGATCTGATGCAGGCAATGACTGATTGTACCATACGTCGCGCACAATTGTGCAAGACAGAGCTGGCGTGCTCACCTCTGCCACCGGGTTCAGAGTGCAATGGAGCACCGTATGGCAATCTACACCACTTGCCTCGTCACTTCATCCATCAAAACAGCGAGGTCCTTTGGGTGTACTAGAAATTTGAATTCGGGGTCACATGCTGTACGTGCATAAGCTTAAAGCAAGCAACCCAACCATGGAGCTAAGCAAACTGACAACTTGCTTCAACCAATATCATCAGTTTTTTCAGGTAACAACTGTTATAAATTGACGGAATTTGAGCATTGATTCTGACACAAACAGATTATTACATTAATATATTACGGCAGCAACAATCCTATCTTTTTTGGCACAGATATTAAGAAAATGATAAAGCGTGCTAGAAACCAAATCTACTATATTTAAAGTCAACAAGATGGAACTCTGAACTCTGAAGCACATTTTGATCCAGTAATTATGAATGCAAGACACAAGCAGGACAAGTTAAATACAATCGGTCAAACCATGCAAGCATCAAATAAAAGTTCTGATAGCTGAAGCAACAAATGAAACGTTTGGAGCATGCAACGTCAGTCCTTGCAACACATTTTTGCAAGTATAAATTACATTGAGCATGTGGCAGATTAACTGATTCTAGAGGAAGTTTGGCTCAAAGGCCCCGGTTTTTTTAGTGCCGCAAGTATTGCGCCGATGTCCAACCACCCCACAGTTTGTGCATTTTGGCGATTTCCTTGGAGCCTTTGGCAAATCGCCTGGCTGTGGGCAAGTTGTACACTTGTGTCCCTGCTCTCTGCAGATTGTGCAAAACTGCGACGCCTTAAGCTGTTGCTCGTAAGGCGCCTTGTCTCTGCTTGTTGTCGGCCTTCCCCTCTGCCTCTTCTTCTCATTCACACCTACACCTGAGCAACTTGATTCACCATCACCGGTATCTTTATGCAGCACAACATTCGCCTCTATTGATTCATGTTGGGTTTCCGCTACAATCTGCTGTTGTTTCTCTTTGTCTGCAAGCCCCATTCCATCTTTATCGATACTCAGCGGAAGCAGAGTCGCATACACCTCCTTCATCACAGCCATGAAAACATCAAAGCACTTGACATTGCTGTCGCGAAGCACCACACATTCCAACGCCTTCATGTACATAGTGTGATGCCTGAATTTATCACTAGCTGGAGGTCCTCTGTCTCTCTGATACCTAACCAAATGTTCTGGAAGAACGTCACGCGCTTCTCTTGTCCATTGCTTAATTATATGCTTCTGTGGTATTTTCTACAACCGGAAGTGCACCATCACCTGCATCTGATTTTTTTTTTTTTGCAAATGTGAGATGTTCTCTCTTGATTGCAAGCATGAACAGAAAGTATTGTGCCCTACTTTGTGCTCCGATATGTACCAACCAGCATCTTTTGACCGCAACAGCCTTATCATTGCATTTCAACCACACCTAGACGAAGGGCTGTTCACCTTCAATGGGGTACCCTTCAAGAAACATAGTTTATTCCATTTAGTATTGTATGGATACTTGTTTCGATTACCAATTGCACGGCCAATTGATGAGACATGATTTCTCAAGAGATGTACCGCACATGCACACACAATCTCTTGCATGCATCTCGTCCTTTGGACATTCAGCTTGCTTTTTGCTAGCCGTATACCAAATCCAGGAATACAGGTTCTAAAACTCAATAGGCCTCATTGAGAGAGTCAAATGTTGTGCCAATCTTGGGATTCATAACATGGCCTTCCCCATTCTCTCTCATAAGCACGGACAGACAATTCAAGCGATGTCTTCCTGTCGGGGATCATCTCCCTCTCATCAGGTGATTTACCCAGCCTTACCCTGTAGCAGTGTCTCACAACAGAAAACACCAAAATTTAGTTTTTGCGAGATCATGATCACTAAAAGTAGATGCAGATAAACCAACAATTTTTTTTTAAAAAATGGCAAAAGGAATGGTGGCCATATTATGATTTTCCATTCATCTTTAAAATAAATAATGCAAATAGTAATTTTGTTTGTGACGACAGCTGGATTTCAACTATACCATGCGATATATATATTTCCATTCAGAAGAAAGGGCTAACACACTCCGGACACATAACCATTAACACATTTAGAAAAAGAAAATCTATCTCCAAGGTATACCACCTATAATTACATCTTCCGGCTGAAGAACAAAACACATATAAATTACTTTACAATTCAAGCAACTTGCTCAAACCCAACACAACCAGGCAGCAGATCCAGACATAAATCATTTCCAAGACATATTTAGCATTGAAATTCCTCGAATCAAACAGCCGACCAAAGACGCTCAAAATATCATTCTGTTTTGTTAGCTAAGCAATTTTACCATTGCAGAAAAACGATATTTGTACAACTAACATCTCTAAACTGAAACCCTTCTGTTCAGTTACCAATGACAACTTCAGTCTGTAAACGACAAGCTAGGGAATAAACCACACATCGGCAAATCCAATCTTATCATATTTCGGTGCCTAGTCGCAACAGTAACACCTCGAAGCCTTCAACACTCCGACCAACTAATTTTACGGTGGAAAGATCGATAGTCTCCAACTGTTAATATGTGGTCAAACCAGCACACATCCGAACATGAAACTATACCTAGTGATGTACCAACCAACAATATTTTTCTGTACACCATTCATCCTCTAAGCAATATAGACCGACGACCAAGAATAAATCTAAACTTAACAGTTGCGAATCAAGCATTAGGGAAAACAAATCTCACCTCAGAGCACACCTGTATCTCTGTCCGTCTACAGCTTGCTGTGCTTCGGCGCCCTTGTCCATCTCTACAGCTGCAGCACTCATGGAATCCTGGGATTCCACTGGTAGCACGGCGAATTCCATCCGCGAACTCTGCTCCTTCCTCCTACAATGAAATCTAATCCAAATCACGAAAGAAATCTCCAAACGTACGCCATCGAATCCAGGCGGAAAAGATGGGAAGTGAAGGAAAATTAACATACCCGTCGAGGACGAGTCCATCTGTCGACATATCGCCGACGGAGAACAGCCGCCGTTGTGCGCGTGTCTGAAAAAAGACAGCGGCCGCCGAGCTGAGCTTCTGTGGAAGAAAAGGGGATGCCGAGCCAACCTGGTCACGTGGATATATCTGGTTCACAAAGGTCACAGGCCCATCTTACCTGTGCTACTTCGAAACACAGCCTTGTACCAGAATGGCAGTCCAGGCCAATCAGTGCTACCGCGGGTCGGGGAACAGCAGTGGTTGTTGGGCCGAACACCAATACGCCTATGCGAACCTAGTTGTATCACGGACCGTATTTCGCCCACTAGGCCTGCCACTCTGCTGCAACGACATGACTGATTCACAATCACAAAGCCCATACAAACGGACCAGATTGCGGCCTGCCTGTAGCCCGGCCACCAAAAGCCCTCACTCTGTATAAGAGCCCCTTTGGCAAGGGCTGGCATCATGTTGATATTTGAATTCTTTATTGTACTTCTTTTCTTGGTAATCATGATTGCCTAAGTTTGCTTTGTTTCTTTTTTTGCAGCTGCCATCCGTGGGGATGGTGGATTGATGCTGATTCTATTTGAGACGCCCTCAGGCTTCGCAATTTTCACTTTTTGTGGGTTACTTATTAGCCGACCAAATGCTGTGAAGGTGTACTATATGTTCTTCCTCCCTTGGTTACTGATGACGAGCTTGCTTGCTTGCTTTCTCTTGTTGTCCATGCCATTTACCTAATTTTCTGTTTTATTATCCTTGTCTCCTCCAGGAAGTATGGCTTAGCTTCACTGATGGACGGAAGGCAAAACGTGTTAGTGCCCACATCTTTCCTTCGATTCCCTGCTCCTGGTTGTTATTTTCTTATGTTGTTTGCCGCCAAATCCTGCTAGTTATGTTGCACCATTCATGATTGCATCATTATTTATTTATTTTATTTTGTGTCTGGGATGGAACATAAACATATTGTTCATTATCTCTTAATATTTCCTTCAGACTAAAAATACTTGATTTGAGGGAACTTATACTAGTTTCTAGCTACAAGTATTTCGGTACAGAGGTAGTAATTGAGAGGCTAACACAACTTCCTCCATAAACCTAAAGCATGTACTCTGGACGCAATTGTGCACACGCCCAAAAAACTACTTTTGCTAAATGGCCGTCATGGGTGCAACGAGATTTCTAACGAATCAGTTACTTGATTTGCTGCTACTATTGAAGAGCAGCACTGTGGTCTGATGCCAAACTACATCTCGTTACCTTGCTTTATGAACTTACTTAATCTGAATTACACTAGTATTTGATGAACGAGTATTTGTAAGATGAGGATATCGTCACGGTTAAGTTATACCTAGTGAATCAGCTCCCTCTGGTGAGAACCTCGACCCCCTTCCCCCTCCTCCCTCCCTCGCTCCTACGGGCAACGGGGGGAACTCTAGCCACTGGTCGCATCTCCGCGCGCGAGGGATAGGCGCGGCAACTCGCCGGCGCTCCGGAGTGGACCGGTGATGGTGGCGTGACGGTGATGTGACGGCCGGCGCGGAGGTGTGGTGCGGGCTGGAGGCTGCGTCGCGGTGGTGCGCCCAGATCCGCTTCTGAAGTCGCGGGTCGCGGTCGGCCTTCCTTGCCATGGCTCGGGGGGTGGATGCGTACGTCGCTGCTCGATCGGTCCCTTGCGGCTGGTCGGCGACGCACGGTGCGGGAGACCCCACTGGTGGCCTCCATGGCAGCGGCGGTGAGGGCTCTGCTTCCTCCTCTCTGGCGATGGGCTGATGCTAGTGTTCTCGCGCGGGTCCGGAACAACGGCAGGGTGGGGCGAAGCATGTTGTTCGGGGGAGGGGGGAAGAGGCCGGTTGGAGGGACAGGGGCTCCGGTTGAGCTTCCTGTTGCTGACACAGGAGGTTATTGCCGGTCATGGCCGTGGGCCGCTCCTCCCCCCTTCCTCATCCTCGTTTCGTTGTTCTCCGTTTCGTCATTGCTCGAGGCGGGTGGTTTGCTGGCAGTCCCGGAGGTGGTTGGGGTGCAGATTTGTTCAAAGTCACGGCCTTTGGAGGTTCTCGGGGCGGTCTGGATGCAGGGCGGCGGCTCTGGCGGGGGAGGCGCTCGGTCGTGGGTTGACGACGTGGCTCGGGTGCGGGCGGGCAGCCATGGTCGCTTGGACAGCATGGCTACGCGTGGTTGGCAGAGCGGGGATGCGACGGAGGGGTAGGAGCACCGGGGTTCACCACTTGCCCAGTCCCGGTACTGTCATGGTGCTCGTTCTCCTCCTTGCAGGCTCCGTCGTGGTGCTCCCACTTCTTTCATGTCACTCCAGGTGAAAACTTGATCTTTGGGATCTGACGGTGATGGCTACCTGTGGTCGTATCCCTTCTGAAGGCATCGTCTTAGAGTCCTCATTCCGGCCGTGTCCGCCTCACCGCTCCTTGGTGGATCTCTTCTTGGAGGTGGTCACCGTCGGCCCAAGCGGTTCTTCTTTGCTTATCATTAGGGTGCTTGGTCGTCGTTGGGGTGGTGTTTTCGGTGCCCGACACGTTTGTATCTTGCCTTGGGTGTATCAGTGTGTGCGTTGAGTGTGGTGGTGGAGTGCGTTTGTATCTTCTTGCTCGAATGTTGTGATGATGGTTGCTTTATATATAAAGCGGGGGAACCCTTTTTCGTCGGCCAGCTCCCTCTCCTAATTGAGAGACATGACATGATACTTGATTAATTGTTTCTTTTTTCACGTGAACATGTTCATCCTTATTATTTCTTCATCAGGCTGTTTTGCTGGAAGAGCTTCGAACTTTTAAGGACAAGTCCAAGGCTATTAATAAAAGTACTGGTGTCAGCAAAAGGCTAAAAGAGATGATAATGAACTTCCGCTTCCCTGAGCAGAAAATTGCTGTTGGAAAGCTTGAATACAAAAGAATTATTGAAGAGAGATTGGTGAGTATAAGCTCCTGGTTTATCTATATTTCTGAACAACTTTGATTGCCATTTTTGCTGTGACTTCTTCCAGAATATCGACTGCCTGTATAATACAGCTGTGATGGAGGTAATGTGGGGCATACAGCATTGCATGCCAAGTTTGCTGCCTCAAGAAAAATCACAACTGACAGAAGCAGACTGTCTCCCGATGAGTCTAGGACTGCGCTATGTATTGCAACATTATGACTGTAATGTCAAAACAGATATGGTGAGTTAACTAGTTGCCATGTTTTTTTGTTTCATAGTTCCCTGTCATTTGGTGTTGCACTGTATGATAGCTTGTGTGCTGACATTTAGAATACTTCATCTTCATGGACCAAAGTTTTGGATGCAACTTCTACAGAAAAAAATTATATGCTTTGCATCCTTGCTTTAGTGATGAAGCAATCTTCTTTGTATCCAGGTCGATGAGCAAATTGTTGCGACAGCTTCTGCGTTGTTTCAGTGTGATTCTGTTGAGAAGAAATATTCTGGAGCCTTGCGCCGTGCAGGTGACCTCATTAAGGATGTTTCTGGCATCAACTGCGAGGGTTGGACGTTACTGAAAATTGCAACAGCTCTGAAGATGATATGGTGGCCTGAATTTGGCGACTCCTGTGAGGTAAAACTGTACATACTATTTTGTGAAGTGTGCCCAGCTGCATGCTATCCCATTTTCAGCAAACTTGTCACTCACTCCAAATCATGCTTCTTTCAGGTTTCAGAAGATGATGTGTCAAGGTTGGTGGCTCATGCATATATATATATGACCTTCATAAGAAAAAAGATTCTTGCTTGACAGTCTACAAAGATATGGTCGAAGCTCATGAAGTTAAGACCTCAAAAAAAGAACTACTGAAATCATTGGTTGAGCTGGCCAATGAAACATATGAGGCGGAAGGGCCTGAGAAGAATGTATAAACCATATAAGCTCACAGATAGTTGAAACTGTTGCAGCTAATAGTTTGTTCTCAGTCTGAAGCGAGTTTTTGGTACACATGTTGGCTCATAGGGTATTAATGAACATAAGCTGATCTTGGTGGACTTTATTAGAATCTCAGTCTGAGAGGGCCAGTACGAAAAAGTGTAGTGCTAATTAAGTTCGAGCAAACCTGTTTAACGACTGCTGCCAAGTATTTTCCTTCGGTGAAAACCCTTGTCCATTTGGGGCTCAGCAGCGGCGACGCTTAGCGCCGTTTTTCCCTTTGAAGAACATTGTCATGGAGCTTAGGTGTCCTAGGACGTGTCATGGTGGTGTCTTCAGGCCTTTCTGTGCTCTCTCTTGGCGACGTAGTTGTTTTTGTTCTCAGTCTGACTGGGTCGACGGCACCCGTGGGAGGGGGCCAAGACGAAGGGAGAGTAATCACATGAACTAGGGCGTGGCAGGCAGTCGGAAGGGTTAATATTGTGGTCGTTGGAAACATGTGGACGTGTAGACGGGAATGGGCTGCGAGCCAAGGAAGCATGTAGGAAGGGTTAATTTTGTGATATAGTCTGATTGGTACAGACACCATTTTTTGTTTTCCCAATGGGATACATCAGCTAATTATAGTACGTCTGACACATGGGGCGGAGCCAGCTTAGGAGCGTTGGGTTCAACTGCACCCAACAATTTTTCCTGGCCGAGTATAGGGATGTGTATACGTATCTGCATGAACCCAACTAAAAAAAATAAAGAGTGAACGCAAACACTCGACGAGAAGCCCAAAAGCTCACAAAGTGAATCCCCTTCGCGCCAGCCTGATAGGCTTAGAACAACTCTAGCAGACCCCGCAAAGCGCTTACCTGTAAACTCAGTTTACAGTTCGATCGCTGCCTCGAATACGGGCCCAAAACCTCCGCGAAAGAATAGAAACCCCAAACGAAACTGTAAATTTTAAATTTTAGGCGTCGCGGGACAAACAGAACAAGTTCATCATAGTAGTTGATCACCATACATACATAGTTCATACATACACTAAATTTTACAATAGCTATGGGGATAGGACGGCCACCGTACCCTACAGGCCAAAATTGGCTCACCGGAGCCATCCGGGTGCAGCGGCGACGCTGCGGCGGCGGACATCGTCTCAGCCGTCGTTGTCGGAGACGAGGTCAATGTACATCTCGTCCTGCGCCCTGAAATCTTGAAGAGTGTCCTTGAGAGCCCCGGTGCACATTTCTCGTAGTTGCTGCATGAAGAAGTTACGCCCAATTATTCATGCACAACACATAAGAAACCTTTTCTTCTTTGCCATGATATTCATAACCGACTCAACAAACCTGATTGACATTCATGTGATAAAGCAATAGCTGCCATGTCCCTGGCACCAAAGGCAGAATCATTTTCTCTTTGTTTCATTTTTTGAGAGAAAGGCACAAAGAAAGAAAAGGTAATAGAGCCATTACCATGTCAATACAAACAGCACAGGCCGGCAACTGTGTACTCCTATATTGTTACATCGCATCAGATCCATCCGAGTTGGTAACGACCACACGTACGTCTAAACTTCAACTCGATTGTGCCTCAGCTTTTACGGCCCCGTCGAAATCAGCTGCATCTTCCCATCCTGACTCGAGATAGATAAACCGTTGAGACGTCAAAGCACGCGACGGTAACACGTACGGGATTGCGTTGCATGAATGGTTCCGTGCTCTGGTCAGTCTCACTCTCACCCTGACGATGCCAACCTCCCATCTTTCTTCTTTGGTTCTTCCATCGCCGACGGCCCATGCATGCCACGCGCGCCTGAAACTTTCTCCGGTCTTCCGTGTCGGCCTTCTCGCACCCCTGCGGCGGCAAGCAACAATTTGTTAAAAACTACCAGCGCACGCCCAGCGCACACGTTTCGTTAACCGGTCGGGTCTTCCCAGAGGCTCCGGATGAGGACGTGACCAGTTTAGTTCGGACCGCAGACACACGTAAAGACGACCTAGGAGCTGAGAGGAGAGGGATAGAAAGAAGGCGAGAGGCCAGCTCGTCGATCAGCGACGTGTGATATTTATTTCCACATGAACAAGTTACTACGTCGGGTTCATGCATAACCAACTCAACAACAAACTGATTGATCGACACCCCTTGCGGTGATAAAGCTCTACCAGCTGCCATGTCGCCGGCAGCCGGCACAGAATGCAGACAAACTGATTGATCGACACCCTTGCGGTGATAAACAGCTGCCTGCTGCCATGTCCCCGGCTGGCGGCACAGAATGCAGAATGCCGAATCATGGTGAGATATGTGGCATCGATAATCGATTTCTCACCTTAAGTTTAGTTAAAAGGTTGCATCTACTCTTAAGTCAGTGTTTCGCCCGCTAGCGGTATGCGGCAAAGGGAGCCTTGTGCCCTTGTTATTTCGATTTTGTTGAACGGATGCTTTTTGGTTATTGTTCCGCTATCTAACCGTCAGGGCATCTTCAATACTGGCTTCCAAACCACACATCGCATTTGTCTGCTAACAAGGGACCAGTCCGCGAACGCAGTTGCAAAAGGCAGTCATCCAAAGCTAGTCACATATGACTGGCTATATTTCAAATGAATTTTAACGAAATTGATCAAATTCAATTCAAACTCAAACAAACCGGACAATATTCATTCATACTTAGATAATTTTTACATAAAACTGAATGTATTTCATCTAAACCAGAGCAAATTCCTTACATTTAGACATATTTCAACACTACAAGACTCTAAACCTTGCCTAAAATGACCGCCGACGCTTGTTCCCCATCTCCATCTGGCCATGAGCCCCGAAAAATAAAGCTCTCCACCACCTCCGTAGCCGTGAGCCCCAGGAACTGAAGCTATCCACCTCCACATTGCCGACAATACTGAGCTTGCCAAGCTTGACTTCAACGGGAGGGGAGAAGCGGTGGCCTTCCTGGGACCCGAGCACCGACGACCTCTCATGTTGTACTCTTCCTCGCCACCGCGGCGATCTTGGAGGTGCCGGCCTGCGTGGTCGGGCAGCGGGCGTGGGCCGAGCTGGTGACCTCGCTCTTGCCGAACACCTCATTCGCCGCTTTGTCAAACTCCTTGTAGGCATCCTCTATAACTCCGCCTGACACTGGTGGTACCGCAAATGATCACGACGGCTATCGCAAGCATTGTGATAGGAGTCGACTAGCGCCTCCCACTCGGCCACAACCACGTCCAGTGCGATCACCATGCCGGCGGTGATTTGCTCCTGCGCTCGCCGGTGATCGTCGAAGAGGTGGAGGTTGTACTCCTGGTCGGCCTACGCCTGCCGGAACAAGGCCTCCCGCTCCTCCAGCACCATGTCAATGTAGTGAGCATGGACCTCACCCATGGTGATGCTGGCATTGGCTAGCGAGGAGGGTGGCGCCGGCTCGTTGTGGGTTGCGTCCTCTATTGGGGCGCCCAGAAGCGCCGGCCTCCGTGCCTGCCCGATGCCAATGAAGATGATCTCTGTTGTTTCTCCTCGGAGGAAAGGCTGGCCTGCATAACTTTGGAGCTCGAGGAGGCCATGGCGGGCGTGGTGCAGATAGAGTGGAGGGAGCAGAGCATGATGATTGTGTTGGAAATATGCCCTAGAGGCAATAATAAAATGGTTATTATTTTATTTCCTTGTTCATGATAATTGTCTATTGTTCATGCTATAATTGTATTAACCGGAAACGTAATACACGTGTGAATACATAGACTACAACATGTCCCTAGTGAGCCTCTAGTTAACTAGCTCGTTGATCAATAGATGGTTATGGTTTCCTGACCATGGACATTGGATGTCATTGATAATGAGATCACATCATTAGGAGAATGATCTGATGGACAAGACTCAATCCTAAGCATAGCACAAGATCGTGTAGTTTGTTTGCTAGAGCTTTTCTGATGTCAAGTATCTTTCCTTAGACCATGAGACTGTGCAACTCCCGGATACCGTAGGAATGCTTTAGGTGTATCAAACGTCACAATGTAACTGGGTGACTGTAAAGGTGCACTACAGATATCTCCAAAAGTGTCTGTTGGGTTGGCACGAATAGAGACTGGGATTTGTCACTCCATATGACGGAGAGGTATCTCTGGGCCCACACGGTAATGCATCATCATAATGTGACTAAGGAGTTAGCTACGGTATCATGCGTTACGAAACGAGTAAAGAGACTTGCCGGTAACAAGATTGAACGAGGTACGGGATACCGATGATCTCATCTCGGGCAAGTAACATACCGATGGACAAAGGAAATTGTATACGGGATTGATTGAATCCCCGACATCGTGGTTCATCCGATGAGATCATCCTGGAACATGTGGGAGCCAATATGGGTATCCAGATCCCGCTTCTGAGTTATTGGCGGAGAGGTATCTCGGTCATGTTCGCATGATTCCCGAACCCGTAGGGTCTACACACTTAAGGTTCGTGACGCTAGAGTTGTAATGGGAATAGTATGTGGTTACAAAGGTTGTTCGAGTCCTGATGAGATCCTCGGACATGACGAGGAACTCCGGAATGGTTCGGAAGTGAAGATCGATATATTGAACGAAGGGTATTGGAGTCCGGAAGTGTTACAAGGTAGCGGCTATGACCAAAGATGACCGAAAGGTGTTTCGGGGGCCCCGGCAAGTGTTGCAGGGCCTCATGGGCCAAGGGGAAGGGGCAAACCAGCCCACTAAGGGGTTGTGTGCCCCCAGACCTTTTCCCACGTTGCTTGGGGAGGTGGGGTGCCTCCACCTGGCTTGGGAGGCAAGCCTCCACCTGCTTGGCTTGGGGGGCAAGTCTCCCTAGGGAGATCCAAATCTGCCCTAGCCGCCGCCCCCCTAGGGAAAACCCAAGGGCGCCTCCTCCTCCCCCCTTCCCCCTATATATAGTGAGGGAGAGTGAGGGCAGCCGCACCCTGACACGCCCTGGTGCTGCCCTTCCTCTCCTTCCTACACCTCTTCCTCCTCTGTAGTGCTTAGCGAAGCTCTGCCGGAGAACCACGAGCTCCATCACCACCATGCCGTCGTGCTGCCTAAGTTCTCCCTCAACTTCTCCTCTCCCCTTGCTGGATCAAGAAGGAGGAGACGTCCCTGGGCTGTACGTGTGTTGAACGCGGAGGCGCCGTCCGTTCGGCGCTTGGATCGGATCTTCCACGATTTGAATCATCGCGAGTACGACTCCATCAACCGCGTTCTTGTAACGCTTCCACTTAGCGATCTTCAAGGGTATGAAGATGCACTCCCTCTCTCTCGTTGCTAGCATCTCCTAGATTGATCTTGGTGACGCGTAGGAATTTTTTTGAATTATTACTACGTTCCCCAATAGTGGTATCAGAGCTAGGTCTATGCATAGATTCTATGCACGAGTAGAACACAAGTAGTTGTGGGCGATGATTTGTTAAATTTGCTTACCATTACTAGTCTTATCTTGATTTGGCGACATTGTGGGATGAAGCGGCCCGGACCGACCTTACACGCACGCTTACGCATGTATGTGTTCCACCGAATGACATGCACTTGTTGCATAAGGTGGCTAAGCGGTGTCTGTCTCTCCCACTTTAGTCGGATCGGATTCGATGAAGGGGGTCCTTATAAAGGGTAAATAGCAATTGGCATATCACCGTTGTGGCTTTTGCATAGGTAAGAAACATTCTTGCTAGAAACCCATAGCAGCCACGTAAAACATGCAACAACAATTAGAGAACGTCTAACTTGTTTTTTCAGGGTATGCTATGTGATGTGATATGGCCAAAAGGATGTGATGAATTATATATGTGATGTATGAGATTGATCATGTTCTTGTAATAGGAATCACGACTTGCATGTCGATGAGTATGACAACTGGCAGGAGCCATAGAAGTTGTCTTAATTTATTGTATGACCTGCGAGTCAATATAAACGCCATGTAATTACTTTGTTTATTGCTAACCGTTAGCCATAGTAGTAGAAGTAATAGTTGGCGAGACAACTTCATGAAGACACGGTGATGGAGATCATGGTGTCATGGCAGTGACGATGGCGTGATCATGACGCGCCTCGAAGATGGAGATCAGAGGTGCAAGATGATATTGGCCATATCATGTCACTTTTATGATTTGCATGTGATGTTTGTCATGTTTACATCTTATTTGCTTAGAACGACAGTAGCATAAATAAGATTATCCCTTACTAAAATTTCAAGGAATGTGTTCCCCCTAACTGTGCACCATTGTGAAAGTTCGTTGTTTCGAAGCACCACGTGATGATCGGGTTTAATATATTCTAACGTTCGCATACAAGGAATGTAAGCCAAATTTACACATGCGAAACACTTAGGTTGACTTGACGAGCCTAGCATGTACAGACATGGCCTCGGAACATGAGAGACTGAAAGGTCGTTCACTGTTGATGACTAGTCCGTCTCGCATGATGATCGGACACTGCCTAGTCGATTCGGATCATGTATCACTTAGATGACTAGAGGGATGTCTATCTGAGTGGGAGTTCATTAAATAATTTGATTAGATGAACTTAATTATCATGAACTTAGTCTAAAATTGTCTTTACAATCTATCATGTAGATCCAATGGCCCATGTTAATGTCGCCCTCAACTTCAACGCGTTCCTACAGAAAACCAAGCTGAAAGACGATGGAAGCAACTATACACACTGGGTCCGTAACTTGACGATCATCCTCATAGCTGCCAAGAAAGCATATGTCCTTGAAGCACCGCTAGGTGACGCACCCATTTTCCCAGCAACTCAAGACGTTATGAACGCCGCAGTCAGCAGAGTGATGATTACTCCCTAGTTCAAAGGTGGCATGCTTTACAGCCTTAGAACCGGGCTCCAAAAGCGCTTTTGAGCAACACGGAGCATATGAGATGTTCCAAGAGCTGAAAATGGTTTTCCAAGCTCATGCCCGGGTGGAGAGATATGAAGTCTCCGACAAGTTCTATAGTTGTAAGATGGAGGAAAACAGTTCTGACAGCGAGCACATACTCAAAATGTCTAGGTTGCACAACCGCTTGTCTCACCCGGGAGTTAATCTTCCGGATGACTCGGCCATTGATGTAATCCTCTAGTCGCTTCCACCTAGCTACAAGAGCTTTATGATGAACTACAATATGCAAGGGATGGGGAAGTCCATTCCTGAGTTATATTCAATGCTGAAATCAGCGGAGGTGGAAATAAAAAAGGAACATCAAATGTTGATGGTGAATAAGACCACTAGTTTCAAGAAAGGCAAGGGAAAGAAGAACTTCAAGAAGGACGGCAAGGGAGTTGCCACGCCCGGTAAGTCAGTTGTCGGGAAGAAGAAGCCAAAGAATGGACCCAAGCCCGAGGATCGAGTGCTTTTATTGCAAGGGAAATGGTCACTTTGGAAGTGGAACTGCCCCAAGTACTTAGCGGATAAGAAGGTCATAACGCCAAATGTATATATGATATACATGTTATTGATGTGTACCTTATATACCGTAGAGTAGCTCCCGGTATTTGATACCGGTGCGGTTGCTCATTTGTAACTCAAAGCAGGAGCTGCGGAATAAGCGGAGACTCGCGAAGGACGAGGTGACGATGCGCGTCGGGAATGGTTCCAAGGTCGATGTGATTGCCGTCGGCATGCTACCTCTACATCTACCTTCGGGATTAGTTTTAAACCTAAAAAATTGTTATTTAGTGCCAGCTTTGAGCATGAACATTGTATCTGGATCTCGTTTAATGCGAAATGGCTACTCATTTAAATCCGAGAATAATGGTTGTTCTATTTATATGAGAGATATGTTTTATGGTCATGCCCCACTGGTCAATGGTTTATTTTTATTGAATCTTGAACGTGATGTGACACATATTCATAGTGTTAATGCCAAAAGATGTAAGGTTGATAATAATAGTCCCACATACTTGTGGCACTGCCGCCTTGGTCATATTGGTGTCAAACGCATGAAGAAACTCCATGCAGATGGACTTTTGGAGTCTCTTGATTATGAATCATTTGACACGTGCGAACCATGCCTCATGGGCAAGATGACCAAGACTCCGTTCTCCGGAACAATGGAGCGAGCAACCAACTTATTGGAAACAATACATATTGATGTATGCGGTCCAATGAGCGTTAAGGCTCGCGGTGGCTATCGTTATGTTCTCACCCCCACTGATGACTTAAGTAGATATGGGTATGTCTACTTAATGAAACACAAGTCTGAGACCTTTGAAAAGTTCAAGGAATTTCAGAGCGAGGTGGAGAATCAACGTGACAGGAAAATAAAGTTCTTACGATCAGATCGTGGAGGAGAATATTTGAGTCACGAGTTTGGCACGCACTTAAAGAAATATGGAATTGTTTCACAACCCACGCCGCCTGGAACACCTAAGCGTAATGGTGTGTCCGAACGTCGTAATCGCACTTTATTGGATATGGTGCGATCTATGATGTCTCTTATCGATCTACCGCTATCATTTTGGGGTTATGCTTTAGAGACTGCCGCATTCACTTTAAATAGGGCACCGTCTAAATCCATTGAGACGACACCGTATGAATTATGGTTTGGGAAGAAACCTAAGTTGTTTTTTCTGAAAGTTTGGGGATGCGATGCTTATGTCAAGAAACTTCAACCTGAAAAGCTCGAACCCAAGTCGGAAAAATGTCTCTTCATAGGATACCCTAAGGAAACTATTGGGTATACCTTCTACCTCAGATCCGAAGGCAAGATCTTTGTTGCCAAGAATGGATCCTTTCTGGAGAAAGAGTTTCTCTCGAAAGAAGTAAGTGGGAGGAAAGTAGAACTTGATGAGGTACCCCCTCTTGAACCAGAGAGTAGCGCGGCACAGGAGGAATGTTTCTGTGGTGCCTACACCGACTAGAGAGGAAGTTAATGATGATGATCATGAAACTTCGGATCAAGTTACTACTGAACTTCGTAGGTCCACAAGGACGCCTTCCGCATACGAAAGTGAGTGCAGCAACCACATCACGGAAATCATGTTGTTAGACAACGGTGAACCTTCAAACTATGAAGAAGCAATGGCGGGCCCGGATTCCAACAAATGGCTTGAAGCCATGAAATCCGAGATAGGATCCATGTATGAAAACAAAGTATGGACTTTGACGGACTTGCCCTATGATCGGCAAGCCATAGAGAATAAGTAGATCTTTAAGAAGAAGACTGACACGGATGGTAATGTGACCGTCTATAAGGCTCGGCTTGTCACTAAGGGTTATCGACAAGTTCAAGGAGTTGACTACGATGAGACCTTCTCACCCGTAGCGATGCTGAAGTCCGTCCGAACCATGTTAGCAATTGCCGCATTCTATGATTACGAGATCTGGCAAATGGACGTAAAAACGGCATTCCTTAATGGTTTCGTAAGAATTGTATATGATGCAGCCGGAAGGTTTTGCCGATCCTAAGAATGCTGACAAGGTATGCAAGCTCCAGCGCTCCATCTATGGGCTGGTACAAGCATCTTGGAGTTGGAACATTCGCTTTAATGAAGTAATCAAAGCATTTGGGTTTATACAGACTTATGGAGAAGTCTATATTTACAAGAAAGTGAGTGGGAGCTTTGTGGCTTTTCTCATATTATATGTGGATGACATACTATTGATGGGAAATGATAGAACTTTTGGAAAGCATAAAGGCCTACTTGAATAAGTGTTTTTCTATGAAGGACCTTGGAGAAGCTGCTTACATATTAGGCATCAAGATCTATAGAGATAGATCGAGACGCCTCATTGGTCTTTCACAAAGCACATACCTTGACAAGATATTGAAGAAGTTCAATATGGATCAGTCCAAGAAGGGGTTCTTATGCGTATTGTAAGGTGTGAAATTGAGCACGGCTCAATGCCCGACCTCGGCAGAAGATAGAGAAAAGATGAGTGTCATCCCCTATGCCTCAGCCATAGTCTCTATTATGTATGCCATGCTGTAAACCAGACCTGATGTGAACCTTGCCATAAGTTTGGTACGATCCCGGAATGGAACACTAGACAGCGGTCAAGAATATCCCGAAGTACCTAAAAAGGACTAAGGATATGTTTCTCGTTTATGGAGGTGCCAAAGAGCTCGTCATAAAGGGTTACGTCGATGCTAGCTTTGACACAGATCCGGATGACTCCAAGTCACAAACCGGATACGTGTATATTTTGAATGGTGGGCAGTCGGTAGTGCGATTGCAAGCAAAGCGTCGTGGCGGGATCTACATGTGAAGCGAGTATATAGCTGCTCGGAAGCAAAGACATGAGGCAGTCTGGATGAAGGAGTTTATCACCGACCTAGGAGTGATTCCCAATGCGTCGGGCCGATGACTCTCTTTTGTGACAACACCGGAGCTATTGTCCTTGCCAAGGAGCCCGGGTTTCACAAGAAGACCGAGCACATCAAGCGTTGCTTCAGATCCATTCGTGAATGTATTCAAGATGGAGACATAGATATTTGTAAAGTGCATATGGATCTAAATGTCGTAAATCCGTTGACTAAACCTCTTCCACGAGCAAAACATAATCAGCACCAGGACTCTATTGGTGTTCGATTCATCACAATGTAACTAGATTATTGACTCTAGTGCAAGTGGGAGACTATTGGAAATATGCCCTAGAGGCAATAATAAAATGGTTATTATTTTATTTCCTTGTTCATGATAATTGTCTATTGTTCATGCTATAATTGTATTAACCAAAAACCGTAATACATGTGTGAATACATAGAATACAACATGTCCCTAGTGAGCCTCTAGTTGACTAGCTCGTTGATCAATAGATGGTTATGGTTTCACGACCATGGACATTGGATGTCATTGATAATGAGATCACATCATTAGGAGAATGATCCGATGGACAAGACCCAATCCTAAGCATTGCACAAGATCGTGTAGTTCGGTTGATAGAGCTTTTCTAATGTCAAGTATCTTTCCTTAGACCATGAGATTGTGCCACTCCCAGATACCGTAGGAATGCTTTTGGTGTATCAAACGTCACAACGTAACTGGGTGACTATAAAGGTGCACTGCAGGTATCTCCGAAAGTGTCTGCTGGGTTGGCACGAATCGAGACTGGGATTTGTCACTCTGTATGACGGAGAGGTATCTCTGGGCCCACTCGGTAATGCATCATCATAATGAGCCCAATGTGACTAAGGAGTTAGCCACGGGATCATGCGTTCCATAACAAGTAAAGAGACTCGTCGGTAACAAGATTGAATGAGGTATGGGATACCGATGATCGAATCTTGGGCAAGTAACATACCGATGGACAAAGGGAATTGTATACGGGATTGATTGAATCCCCGACATCATGGTTCATCCGATGAGATTATCGTGGAACATGTGGGAGCCAATATGGGTATCCAGATCCCGCTATTGGTTATTGGCCGAGAGGTATCTCGGTCATGTCTACATGATTCCCGAACTGTAGGGTCTACACTTAAGGTTCGGTGGACGCTAGAGTTGTAATGGGAATAGTATGTGGTTACTGAAGGTTGTTCGGAGTCCCGGATGAGATCCTGGACGTGACGAGGAACTCCGGAATGGTTCGGAGGTGAAGATCGATATATTGGACGAAGGGTATTGGATTCCGGAAGTGTTCTGGAGGTACCAGGCTATGACCAGCATGACTGAAAGGTGTTTCGGGGCCCCCGGCAAGTGTTGCAGGGCCTCATGGGCCAAGGGGAAGGGGCAAACCAGCCCACTAAGGGGTTGTGCGCCCCCACAGCTTTCCCACGTTGCTTGGGGAGGTGGGGAGCCTCCATCTAGCTTGGGAGGCAAGCCTCCACCTGCTTGGCTTGGGGGGCAAGTCTCCCTAGGGTTTCCCTAGGGAGATCCAATCTGCCCTAGCCGGCGCCCCCCTAGGGGGAAACCCTAGGGTGCCTCCTCCTCCCCCCTTCCCCCTATATATAGTGAGGGAGAGGGAGGGCAGCCGCACCCTGACATACCCTGGTGCTGCCCTTCCTCTCCTTCCTACACCTCTTCCTCCTTCGTAGTGCTTAGCGGCTCACGGGAGAACCACGAGCTCCATCACCACCACGTCGTGCGTCACGGGAGTTCTCCTCGCCTTCTCCTCTCCCTTGCTGGATCAAGAAGGAGGAGACTTCCCGGGTTGGACGTGGTGTTGAACAGAGGCGCCCAGTCCCTTTCTACGCTTGGATCGGATCTTCCATGGTTTGAATCGCCGCGAGTATGACTCCATCAACCGCGTTCTTGTAACGCTTCCGCTTAGCGATCTTCAAGGGTATGAAGATGCACTCCCTCTCTCTCGTTGCTAGCATCTCCTAGATTGATCTTGGTGACACGTAGGATTTTTTTTGAATTATTACTACGTTCCCCAACAGGATGCGGCTATGGTCGGACCTGCAGTTTATATTAAGAAGAGGCAGGGGAGGTATGCCTAACAAATAAAGGAGTGAAAACTCCAACAGAGAAGAACCGGCATACCCTCCAACATCGAAAACATCATAGATGATGCAAGTGAACTCCGTTTTTGATGAACTCGAGCTTGTCATAAAAATGACCATAATCTCCAAAACTCACAAGGAGAAGAAGCAAACAAGAACCAAGAAACATGATGCAAGGATGCAATGGTTTGAGATCTCTACTAACGATACAATCAAGCTACCAACTTGAGAGCCCCCCTTGATAGTACGGCAATCGATCCTATAACCCGGTCTCCCAACTACCACCACGAGACCGGTAAAAGAGAAAACCTATCAAGGGCAAACCTTTGCCTTGCACATGGTCCACTTGAGCTAGATGATGACGATCTTGACTCCCTCAAGTTGGACCACCTTTCTTGACTGCGTTGGCTCGATGAAGACTAGATGATTGCTCCCCCATAGTCCACTATGGGTGAGCCTCTCTTCGGCACATCTTCACAAGACCATTGACACCACAAAGGATGGCAAGATTCAAGCACTTGATCTCTTCGTGATGCTCCACTTGAACTTGCACATGGCAATCATGATGACGATCACCACTTGATGTCATCCTTTCCATGGGTTGTATGATATCTTCCTCTTGACGCAAGCCCATGGACACGTACCTAACCCCACATAGAACTCTCACATAGACCATGGGTTAGTACACAAAGTGCAATGGACAATGCTCACCATACCATGGGATCACTTGATCCCTCTCGGTACATCTTCTACGCTTTGTGAGTTGATCAACTTGATTCACTCTTGACTTAGTCTTGATCAACCTTGAATCTTTCCAACTCTCTTCATTTGGATGATGTCTTGAAGGTAAACATGAATGATCACACAATCTTCTTCTTCAAGACATGCTTGCAATAAGCTCAACACTCACATGACCAATCTTTGGATAATTCCTTAATAGCACCTTGGTCAACTCATAAACTCCTTGAAACCAACACATGGACTTCAAGAAAAGCCTATGGACAAAACCTTCAAATATAACTCAAGGCAACCATTAGCCCATAGAGATTGTCATCAATTACCAAAACCAAACATGGAGGCATCGCATGTTCTTTCAGTGGTGGTATGAGTTGTGGAATTGTCCCTAGGCAACTGACTATGTTACTAGACCGGTAATCACTATTGCAATTCTATTTGAGGGAGAGGCATAAGCTAACATACTTTCTCTACTTGGATCACATGCACTTATGACTGGAACTCTAGCAAGCATCCGCAACTACTAAAGATTCATTAAGGTAAAACCCAACCATAGCATTAAAGTATCAATTCCCCTTTATCCCATACGCAAACAACCTACTTACTCGGGTCTGTGCTTCTGTCACTCACGCCACCCACCATAAGCAAATCATAAACATATTGCAAACCCTACAGCGGGAATCCTCACGCTTGCGCGACACGGAGGGCACAATAATACTGCACCAATAATAAAATATGCAACTCAAACCAATCATAGCAATTCATCAATCATCGATAGGACAATATAAATCTACTCACACATCATAGGATGGCAACACATCATCGGAAAATAATATGAAGCATAAAGCACCATGTTAAAGTAGAGGGTACAGCGGGTTGCGGGAGAGTGGACCGCTGGATATAGAAGGGGGAAGGTGATGGAGATGTTGGTGAAGATGACGGTGGTGTTGATGAAGATCGCGGTGATGATGATGGCCCCCGGCAGCGCTCCGGCGCCACCGGAAGCAAGGGGGAGAGGGCCCCCCTTCTTCTTGTTCTTCCTTGACCTTCTCCCTAGATGGGAGAAGGGTTTCCCCTTTGTTCCTTGGCTCCCATGGCTTGGGAGGGGCAAGAGCCCCTCCGAGATTGGATCAATCTCTCTGTTTCTGCATTCTCTCTTGGCTCTGTTTCACCGTTTCGCGTATATATGGACATCCGTAACTCCGATTGGCCTGAAACCTTCGCCGTGATTTTTTTTCCGAATATTAGCTTTCTTGCGGCAAAAGAAGAGCATCAACCGCCTTACGGTGGGCTCACGAGGGTAGGGGCGCCTGCCTCGTGACCACCTCGCACTAGTTAGCGTTGATTTTCCTTCCAAATTTTCCATATTTTCCAAAAATAAGCTCCGTCTGCTTTTTATCCCGCTTGGACTCCGCTTGATATGGATACTCGCCGAAACCAAAACATGCAATGTATGTGAACTGCACCGGGCACTAGATCAATATGTTAGTCCCAAAAATAGTATAAAAAGTTGCCAAAAAGTATATGAAAGTGAATAATATTGGCATGGAACAATCAAAAATTATAGATACGACGGAGACGTATCAGTCACCACATGCAATCGCCCGATAGCAACCATCACGTTCACCCCCTCCCCCACCTTCAAGTCGGCCGCTTCTTGTTGTCGGTGCCTAAAATCAACGAATCCCACGTCTGTCGCCACATTCGATGCACCCAGTCCTTGGCGCCTACTTTTGTGGGATTTGACGAGGATCGAACCGCAGATCCATTCAATGTGACATGATTTCACCCGTCGACCAACTACCAAGACATCCATGTCCATCCTTAGGCGGGTGAAAGATCGTGGATGTCACCTAGAGGGGGGTGAATAGGCGTTTAAAATAATTACGGTTTAGGCTTGAACAAATGCGGAATAAACCTAGCGGTTAATTTGTCAAGCACAAAACCTAAAACGGCTAGGCTCACCTATGTGCACCAACAACTTATGCTAAGCAAGATAGACAACTATGAGATAGCAAGATATATGACAAGAAACAATATGGCTATCACAAAGTAAAGTGCATAAGTAAAGGGCTCGGGTAAGAGATAACCGAGGCACGCGGAGACGACGATGTATCCCGAAGTTCACACCCTTGCGGATGCTAATCTCCGCTTGGAGCGGTGTGGAGGCACAATGCTCCCAAGAAGCCACTAGGGCCACCGTAATCTCCTCACGCCTCGCACAATGCAAGATGCCGTGATTCCACTAAGGGACCCTTGAGGGCGGTCACCGAACCTGCATAAATGGCAACCCTTGGGGCGGTCACCGAACCTGCATACACTTTGGCAACCCTTGGGGCGGTCATCGGAACTCCGTGAAAATTGCAGGCGATGTCCACAACCTAATTGGAGACCTCGACGCTTGCCCGGAGCTTTACACCACAATGACTGAGCTCTAACACCACTAACCATCTAGGGCGCCAAGGCACCTAAGAGGAACAAGCTCTAGGGTGCCCAAACACCCAAGAGTGATAAGCTTCTCAAACTTCACTTCCACGTATCACCGTGGAGAACTCAAACCGATGCACCAAATGCAATGGCAAGGGCACACGGAGTGCCCAAGTCCTTCTCTCCCAAATCCCACCAAAGCAACTAATGCTAGGGAGGAAAATGAGAGGAAGAACGAAAGAAGAACACGAAGAACTCCAAGATCTAGATCCAAGGGGTTCCCCTCACTTAGAGGAGAAAGTGATTGGTGGAAACGTGGATCTAGATCTCCTCTCTCTTTTCCCTCAAGAACTAGCAAGAATCATTGGAGGGATTGAGAGTTAGCAAGCTCGAAGAAGGTCAACAATGGGGGAAGAACACGAGCTAGAGAGATTAGGTTGAATGGGGAAGAAGACCCCCTTTTATAGGAGCTCCCGAATCCAGCCGTTATGCTCAAGAACCAAGACAGTAGCGGTACTACTGGCCTAAGGAGCAAGAGATACTACCGCTAGGGCGGTAGTACCCCTTCGAAACACAACAGCGAGGAGGCAAAAAGGCCAGAAGAACCGTCGGAGCGGTAGTACCTCGTCACTTGTATTTCCAAAGAAGTGAGTGGGAGCACTATAGAATTTCTGATGAGTATATGTTGTTGACATATTGATGATCGTAAATGATGTGAAATTCTCCGAAAGCATATAGGGTTATTTGAAAGATGTTTTCAATAGAAAACCTGGATTAAGCTACTTGAACATTGAGCATCGAGATCTATAAGGATAGATCAAAATGCTTAATAATACTTTCAAATGAGCACATACCTTGACATGATCTTGAAGGTGTTCAAGATGGATCACCAAAGAAGGAGTTCTTGCACGAGATGTAAGGTATGAAGTTAAGAGTTAAAGCTCGACCACGGCAGAAAAGAGAAAGGACGAAGGTCGTCCCCTATGCTTCAGAACATAGGCTCTATAGTATGCTATCTTGTGTACCGCACCGGAAGTGTGCCTTGCCATGAGTCGGTCAAAGGGGTACAAGAATGATCCAGAATGGATCATTGGACAGAAGGTCAATAATTGTCCTTGGGAGTAAATAAGGACATGTTTCTCGATTATGGAGGTAATAAAGAGTTCGGCGTAAGGGGTTACGCCGCTGCAAGGTTTAACACCTATCCGGTGACTCGAGTAGCAAACCGGATACATATAGTGGAGCAACCATTTGGAATAGATCCAAGTGGAGCATGGAAGCAGCGTTTACAATATGACATAGAAATTTGGTAAAGCACACACAGATCCGAAAGGTTCAGACCGTTGACTAAAAACCTCTCTCACAAGCAAAACATGATCAAACACGAGAACTCATTGAGTCTTAATCACATGATGATGTGAACTAGTTTACGCACACTAGTAAACTCTTTGGATGTTGGTCACATGGCGATGTGACCTATCGCTAATCACATGACGATGTGAACTAGATTATTGACTCTAGTGCAAGTGGGAGACTGTTGGAAATATGCCCTAGAGACAATAATAAATTAGTTATTATTATATTTCCTTGTTCATGATAATCGTTTATTATCCATGCTATAATTGTATTGATAGGAAACTCAGATACATGTGTGGGTACATAGACAACACCATGTCCCTAGTAAGCCTCTAGTTGACTAGCTCGTTAATCAATAGATGGTTACGGTTTCACGACCATGGACATTGGATGTCGTTGATAACGGGATCACATCATTAGGAGAATGATGTGATGGACAAGACCCAATCCTAAGCCTAGCACAAAGATCGTAGTTCGTATGCTAAAGCTTTTCTAATGTCAAGTATCTTTTCCTTAGACCATGAGATTGTGCAACTCCGGATACCGTAGGAATGCTTTGGGTGTACCAAATGTCACAACGTAACTGGGTGGCTATAAAGGTGCACTACGGTATCTCCGAAAGTGTCTCATTGGGTTGTACGAATCGAGGCTGGATTTGTCACCCGTGTAAACGGAGAGGTATCTCTGGGCCCACTCGGTAGGACATCATCATAATGTGCACAATGTGATCAAGGAGTTGATCACGGGATGATGTGTTACGGAACGAGTAAAGAGACTTGCCGGTAACGAGATTGAACAAGGTATCGGGATACCGACGATCGAATCTCGTGCAAGTACAATGCCGCTAGACAAAGGGAATTGTATACGGGATCGATTGAGTCCTTGACATCGTGGTTCATACGATGAGATCATAGTGGAACATGTGGAGCCAACATGGGTATCGGATCCGCTGTTGGTTATTGACCGGAGAACGCCTCTGGTCATGTCTACATGTCTCCGAACCCGTAGGGTCTACACACTTAAGGTTCGGTGACGCTAGGGTTATAAAGGAAGCTTGTATGTGGTTACGAATGTTGTCTCGAGTCCCGGATGAGATCCCGGACGTCACGAGGAGTTCCGGAATGGTCCGGAGGTAAAGATTTATATATGGGAAGTCCTGTTTTGGTAACCGGAAAAGTTTGGGCGATATCGGTAGCGTCTGGGACCACCGGAGGGTCCTGGGTCCACCAAGTGGGGCCACCTGCCCTGAAAGGTTGCGTGGGCCAAGTGTGGGAGGGACCAGCCCCTAGGAGGGCTGGTGCGCCCACAAGGCCCAAGGCGCAGGATGAGTGGGAGGGCAAACCCTAGTCCAGATGGGCCCTAAGGCCCATCTAGTGGGCGCCTCCCTCTCCCTCCCTCTTGGCCGCCTCCCCAAGTCCCATCTAGGGCTGGCCGCACCCCTTGGGGGTGGAAACCCTAGATGGGGCGCAGCCCTCCCTCTCCCTATATATATGAGGCCTAGGGGCTGCCCAACACACGCGATTCTATCTCTCGTTGGTACAGCCCCTGCCTCTTCTTCCTCCTCTTCTCTGTGGTGCTTGGCGAAGCCCTCGCAGATAGCCACGCTCCTCCATCACCACCACGTCATTGTGCTGCTGTTGGATGGAGTCTTCCTCAACCTCTCCCTCTCTCCTTGCTGGATCAAGGCGTGGGAGACGCCACCGGCTGTACGTGTGTTGAGCAGCGGAGGTGCCGTCCGTTCGCACTAGGATCTCCGGTGATTTGAATCACGAAAGTACGACTCCTTCAACCCCCGTTCTCATGAACGCTTCCGCTTAACGATCTACAAGGGTATGTAGATGCACTCTCCTTCCCTCGTTGCTAGTTTCTCCATAGATAGATCTTGGTGACACGAGGAAAATTTTGAATTTCTCGCCACGTTCCCCAACAAAGGGTATCGAGCTAGGTCTATTGCGTAGATTCTTTGCACGAGTAGAACACAAAGTAGTTGTGGGCGTTGATGTTGTTCAATATGCTTACCGTTACTAGTCCAATCTTGTTTTGACGGTATTGTGGGATGAAGCGGCCGGACCGACCTTACACGTACTCTTACGTGAGACAGGTTCCACCGATGACATGCACTTGGTGCATAAGGTGGCTAGCGGGTGCGATCTCTCCCACTTTAGTCGGAACGGATTCGATGAAAAGGGTCCTTATGAAGGGTAAATAGCAATTGGCATATCACGTTGTGGTTTTATGAGGTAAGAAACGTTCTTGCTAGAAACCCATAGCAAAGAACGTAAAACATGCAAACAACAATTAGAGGACGTCTAACTTGTTTTTGCAGGGTATGCTATGTGATGTGATATGGCCAAGAAGAATGTGATGAATGATATGTGATGTATGAGATTGATCATGTTCTTGTAATAGGATTCACGACTTGCATGTCGATGAGTATGACAACCGGCAGGAGCCATAGGAGTTGTCTTTATTTATTGTATGACCTGCGTGTCATTAAACAACGCCATGTAATTACTTTACTTTATTGCTAACGGTAGCCATAGTAGTAGAAGTAATAGTTGGTGAGACAACTTCATGAAGACACGATGATGGAGATCATGATGATGGAGATCATGGTGTCATGCCGGTGACGATGATGATCATGGAGCCCGAAGATGGATATCAATGGAGCTATATGATATTGGCCATATCATGTCATTAATATATAATTGCATGTGATGTTTATTATGTTTATGCATCTTGTTTACTTAGAACGACGGTAGTAAATAAGATGATCCCTTACAACAATTTCAAGAAGTGTTCTCCTCAATCGTGCACTGCGCTACAGTTCGCTTCTAAGCACCACGTGATGATCGGGTGTGATGGATTCTTACGTTCACATACAACGGGTGTTGACGAGCCTAGCATGTACAGACATATGGCCTCAAACACACGCAATACACTTAGGGTTAACTTGACGAGCCTAGCATGTACGGACATTACGGCCTCGGAACACGGAGACCGAAAGGTCGAGCATGAGTCGTATGGTAGATACGATCAACATGAAGATGTTCACCGATGATGACTAGTCCGTCTCACGTGATGATCGGACACGGCCTAGTTGACTCGGATCATGTAATCACTTAGATGACCAGAGGGATGTCTATTCGAGTGGGAGTTCATAAGATGAACTTAATTATCTTGAACATAGTCAAAAGACCTTTTGCAAATTATGTCGAAGCTCGCGCTTTAGTTCCACTTTTTAGATATGTTCCTAGAGAAAATATAGTTGAAAGTTGAAAGTAGCGATTATGCGGACAGTAGAAAGCTTATGTCCTTAATGCACCGCTCAATGTGCTGAACCCCAAACGTCGTTTGTGGATCTTGCGAACATCGGACATACACGCTTTTGATAACTACGTGATAGTTCGGTTAAACGGTTTAGAGTTGAGGCACCAAAAGACGTCAAACGTCGCGGAACATATGAGATGTTTCAAGGGCTGAAATTAGGATTTCAGGCTCGTGCCCACGCCGAGAGGTACAAGACCTCCGACAATTTTCTTAGCTCGCAAACTAACGGAGAAAAGCTCAATCGTTGAGATTGTGCTCGGATTGTCTCGAGTACAACAATCACTTGAATCGGTGGGAGTTGATCTTCGAGATGAGATAGTGATCTTTTTCCAAAGTCATTGCCACCAAGCTGCTAGAGCTTCGTGATGAACTATAACATATCGTGGATAGATGATCCTTGAGGTATTCACGATGTTTGACAATCGCGAAAGTAGAAATCAAGAAGGAGCATCAATTGTTGGTGGTTGGTGAAACCACTAGTTTCAAGAAGGGCACGGCAAGAAGGGACACTTCATGAAACGGCAAATCAGTTGCTGATCCAGTGAAGAAACCCAAGGTTGAACCCAAACCCGAGACTAAGTGTTTCTGTAATAAGGGGAACAGCCACCGGAGTAGAATTACCCTAGATACTTGGTAGATAAGAAGGCTGGCAAGGTCAATAGAAGTATATTGGATATATGTTATGTTAATGTGTACTTTACTAGTACTCCTAGTAGCACCAGGGTATTAAGATACCGTTCGGTTGCTAAGTGTTAGTAACTCGAAATAAAAGAGCTACGGAATAAATGGAGACTAGCTAAAGGAGAGTCGACGATATGTGTTTCCAATTTGATGTGATCAAAACATCGCACGCGCTCCTTCTACCATCAAGATTAGTATTAAACCAGAATTATTGTCATTTGGTGTTTGCGTTGAGCATAGACATGATTGGATTATGTCTATCGCAATACGGTTATTCATTTAAGGAGAATAATGGTTACTCTATTTATTTGAATAATACTTTCGATGGTCTTGCACCTAAATGAATGGTTTATTGAATCTCGATCGTAGTGATACACATTTTCATGCCAAAGGTATAAGATAGTAATGATAGTACCACTTACTTGTGGCCTTGCCATGTAAGTCATATTGGTGTAAAACGCATGAAGAAGCTCCATGTTGATGGATCTTTGGACTCACTCGTTTTGAAAAGTTTGAGACATGCAAACCATGTCTATTGGTGTATACGCATGATGACTCACTTGATTTTGAATCACTTGAGATATGCAAATTCATACCACATGGGCAAGATGACTGAAAAGCCTCGGTTTCAGTAAGATGGAACAAGAAAGCAACTTGTTGGAAGTAATACATTTTGGTATGTGCAGTCCAATGAGTGCTGAGGCATGCAGTGAATATCGTTATGTTCGACTTCATGAGATGATTCGAGTAGATGTTGAGTATATTTACTTGATGAAACACAAGTCTGAATTATTGAATGGTTCAAGTAATTTCAGAGTGAAGTTTAAGATCTTCGTGACAAGAGGATAGAATGTCTATGATATGATCATAGAGATGAATATCTGAGTTCTGAAGTTTTGGCAATACGATTAAGACATTGTGCAAATTGTTTCACAATTAATACATACCGGAACACCATAGTGTGATGGTGTGTCCGAACATCATAGTTGCACTCTATTGGATATGGTGCGTACCATGATAACTCTTATCTAATTACCACTAACGATCATGGGTTAGGCATTAGAGACAACCGCACTCACTTTAATGGGGCACCACGTAATTCCGTTGAGACGACACCGTTTGGAGAAACCTAAGTTGTCGTTTCTCAAAAGTTTGGGGCTGCGACGCTTATGTGGAAAAGTTTCAGGTTGATAAGCTCGAACCCAAAGCGGACAAAATGCATCTTCATAGGACACCCAAAACAGTTGGGTATACCTCCTAATTCAGATCCGGAAGCAATAGGGATTGTTTCTTGAATCGGGTCCTTTCTCGAGGAAAAGTTCGTCTCGAAAATTGAGTGGGAGGATGGTGGAGACTTGATGAGGTTATTGAACCATCACTTCAACTAGTGTGTAGCAGGGCACAGGAAGTTGTTCCTATGGTGCCTACACCAATTGAACTAGAAGCTTATGATAGTGATCATGAAGTTTCGGATCAAGTCACTACCGAACGTCGTGGGATGACAAGGACGCGTACTGCTTCAGAGTGGTACAGTAATCTTGTCTTGAAGGTCATGTTGCTAGACAACAATGAACCTACGAGCTATGGAGAAGCGATGGTGGGCCCAAATTCCGACAAATGGTTAGAAGCCATGAAATCCGAGATAGGATCCATGTATCAGAACAAAGCATGGACTTTGGTGGACTTGCCCGATGATCGGCAAGCCATTGAGATAAATGGATCTTTAAGAAGAAGACGGACGTGGACGGTAATGTCACCTTCTATGAAGCTCGACTTGTGGCGAAGAGTTTTTCACAAGTTCAAGGAGTTGACTACGATGAGATTTTCTCATCCGTGGCGATGCTTAAGTCCGTCAGAATCATGTTAGCATTAGCTGCATTTATGAAATCTGGCAGATGGGTGTCAAGACGAGTTTCCTTACCAGTTTACGTAAGGAAAGGTTGTATGTGATACAATCGTAAAAAGTTTTGTCGATCCTAAGGATGCTAAAAGGTATGCTAGCTCCAAATGATCCTTCTAAGGACCGGAGTAAGCATCTCGGAGTTGGAATGTGCGCTTTGATGAGATGATCAAAGATTTTGGGTTTATACAAAGTTTATGAGAAACTTGTATTTCCAAAGAAGTGAGTGGGAGCACTATAGAATTTCTCGATGAGTATATGTTGTTGACATATTGATGATCGTAAATGATGTAGAATTCTGGAAAGCATATAGGGTTATTTGAAAGATGTTTTCAATAGAAAACCTGGATTAAGCTACTTGAACATTGAGCATCGAGATCTATAAGGATAGATCAAAATGCTTAATAATACTTTCAAATGAGCACATACCTTGACATGATCTTGAAGGTGTTCAAGATGGATCGATCAAAGAAGGAGTTCTTGCTCGAGATGTAAGGTATGAAGTTAAGAGTTAAAGCTCGACCACGGCAGAAAAGAGAGAGAAAGGACGAAGGTCGTCCCTATGCTTCAGACATAGGCTCTATAGTATGCTATGCCGTGTACCGCACCGGAAGTGTGCCTTGCCATGAGTCGATCAAGGTACAAGAATGATCCAGGAATGGATCATTGGACAGAGGTCAATAATTGTCCTTGGAGTAAATAAGGACATGTTTCTCGATTATGGAGGTAATAAAGAGTTCGGCGTAAGGGGTTACGTCGCTGCAAGGTTTAACACCTATCCGAGTGACTCTGAGTAGCAAACCGGATACATATAGTGGAGCAACCATTTGGAATAGATCCAAGTGGAGCATGGAAGCAGCGTTTACAATATGACATAGAAATTTGCAAAGCACACACAGATCTGAAAGGTTCAGACCCGTTGACTAAAAACCTCTCTCACAAGCAAAACATGATCAAACCTGAGAACTCATTGAGTCTTAATCACATGATGATGTGAACTAGTTTACGCATACACTAGTAAACTCTTTGGATGTTGGTCACATGGCGATGTGACCTATCGGCGTTAATCACATGACGATGTGAACTAGATTATTGACTCTAGTGCAAGTGGGAGACTGTTGGAAATATGCCCTAGAGACAATAATAAATTAGTTATTATTATATTTCCTTGTTCATGATAATCGCTTATTATCCATGCTATAATTGTATTGATAGGAAACTTCAGATACATGTGTGGGTACATAGACAACACCATGTCCCTAGTAAGCCTCTAGTTGACTAGCTCGTTAATCAATAGATGGTTACGGTTTCACGACCATGGACATTGGATGTCGTTGATAACGGGATCACATCATTAGGAGAATGATGTGATGGACAAGACCCAATCCTAAGCCTAGCACAAAGATCGTAGTTCAGATGCTAGCAAAGCTTTTCTAATGCCAAGTATCTTTTCCTTAGACCATGAGATTGTGCAACTCCGGATACCGTAGGAATGCTTTGGGTGTACCAAACGTCACAACATAACCGGGTGGCTATAAAGGTGCACTCATGTATCTCCGAAAGTGTCTCATTGGGTTGGCACGAATCGAGATCGGATTTGTCACTCCGTGTAAACGGAGAGGTATCTCTGGGCCCACTCGGTAGGACATCATCATAATGTGCACAATGTGATCAAGGAGTTGATCACGGGATGATGTGTTACGGAACGAGTAAAGAGACTTGCTGGTAACGAGATTGAACAAGGTATCGGGATACCGACGATCGAATCTCGTGCAAGTACAATACCGTTAGACAAAGGGAATTGTATACGGGATCGATTGAGTCCTTGACATCGTGGGTTCATCCGATGAGATCATCGTGGAACATGTGGGAGCCAACATGGGTATCCAGATCCCATTGTTGGTTATTGACCGGAGAACGCCTCGGTCATGTCTACATGTCTCCCGAACCCGTAGGGTCTACACACTTAAGGTTCGGTGACGCTAGGGTTATAAAGGAAGCTTGTATGTGGTTACCGAATGTTTTTCGGAGTCCCGGATGAGATCCCGGACGTCACGAGGAGTTCCGGAATGGTCCGGAGGTAAAGATTTATATATGGGAAGTCCTGTTTTGGTAACCGGAAAAGTTTCGGGCGATATCGGTAACGTACCGGGACCACCGGGAGGGTCCCGGGGGTCCACCAAGTGGGGCCACCTGCCCCAGAAGGTTGCGTGGGCCAAGTGTGGGAGGGGACCAGCCCCTAGGAGGGCTGGTGCTCCCCCACAAGGGGCCCAAGGCGCAAGGATGAGTGGGAGGGGGCAAACCCTAATCCAGATGGGCCCTAAGGCCCATCTAGTGGGCGCCTCCCTCTCCCTCCCCTCTTGGCCGCCTCCCAAGTCCCATCTAGGGCTGGCCGCACCCCTTGGGGTGGAAACCCTAGATGGGGCGCAGCCTCCCTCTCCCTATATATATGAGGCCTAGGGCTGCCCAATACGCGATTCTATCTCTCGTTGGCAGCCCTCGCCTCTTCTTCCTCCTCTTCTCCTGTGGTGCTTGGCGAAGCCCTGCAGGATAGCCACGCTCCTCCATCACCACCACGCCGTTGTGCTGCTGTTGGATGGAGTCTTCCTCAACCTCTCCCTCTCTCCTTGCTGGATCAAGGCGTGGGAGACGTCACCGGGCTGTACGTGTGTTGAACGCGGAGGTGCCGTCTGTTCGGCACTAGGATCTCCTAAGTGGTTTGAATCACGACAGTATGACTCCTTCAACCCCGTTCTCATGAACGCTCGCTTAACGATCTACAAGGGTATGTAGATGCACTCTCCTTCCCTCGTTGCTAGTTTCTCCATAGATAGATCTTGGTGACACGTAGGAAAATTTTGAATTTCTGCTACGTTCCCCAACAAAGACAACCATTAGTCCATAGAGATTGTCATCAATTACCAAAACCAAACATGGGGGCACCGCATGTTCTTTCAATCTCCCCCATTTTGCTAATTGATGACAATCACTTTCAAGAGAGTTTATATAAGGAATTATGCTTCACTATGCAATGCAACAACCAATAGTGCATGCGTATGAGATGCAAATGCTAAGGTACAAAACCAAAGCAAGAGGAGATAACTCTCTAAACTTCTCCACAAAACTCTCTGAAACTTCTCCCCCATTGGCATCGATTGCCAAAATGGGCGAAAAGCTAAGAAGACCAATATAAATTGTGGTCCTCCATAAATTGTGTATTTCTTCACAAGAGAGTGGAATGCAATACACATATCCAACGGTAAATACTTGGAGGAACACAAACTATATTGAGGCACAAAAGATTGCTAAAGAATGATATGCCACAAGGACATAACAAAGAGAGACACAAGCAATCAAGAAATCAAAAGATACCAATTGAAGCAAGCAATCAAAGGATATCAATTGAAACAACTAGACCAAAGATCCTACGAGCCACATGAATAAAGGATATTATGATATGGGCAAAGGAGTGTTATAAAGAAACTAGAGAAGCTCCCCGTGATTTGTGCACACATAAGCATATTTGTATTTGGATACAAAGTGCACAAAATAGGATCATAGCTCCCCCAAAATCAATAGAAACTTACAACAAGTGCAAGTGAGCATATAGGAAACAAAGTCTAGTACTTGCAACAAACACATGGTTGAGCAACAAGTAAAAGAGGCAACTTAAGAATGGGCTCAACCAAAATGATGTGTGTGAGTCAAGGCAATGCACTTGAGAAGACTAATGTAGGATGAGCATTAAGCATCAATAAAGTCATGAAAGAATGAGGCACACGGTGCAAGGCTTATCATTCCCACGCACAACTAGCAATTGGGTTCACAAGCTTACTAATAAGCATATAAAGAACATATGCTTGTGACAACCCATGGCGAAGATACAAGATGAAAGCCTCATCAAGACGAGGGATACCAATTAAGATGGCAAAAGCCTCGTAAAGATAAGCATGAGGAAAATAATCTTCACCACACAAGAGTGCAACAAGATGCAGCGATAGAGGACACACACTCAAGGCAAAATCTTTCACGGAGCCACCAAAGAAATAACATAAGAAAGACAAGGTGGACCTGAAAGAAAGGATATCATCTAGATATGCAACTTCTCTCAAGTGTATAAGGTTCTAGGTAGACGAAATCATGATGATATATGTCTACAAAGAAGGATGTACACCCGATATAGTTACAACACGCAGAACAAGATATCCACAAGGAAGTCATACATATACCAATAAGATATTTGCTTGGAAGCATAGCACATGGCTAGATATGGTCTTATTGTATATAAATGAATTCCGACCACACAACCATCAAAGACATCACAACTAGCAACATGAGATCATCGTTGAGATGCTTTGAGAAAGGAAACAAGTATCACAAAAAATGAATTACATGCCATGATACAACCCACACAAGGTTGATGCAAGAAATGTGTGCATGAAGTAGATGATGATACTTGTTACCGAGATACCATTGGAAGGATGTAGTAGATACCAAATGAAGTTAGATGGTAGTTCATTGATCATCCTAGCTTGACTCCAACAAGCACATGGTGACATCACCTTCCTTGTGAGTGAGCCAAGCATCCAATGCATCTCCAACCGTTCCTAGAAGAACAACACAAACTAAACGGTACCCAAACTCATCGGGACCAAATAGTTAGAAACACCAATACATAGGACAAACTCCACATAAATATGTGCATATAGATATGAAAATGAATTTCATGCACATCTCATCCAAATTGAGACTAGGTGGAGTTTCCCCTATATATTGTGTTAAAGAAAGAAAGCAAGCCAAATAAAATACATGAAGTAAACATGCATGCTCAAGACTTTCGAAACCCGAAACCGAAATACAAAGAAATGCCAAGTGAAAAGGATACCACATGGAGAAATCATCACTTGGAAGATATCATTAAGGATACATCAAGGAATGAGATATCCATTGATACACACTAAACTAAAGATGTCAAACTCCCAAAGAGAGGATGGTTCCAAGCAAACCAAGCTCGCAACAAAGTTTCATGATGGCACAAGGTACCAAAAGAAAACGGCTTGCCTTCCACCAACACACACTTGATAAGGATCACAAGAAGAGTGTTCTAAAAAATAGGATAGCTCCCCCACGAGTTGTGCACTATAGAGAATTTGCTTTTGAATACAAAATGCACAAGGTGGGATCACCACTTTCACTATATCTAGAAAACACTAGACAAGAGCAAGAAATTAATAAGATCCACAAGTGGTATGGAACACAACGGGAGTTGACACAAACCTTGGCAAGAGAAAAGGCAAATAAAAACAAAAGCCAATGTAAATAAGATCAATAAATTCTACCACACATAAGTGACTACCAATTGTCAAAAGACAAGAAGTATTTGGAAATAATTCCCGGTGGTAGATAGCAAGGATATCCGACATCATCTTCACACCAAACACAAGCAAATTCCAACTTGTAGAGCTAACATGCCACCTAGGAACAAGATAATTTACAATATCAATTCTAGGTGACAATATCTCAAATGTACACATTTTCTAGGCTTGTGGTATGCACATAGCATATTACTCCCCACAATGTGATACCAATAAAAACTTAACAAGAGGCAATAAGAGGATCCAACACGAGATAATCAATGGAATTTTTAGAATTTGAATTTCTCATGAGAGATATACCACCTAGCGACTAGATAATCTTGTAATATCAATACTAGATGGTATTCTTCATGTACATACATTTATAGGATTGTGAGGTGCACAAAGCACATCACTCCCCCAAAATGGGATGTTCCATTGATCTCTCACACGAGCCAACTACGATACAAACAGGAAGCAAAAGGCTCAACGACGACGCACACGCATACATGATGTGCAAAACAACACACACATACTTGATTGCTCAAGATAAGCAAGTTGGAAGCGCAACATATACAAACACATGCAAGGAACAAAACCAAAACCTGCAAGGTGCATGTAACTTACAAGGTAAACAATTTAAGTACAAGTTACCACAAGGAGGCACATTGGATATAAGATAGAAACTTGATAATCCAATTGACTTGGCTTGAGACAAAGAGAATGATGAAGTCCCCTTAATTCTTCATAATGTAGCCAAGTCTCCAATGCCCTCCAACAACACCTATTGATCAAGTTTGAGCTAGTTGGTCCCCAACCAAGTTGGATCCTAAGAGGTTAGTCACAATAGGCTTGGCCACCCAAATGGTTCTTTTCTTGACACCACTTTGAGTACCAACAAACATGGCAAACACATTGCCAACCTTATCCTTCCCAAGAGAATAGACACCATCAATAATAATTGGGAAGGATAAGTTACCACTAGTGCATGAAGAAGCGAGGTGACCTTTCTCATGACATAAGTAGCAACGTCTACTCTTCATTTTCTTCTCACTTGATTTCTCAACAAGAGAGGCATTAACTTGAGTCTTCTTGGGAAGTGGCCTTTCTTCAACTTGAGGTTGAGCATGAGATTGAACTTGTGGCCTCTTCCCTTGTTGCTTGTTACCAATGGCATTCTTCTTCAATGGGCAATATCTAACATGATGCCCTTCAATTTTGCACTTGAAGAAAATAATCTTGGTCGAATTCTTGACTTGTTTTTGGCCCTTCTTCTTGTTGCTCTTGGACTTCTTCTTCTTATTATTGGAGTTGAATCCAAGTCCACCTTTGTCATTGGGGGATTTTTGCACACTCAAGATATTGTTGAGTGTGGATTTCCCTTCATGACTCTTTTCCAAGTCTTTCTTCAAAGAAGTGACTTGGGCCTTGAGCTCTTTGATTTCCTCTACATGGTTAGTCTCAACACAAGTACTAGAGGAAGTATAAGCTTCATCATTAGAGCAACAAGACAAGGAAAGCAATTCATCACAAGATGTACCAACATTGTGAGTAGATGAATTACAAGGACTAGCACATGGCAATATAGTATTTTGACTAGAAGTGGTGCTAGTATCAACATGAGGCTCACTAGATGTTACCTTAGCAATCATGGCCTCATGAGCTATCTTTAGCACATTATGGGATACTAGAAGATCTTCATGAGAGCTTGAGAGCTTTTCATCGCTTTCTTCCAATTTCCCATAATTGCTAGATAGCAACTCAAGTTGAGCCCGTAGCTCAACATTCTCCTTCAAAATGGATGCTTCACAAGTAATAGAGTTAGTAGCACAAGCATCATCATTAACAACAATAGGAGGGGGCAACTTAGCAAGCTCTTTTAAATAAGAGGCTTCAAGTTGAGCATGAGACTCGGTGAGTTTGATGAGCTCACCCTTGATGACCCTTGAGCCATTTTCGAGGTGCTCAAAGTCCTCAAGGAGTCTAGCATGAGCAACTTCAAGCTTAGCATTTTAGTTTTGAAATCATTGGCCACCTCAAGAGTTCTATCATGAGATTCCCTCACTCTAGATAATTCTAGAGCAAAAGTCTCCTCAAGAGATTCGGAGGTGGTTTGTTCATGTTTAAGAGCTTGAGATAGCTCCGCGATCTCATTTGCGTAATCACGCCCATGAGCTTCCATTTTCTCAATGGTGACCTCATGCTCCTCTAGATGAGATTCCAACTCCTCAATGTATTTTTGCCATCAATGGCAATGGACATTATTTCCATGAAGTTGGAGCGAGCAATTTTATTTTATGAAGAGCTTTAAAAAGCATTTCCCCCTTAGATTTTAAGGAGGCAACATTATCATTCTCTTCATCATTATCCTCATCATCATTAGCATCAACATCATCATCAAGAGACGTATTGGGGTACAAAGTAGGAGATACCTTTGACGCCTTAGCCATAAGGCAAAAAGCAATAGATGATGGTGTAGGATCCCTTGAGGCACCATTAAACACCACATCTTGTTCCATGGAGTGTTGGGTTTCCTCTACATTGTTAGCACAACAATTCCAGGAAATAGATGCATTTTTATCATGGCAACAAGACATAGCAAGCATATCATCATGAGATTTAGTCAAGTAATTTCTACATGATATGCAAGGACTATCAACACAAGCATGTGAAACATTTGGAGTGCTCGAAGTGTTAAATCCCAAAGAAGGAGCATTGCAATAATATGGTGATGAAGGATCATCCACAATAAGCATACTATCATCATTGCAATGACCAACACTACTCACCATAGCATTACCTTGTGGCAAACCACATGTAGGTGAAGTAGAAGAAGTTGAGAAGACTATACGACCGGAGGTGGAGGGAGAACAATCATCCCCACAAATCTTGGACACACCATATTTATCTTGAAGCTTCGTCCACAACTCATGAGCATATCGGAACGGCATGAGTTGAAATATAACTACATTGCTCAAAGCATCAAAAGGCACATTAGAAGCTTGAGCATTGAGATAAGAGTTTTTCTCATCCTCTAAAGATAATCTTTGGGGATCCTTTGGAGAGAAAAACCCATATCTACAATTCGCTCTAAATTTGAGTCCATGACCCTAAAGAGATTAAGCATGCTAATTACCCAAACATCAAAATTTGTGCCATCGAAACTAAGAGTGTCGAGAATCCTAAACCCCTAGTCGACATCTTTACTCTCTAGGCGGTTAAGCCCAACAAAGAGAGACGAGGCTCTGATACCAATTGAAAGATCGTGGATGTCGCCTAAGGGGGGGGTGAATAGGCGCTTTTAAAATAATTACGGTTTAGGCTTGAACAAATGCGGAATAAACCTAGAGGTTAATTTGTCAAGCACAAAACCTACAACACCTAGGCTCACCTATGTGCACCAACAACTTATGCTAAGCAAGATAAACAACTAAGTGATAGCAAGATATATGACAAGAAACAATATGGCTATCACAAAGTAAAGTGCATAAGTAAAGGGCTCGGGTAAGAGATAACCGAGGCAGCGGAGACGACGATGTATCCCAAGTTCACACCCTTGCCGATCTTGATCTCCGTTTGGAGCGGTGTGGAGGCACAATGCTCCCAAGAAGCCACTAGGGCCATCAGTAATCTCCTCACGCCCTCGCACAATGCAAGATGCCGTGATTCCACTAAGGGACCCTTGAGGGCGGTCACCGAACCCGCATAAATGGCAACCCTTGGGGGCGGTCACGAACCCGTGACACTTTGGCAACCCTTGGGGCGGTCACCGGAACTCAAAATTGCACGGGCGATCTCCACAACCTAATTGGAGACCTCGACGCTTGCCGGAGCTTTACACCACAATGATTGAGCTCAGAACACCACTAACTGCCTAGGGCGCCAAGGCACCCAAGAGGAACAAGCTCTAGGGTGCCCAAACACCCAAGAGTAATAAGCTTCTCAAACTTCACTTCCACGTATCACCGTGGAGAACTCAAACCGATGCACCAAATGCAATGGCAAGGGCACACGGAGTGCCCAAGTCCTTCTCTCCCAAATCCCACCAAAGCAACTAATGCTAGGGAGGAAAATGAGAGGAAGAACGAAAGAAGAACACGAAGAACTCCAAGATCTAGATCCAAGGGGTTCCCTCACTTAGAGGAGAAAGTGATTGGTGGAAACGTGGATCTAGATCTCCTCTCTCTTTTCCCTCAAGAACTAGCAAGAATCATTGGAGGGATTGAGAGTTAGCAAGCTCGAAGAAGGTCAACAATGGGGGAAGAACACGAGCTCAAGAGATTAGGTTGAATGGGGAAGAAGACCCCCTTTTATAGGAGCTCCCGAATCCAACCGTTATGCTCAAGAATTCAAGACAGAGCGGTACTACCGCTCAAGGAGCGGTACTACCGCTTAGGGCGGTAGTACCCCTTCAAACACAACATCGAGGAGGCAAAAGGCCGGAAGAACCGTCGAGCGGTAGTACCTCGTCCTCACGTTATTACCGCCGACCTCACGGTACTACCGCAAATGGTAGCGGTACTACTGCTTAAGTAGCGGTACTAAAAAATATACATGCCTACTTCCGAAAGGCAAAACACGAGATTTTGGTCCAGAGCGGTACTACCGCTTAGGAGCCAGAGTAATCTTGCTCGAGCGGTAGTAAAAAATTACATCCGCTCTAGTCGCGGTAGTACCGCTGCAGCCTTTACCAAAACAACCACAACTTTTGCAAACGGACTCCGAATTCAACGAAACCAAGTTTGTTGGAAAGCTAGCGACAAGGGCTAACACAATCTTGAAAGAAATACCAATAAGAAGCAAATGAGAAAAGGCCCAAAGGAAAATGGTGAGAACCCTTCCTCGGATAAGACCGGTAAAACCTCCAACTCCGGAAACATCATAGAAGACGATGTGAACTCCGCTTTTGATGAACTCAAGCTTGTCATCAAGATGACCATAAGCTCTAAGACTCACAAAGAGAACCAAACAAGAACCAAGAAACATGATGCAAGGATGCAAGGGTTTGAGCTCTCTACTAACGATACGATCAAGCTACCAACTTGAGAGCCCCCTTGATAGTACGACAAACGATCATATAACCCTGTCTCCCTACGACCACCACGAGACCGTTAAATAGAAAACCTATCAAGGGCAAACCTGTGCCTTGCACATGGTCCACTTGAGCTAGATGATGACGATCGTGTCTCCCTCAAGATGGACCACCTTTCTTGATTGCGTTGGCTCGATGAAGACTAGATGATTGCTCCCCATAGTCCACTATGGGTGAGCCACTCTGGGCACATCTTCACAAGTCCATTGACACCATAATGGATGGAAAGAATCAAGCACTTGATCTCTTCGTGATGCTCCACTTGAACTTGCACACGACAATCTTGATGACGATCACCACTTGATGTCATCCTTTCCATGGGTTGTATGATATCTTCCTCTCGACGCAAGCCCATGGACACGCACTCTAACCCCACATAGAACTCTCACATAGACCATGGGTTAGTACACAAAGTGCAATGGACAAAGCTTACCATACCATGGGATCACTTGATCCACTCTTGACTTAGTCTTCATCAACCTTGAATCTTTCCAGCTCTCTTCATTTGGATGATGTCTTGAAGGTAAACATGAATGATCACACAATCTTCTTCTTCAAGACATGCTTGCAATAAGCTCAAGACTCACATGACCAATCTTTGGATAATTCCTTAATAGCACCTTGGTCAACTCATAAACTCCTTGAAACCAACACATGGACTTCAAGAAAAGCCTATAGACAAATCCTTCAAATATAACTCAAGACAACCATTAGTCCATAGAGATTGTCATCAATTACCAAAACCAAACATGGGGGCACCACATGTTCTTTCGCCGGGCTCAACCCTCTCCCAGCAGCTCATCATCGAGCCTCTACCGTTCGTCAAGTGTGATGACTAATGGCGGCTACTGCACCTTTTCTCGAGCCAAACATTCCAGATCGGTTTTCTACAAGTATGAAAAGGACGGAATGAGTGCAATTTTGTGGTTGTTCTTCGGATTCATCGCAATTTGAAAATCATTGTTTTCTTAAAGTTTTGGTATTGGGAAGAAGAGTATATTGATTTGTTGATAGCGAGAAATCTGCTAGATGTTGATGCAATAGTTGCTAGAGATGAGATTACATAGGACACAATGTCCAGGTATGAGAAGGAAGAGAAGAAAGAAGTGTGCAAGCTTGAGAAGCCATAAGAGAAAAGTAACAATGTAGGCAATGAAGAGATGGAGAAGTATTGATGGGATTAGTATGAGCAGTTAAGGAAGTGGTTTTTCTATTGAAGTTTGTAACATTTCTTGAAGTTTTCCTTCGATCAGTTCTCTTAGAATAAAAATTGATGAAATATGTGACCAAGATGTCATTTTATGAAATAATTGAGCAGTGATGTTTAACTCGATAGCCCAAAAATAAATAAATCTGTGTTAAAAAAATAGGGAATTAAGTTTGGGGATCAGTAGGACCACACTTTTTTAGAGGGGAAATATAAAGAGTTAAAGGATAAGAGGCCATATATAGGCCTAAATTATAAGGGATCAGTTTGAGATACTATAAGGTTTGAGAAGGTGTTTGAGTTGTTAAATTTTGAAAATCCGGCTAGAAATGCTCTTAGATAGCATCAGCAAGAAGTGATTTTTGTAAGAGGATAACCCTGCTTCAACATCAAGTTATGCACACAATCATCTTTATTATGAGTATCAAGGTCTTACAAGAGGGTGAAAAGTGCGGAAACAAATCGGCTAGACTTTGCTCCAAATTGGCCGAACATAGTCGTCGTTACACTGTGTTCAAGGGGGGAGTGAGAGCAGTCCACGTTATCGAGTTTTGTAGGTGTGAGTGGTGACTTCGGGTGGTTTGATGTATGTTCTTGTTAGACCTATGTTGAATAATAAATAACGATGGCCGTATTGCATCGATTGATGCAGTGGCCAGGGGTCTTAACCTCCTTTTCTAAAATAAAATAAAAACGAATTTCTCGCATAACAAACTTTTTTCTTGTTTTGCGATGACATGCATAACCTACTCAACAAGACTGATTGACACTCATGTGATAAAGCTCTAGCGAGCTGCCATGTCCCTGGCACCAAAGACGAAATCTATTAGCTAGCTCTTTCTTTTCTATGAGAGAGAGAGAGAGAGAGAGAGAGAGAGAGAGAGAGAGAAATGCACAAAAGCAATGATAACTTGGTGAAACGGTAACGGGCCGGCAACGGCGGTCCTCCATGACTTTTCGGCCTGTTCGGGCGATTATTATAGATAACTTTTTCCTGGACGGATCCGTTGATCGAGACGCAAAGCTGTTTACATTTTATATCGAGAAAACGACCAAAACAAGCTTAGAGCTGAATTGCTGAGAAGACCGCCTCACGTCTGAGGGCCGGCGGTACGTACCATGTGAATAGAAGATACACAGGCAACCGTGTACATTCTTACACCACGCATCAGATACTACATCCTTCGCTTCTCTTGGAATAAGCGGGTAGCTATCTCAAAAACAATCATCAACAACTCGAAAAAAAATAGTACATCCGAGTTGGCACTAGCTACCGCACGTCTAAACTTCAACACGATTGTAGCGTCGGTCCCCTAGTTCTTGGTCGGTCCTGTTTTTCCTCGACGATCAGATGGATCAGCTGGACCTCCCCAGCCACCCTTGTACCTCAGCCTCTACGGCTCCGTCCAAGTCCAAAGATGCTGCCTCTTTCCCACCCTGACTCGAGATAGATAAACCGAGCCTGGACCGTTGAGACGTCAAAGCGATCTCAGCACGCGACGGTAACACGGCCGGGATTGCATTGCATGAATGGTTCCGTGCTCTGGTCGGTCTCACCCTGCCTGAAGATGCCAACCCCCCATCCTTCTACCATGGCCGACGGCCCACGCCACGCGCGCGCGAGGCGACGCATTCCAAGTCCATCAGGACGCGTTCGTTAAAATTGACCGATCGAGTCTTCCCAGAGGCTCCGGATGAGGACGTGAGCACATTATCTCGGACCGCAGACACACGTTAAGTCGACGTAGGACCTGAGAGGAGAGGGATAGAAAGAAGGCGAGAGGCCAGCTCATCCATCAGCGACGTGTGATTTATTGCCACATGAACAAGTTACTACAACGTCGGGCTCATGCTGTCATGCATAGCATATAACCAACCCAACAACGAACTGATTGATCAGCACCCCTGCGGTGATAAAGCTCCACCACCTGCCATGCCCCCGGCTCCGGCTGGCGGCACTGAACGCAGAATGCAGGATCTCAGTTTGGTGAGATATTTGGCATCGATTTCTCACCTTAAAGTTAAAAAGGCGGTGTCTACTCTACTCTTAGGTCAGTGCCTTTCCTGCTAGCAATAGGCCGCAGATGTAACATCATTGCTTTGCTTTCGTTGTTGCCGTTATCTAACGACACTGTGACCCCCCGATCCATTTGGTTGGACCGTATGGAAAAATAATATGCTTACGTCATCTTAGAAATTCTTTATTTTCAGGATGATAATTCTAAAAGTAAATTTATTTGCCAAGCAAAAGCTGGGTATTACACATTTTAACAATGATTTTTAAATGTGTTCGGACTCATCAATTTGCAGACATGGTTTGTTCCCCTCGGCCCGCCGGCACTGGCGTAGGTTCCCCTGCCCTCCACCGACCTCTACGGCTGTAAGGCGGGGGAACTCTAGATTTGTATGCATGTATGGTCCGTGTCACGTAGGGTTCTCAAGTCGTTTGTTGTCGGTCAAGCTGGGGTAACGGCTGATGAGTCCAACTTCTCCGTTGCTTTATAGTACCTTTTATTTTGCGCCATAGTGTTAGGATTCTACCTCGCTCGCGCATCCATTTTATCTGTTTTTGTCAGGATGCCTTACACGCAGGTATTTAAAAGCACAAGGAAATGAATCTCAATAATATAGTGCAAAAATCATGTTAATTGGTGTAATAATGGCTTACCATAAAAGAAATAAACAAATGGAAGAAGAAAGAGACGCATCAAAGAAGACCAGAGCGATCGACGATGCACGGGTACGGCCACGTGCGCTCGTACCGCCGGTCGTTCCACTCGCCGCCGCCACCGTCTGGTCCAGTATTTTACCCCCGTATGATCGGATCGGGGATCATACACATACAACCACCAAAATCCACCTGAGAATGACGAACCCTAGCCTCTTGAAGGGTTCAGGAGGGGAAATTTGATATAAGGGCTCTGCCACGGCATCATCCCATCGAGGAGGCCTCATCACCAATCATTTACATCATCACCACTCCATCTCCGTCTCTTTGTGATACAATAGCCCTCATGGATCCATTTTTGTATTATCTAGGCACTTCATCCATGTTTATTTCAATTCATGTTTCATGCATAACCAAACCCAACAAACAGATAACTGATTGATAGACACACCACTGCGGTGATAAAGCTCTACCAGCTGCCATGTCCCTGGCTTCGGCTATGCAGGATCTCAGACTCAGTTTGGTGAGATATTTGGCACTGATTCCTCACCTTAAAGTTAAAAGGTTGTGTCTACTCTTAGGTCAGTGTCTTTCCTGCTAGCAATAGGCCGCAGAGTCGTTATTTTGCTTTCACTGTTGAGTGGATGCTTTAATTTGGATTTTATTATTGATGCAGCTAGGTCTCAGTCGATCAAGTCTCACTCAAGTGCTATAAAATGTAAGAAAAAGAAAATAAAAAATTGGAAAGAAAAATTGCACGAATCTCAATGTAAGATCGCATGAATATAACATTGACTGAGACATAACCAAGTCTCGGACGACTGAGACCTAGTAAGGTTGTTTTATTATTTTTGGTGTTCGTTGTACTTCCATGATTGAAGATGAACATATCGAAAGTTTTCACGAAAAAGACGCAATGATGTTACCCGATACATGTTGGATCGTACAGGAAAAAAAATCTACTCTTAAGTCCAGCTTGGAAATTCTTATTTCTAGGACCATAGTTCTAAGTTTATTTCTCTGCCAAACAGTAACTGAGTGTTAGATTTTAAACAAAAAAAATGAAGTGTCATCAATAAAAGATTAACCTGGGGCAACTTTGAAATTTTTCCTTCCACTCTTGCGAAGCGGGCTCCGCTCGCGAATACCCATATGCATGCTGCTCTAGCGGCCGGTCGGTGTTAGGGGGGAGGGGGGCCCTGATGCCTAAAGAGGAATATATTAATATCACAAAGATATCATTTACACCTAGACACCGCACCAATAAAATATTCAAAGACATCCAGGATGCACACAACCAAGAAAAAATAAAAAAGAGAGCAATATAACAACAAAGGCCTATCGCAGTGACAAAACACTCGAAACCCAAAAGAGGTTCTTCAAAAGCGACACCTCCAAGAAGAAAACAATGCAGAAGCGCTGTCATCGCCCAATCAAGGATCTTGAGACTTCACCCTGAAGAAAGACCGAGATTCCAAAACAATGCCTGCAGCAAGGCCAGGTACAACCAATGAAGACCAGACCATGGGCTTTCACCCTGGAAATCGCGGCTCGATACTCAAGAGCACCACCAAAAATGCTTTCCACCTGTGTTGCATCCGCTGCAAATACTCAACATCCGGCACACATGAAAAACCTGTGCCGCCATTCTTCAATGCACCAAAAATCCTCTTCGCCATTACAAGTTTCCGATAGCAGCCACCATGACTTTCTTCACCTCTGTAAACGTCATGGAAATCTATACTTAGACTTGTCCCATGGCACCGACAAGATGGCGAAGCTTCGCGCCACGCCCTCATGAAGCCTCTCTAGCCGAAGATGAGGGTGTGTCTGACCGGATCAATTCCAATCTACATATCTAGTGGTGCCATGCGCCAAAATCTAAGATCTCCGAGAGGAAGACCGGAACCCGTTGGTCTCCAGATCGAGGAGGCCGACATGAAGCAAATCGAAGTTTTGGAGCTCGAATAACAGCAGGCCCAACCAGAGAGGAGCTCGCCTGGATCCCGGCGGGCCATATCTAGGCAATGTCGCTCTGCTTCCCCCTACAGCCACCATGCAGCCGCTTGAGTAGGTGTAGAGCAACACCGTGCCGGAGCACGGCCGGATCAATTCCGATCTACATATCTAGTGGTGCCATGCGCCAAAAGCTAAGATCTCCGAGAGGAAGACCGGAACCCGTCGGCCTCCAGATCGAGGAGGCCGACATGAAGCAAATCAAAGTTTTGAAGCTCGAATAACAGAAGGCCCAACCACCGAGGAGCTCGCCTGGATCCCGAGGGGCCATATCTGGGCAGTGTCACTCTGCATCCCACCGCAGCCACCATGCAGCGGCTCGAGTAGGTGTAGAGCACCACCATGCTGGAGCACGGCCCAACAGTCATCGGCCCACGCCGTCGCGGCCCGTTGCACCTGTATGCCAGATCCGGCCGCCGCAGCAAGCGAACACCAACGCCACAAAGTCCCCCACGTCGCCGCAACACCCACATAGGCAGCCCACGCCGGTGAGCCGCCACGCGGGGGCACCCTACGCTGGTGCCGGGCCCAGGCCCGAGGAGGATTGCCCGACCGTCCCGTCACGTGAGGGGAAGAAGATGCTCCGTCGGCGCCGGCACTGATCGGCGAGGGAGGGGGAGGCAGGAGGAGGCGATCGGCAGCGCAGATCGAAGGCCCCTCTCGTCGCCTCCCGGGGGTGGCGAGGGAGGGGATAGGTTCGAGGCACTTTTTGCTGGGCCATAGATAGTAGTTGGGACTAAAGGAAAACATTTACTCCCTCTGTGAAGAAATATAAGATCGTTTAGATCAGGGAGTATTTTTTACTCTCAGAGCCTCCCTTTTTGCCTTCACTTCCCAATTTTTTTCAGCCAGGATGGGCGGGCCACTGCGTTGTTTTGTTCCAAGGAAGCTCAGTGCAGTTGAGTTTAGTATTCTTTAGTTCTTGTAGTGGTGGTGCCCGAGCGAATGACAATGTTTCCTCTTTAAGCGGTCTTTCTAGCTACGATCCTCCTTGAGCTTGTCCGTCCAGATGTGGCTTCGTGTATATTTAAACCGCCTCCATGGGGTGACACGGTTAGACTTTCTGGTTGTGCATACGTGACAACGAGTGGATCTTCAAATCGATTCAAGGGTGACGACTGCGGCTTCAGGACGCTAGTCCTTAGTGCGCACACAAGGATTTCCTAGTTGTCGCCGCAAGGTCAGGCCAGCTCCAGCTCCAGTAGGGAGTCGTTCGACGGTCCAAATACCTCATTGTGGTTTTCATTAAGTTTGGCGTGCTTTGTATTTTTGATTGATGAACTTTTTTCTTACACTTTACTTTGATTTTATAACGGAAATCCGGATGCTTTTAAAAGAAAAAAAAATAACACGGGCCCCACCATACACATGGGCAGGGGCCCCACTACACAGCCGACCCGGTCAGACAGCGACCGGCCTCCTCTCTGATCCGATCTCCACACGACTCCAGATAAGCCTCGGGGGCAGCCCCGTCTTTTCATAAAGCAACCGGTGTGTTCGTAGTACAAACAATCGTACTCCCTCCCTATATAAACACTCTCTCTCGCTAACGAAATCCCCTTCTTCCCCCTTCCCTTCGCTCTCGTGATTTAAATTATTAAGGATCCTAATTTATTTATTTGTCCCCTTCCTCGTCTACCCGCTAGCTTCCACGGCTCGATTTGCTATACTTTGTTTGCACCAGTATACGTAACGTAGTACGGCAATAAAATTCCGGCGCGAGCTCCGTCGGATTCGCCGGTCGCCGCCCGCAGCTAGCTTCCGGCGTTTCCCCAGGCCCACCGGTCAGTCCGGCGATCGCGCGGCGCGGGGTTTCGGTGGTGGATCGACGGCGGATTCGGGCCTCTGGTAAGGCGATTCCGCGGCTCCTGCGCCCAGTCTGGGGGTAAGACCAGCTTGATTTTCGCTCGACTGTGGTTTGATTCTCTGCCTGGAGGTTTCAGGGGATGGAGCGCCGCGGGTTGCTCAAGGCGGCTCTACTGGCGTGCTTGCTCGTCCTTTGCTCCGGGAGAGGTGAGAATGATTATCTTAGCCCGCCTTTTGTTACTCGTTGCAGCTGACCCAAACGGGAAATATGTGTAGAAAAACTGCAGCTAGTGAGTGTTGAATGCTGATCAAGTTGATTTCAGCAGCAACAACGAATTGGAACTAAAATTAGTATCCAACGCATGTATCACTGGTGCATTCAGATTAGAAATGCCTGGCTGGAAATGTCTCCAGTTGGTATAATCTCTTGTAGAATGGTCAGATTCAGAATCGACTCTTTTTTTCGTTCCTACAAGATGATTTCAGATTCTGTCAAACAGAACAAATGGCTGTTACAACGACACTAGTATATGCTACATTTAATTCTGACTTAGATAACATATCCTTGTCAGCTTTGATTTTACAAGTTTTACTGTTGCAAACTACTACTCTGTATGCTTGTTCACCTAGCCATGTTACATGAATCTTTTCTTCCTGTATCCAGCATTATCCATCTTGCTCTTGATCCTGACGTTTTAAGTTTGTCGTACAGTACCTGCGGTTATACAACAGCCATCCACTACCATATACAACTCAACCCTTGCCAAGACACTAGTAGAATATGCTGCTGCCGTAAGTTCATTCGCCTTTTCTTATCCTAGCTATTCTGAATATTAGTTCAGCATTCAGTATTAGATTAGTATGTCAGATTCTTTCTTGTATCTTGGAAAATCCCTACAAAAGTATACTTTGCTCGTTAAGTTTTTACCATTTGTTTTTGCAAAAAAATTGGAGTTAAGCTTGGTGATGTCTTGCAGATCTATACTGCTGATTTGACACTATTGTTTACCTGGACATGTGATAGATGTGGTGACCTTATCGAGGTAAGGCTTCTTACCACTCATGTGCTTTCTGTTTTGCTCTGACATAAAAACGACTGTCCAACTTCATACAACACTGGTATGGTATGGATGATGAAGTAAACTTGTTGGATGACCCAGGGGTTTGAGATGATGGACATCATCGTAGATGTGGAGAACTGCTTAGAGGTTTGTCCCTACTTGCCTTCAGTCTGTTTATTTCTCTGTCTTTACCACCTGTTAAGCTGATCCTTTTTTTCATGATGAACAAGCAGGCATATGTTGGTTTTGCTAGTGATATTAATGCTGTCGTCGTCGTGTTTAGAGGAACTCAAGAAAACAGGTAATAAACCTACACCTCGTTTTGTTTGGTTGTAAAAAAAATGTAATTTATGTTTTGATTCAGAATGTTTTATCACTGATAAGAGGCAGATTTTAGGTATTGCGATTTCATTCTTGTGTACGTAGAATTTATAAATCCTGGACCTGTTCCTTTAGTTTGCATATTTTTTCTCCATTTGCATGTAATAGTCATTTCAAAGGGTGTCAATATACTTTATAATCCCTCAACTGTATTCATGTTCCAAATTATCAGCATCCAGAATTGGATAGAAGACTTGTTATGGAAACAACTTGATCTTGATTACCCTGGCATGCCTGAAGCAATGGTGAGCATAGCTAAAGCATATAGTTAAATGTAGTTGTGTCGAACCAAAATTCATAGTAATACTCGATTTGTGTAGGTGCACCGAGGATTTTACTCTGCTTATCATAACACAACAATACGTGATGGAATCGTCAGCGGTATTCAAAAGACTCGGAAATTGCATGGAGATGTTCCGATCATGGTAACAGGGCATTCAATGGGGGCTGCAATGGCTTCATTTTGTGCACTTGATCTTGTTGTGAGTACTGAACTCTGCCTTGGTCTTAAATACATCAAAATTGAGCTTCCCCTCTTACATTATGTTGCATAGAAAATGGTTTTTCCCTAACGCAATCTGCTAATTTTTTTTCCTCGTTGAGTTATATGTACCTTTTACATACTTTACCTATTGTTAGCTTTTAGTTATTGCAGGCTTCTACATGTCCGACAGTTATAACTTCCACAGCTAACGAGAAATGTGCGTCTTATTTAGGTGAACTACGGGTTAGATGATGTGAAGCTGATGACATTTGGGCAACCTCGCGTAGGCAATGCTGCTTTTGCTTCTTACTTCAAGAGATACTTGCCCCACGCGATTCGAGTTACTAACGCAAATGATATCGTCCCTCATCTGCCACCATACTTCTCGTTCTTCCCTCAGAAGACCTACCACCACTTTCCAAGAGAGGTATGATCCACTCTGTGGCACTCTTGTTGTTTCTACTTGTGCTGACACCTATTACACCTGTTTATACTCGCTAAATGCATAGAGTGCCTTGAAAAATTCATTTAGTCCTGTGTAGTTTGTGCTCTGTGCCATATTGTTTCTACTTGGGAACCAAAGAAACCTTTCAATGTATGCCCACCCCATCAGCTCCACTGCATAATGCGACGGTGTTCCTGTCCTTCCTTCAGGTATGGGTCCATGATGTCGGGCTCGGGAGCCTGGTATACACGGTTGAGCAGATCTGTGACGACTCCGGCGAAGACCCGGCATGCAGCAGGTCCCTCCCTCCCTCCCCCCACAGCCATCTCCCGTGAATTGTGCCACTGCCGCGCCTCATGGTACCCGCTCTTGGTTAACATTGTTCGCCGCCTTCTCAGGTCTGTGAGCGGTAACAGCATTCAAGACCACATAACCTACCTGGGCGTGAGCATGCACGCGGAGGCCTGGAGCAGCTGCAGGATCGTCATGGACTACGCCGAGCTGCGGTACAAGATGGACCTCCATGGAAACGTCGTCTTGTCGAAGCAGCAGCAGCAGCCCGGTCTATCGGAGGAGCGAAGAAGACACAGCGCTGAGTGAAACCAATGTAAAGAAGTTCTATATCGTCATAGTAGCACCACGCACGCAACTTGTCATTCCCCTCTCTGCTTCATCGTTTCTGCATCCAGAGAGGGGATAGCACCACCACGCTCGAGAAGAAGATGCTTGCTGTAAATGTTTGCTTGGTAATGTGAAGCATTTTCCAGTGCAAAATACCTCTGTTCTCTTTGCTCGCATGTCACCCCTGACTAAGTTTTCTTCCATGATATCCATGGTCGTCGCTCCCGCAATCAACGCGGTCGGTTTGAAAATGTTTTGAGCTGATTTGCAAGATGGGCGCATGACTGACAAAAATAGCAGTATATACATGAACAACATGGTTTCCAGGAACAAAAGGAGAACAATAGTACATGGGCTCTGAAATTCTGAATAACCTGATACTTTTGCTGCATGCTAAACCATGTTCGCACTAAGGATACAAGCAGAAGAAGTACGATCGAAGCTAATACAAATAAATGACCGATCCCGCGACTCGACACAAAAACAATAGCAGCTGTACGAACGAAACATGGGTAATCTCTATCCTATCCCCCAACCAAACCTGAAATCTCATCCATCAGAAGAAACTGCCTGGCACGGTTGCGCAATCAGTTCCAGAACACAGGTGCAGCGGAGCGTACTCGTCGACATCGTGTAACTGCAGAAATGGAAGAAAGAAGGGCCCAGCAGACGCAACTCTGCGGCTTCGACAGTCTTCCCCTCTTCCTACATTTCCAGCTGCATCTTGTAGGCTCCTGAGCTCTAAAGGACATGAGTACATGACACAATCACATTCGCAAGGAATGGACGCCGCCCGGAGAAGGCATGTCAACTGCAACAACTTACAGATAAAGCAACCATGAGGCAGTGCTGACGGCAAGAAAAGCCTTTATTCACAGACAACGGGACAGTGCTGGAACAATGACCATGTTCCTAAACCTGGCCCGTCTGGTGCTGATGAGCAAACTCGTCGACCCCCTGCTAGAGTGACGATGTGAAAGAGAACTATCCAGTTTACTCATTTGTACTATCAAAGCTGCCGTTCGGTCGCTTCCGCTCTCTGGAGTTCTCCCCCCACATTTTAGCGTCCGCAATAGCGCGCTGCCTGTCAGCAGTCCTTGGGGTTTCTCTCTTCCTTCCTGTCTGAGCTGGACTGCCTGCCTGTGATCCTGCCATGTCCATTTCATCCAATCCTGACCTCCGGCCAGAATCACCACCAGTAGAACTAGTCCGGCTGACCTCCCCTCCGTGCTTTGATGTCCTGGGAGAAAGATGATTTGGTGAGCGGCCGTTGCGCTGTTCGCTGTTCCGCCCACCAACATTTCTGGCCCTAGGGGTCGATGAATTGCTCCGAGTATGTTGAGTTGGGGCATTTGGATCATATGTCTGAGAAGCTAGATATGAGAGAGCAGTGACAACATCTCCTATATGAGGACGAGTTGTGGCTTGCTCTTGCAAACACATGGCAGCAACAGCTAAAGCCTGATACAGACCCCTCATGGGGAACCGGCCTTGAAGCATTGGGTCAGCCATCTTCGGAAACTTCCTGCGATCCTTGAAGAGTGGACGAGCCTGCAGGTCAGACGAGATTTATTATTATTCAAACTCAAAATGACCAGAAGTTATGTCTTTTGCTAAGAAACTGCAGTGGCAACTGGTTCCAAATAGTAATTTTAGCTAGTAACAAAAAGAACATTTTCAGTAGTAGGTGGAATGGCTTGGCTGGCAGAATGGTATTTCATTAAGAATGCTGAAGTGAAAACAGGAGCTACTGGCAAACCCTGGCAGAAAATTATCAGGTATAGCATGCCAACTGAAATAACTATAGTATAAAAGCATACCCATGCCACCAGGTTTTGCTCCCCCTGGGGTTTGGTGTTGTCGATTGCTTTGCGCCCTGTAATCAGTTCAAGGAAAACAACGCCAAAGCTATAGACATCCGATTTCACTGTGAGCTGCCCAGTCATAGCATATTCTGGGGCACAGTAGCCATAAGTTCCCATCACACGTGTTGAAACATGAGTGTTGTCACCAACTGGACCGAGTTTTGCAAGGCCAAAGTCAGACAGCTTCGGGTGAAACCCTTCACCAAGAAGAATGTTTGACGATTTGAAATCCCGGTAAATAACTGGAGGGCTGGCCTTGTCATGAAGATGCTCTAAGCCCTTGGCTGCACCTGCAGCTATCTTCATCCGTGTGTTCCAGTCAAGAGGTTCCTTCTCAGGTGGCACATCTACATATATTAGAAAATAATACTTTAGCCTTCAACTTTCCATTGATTTTTAAAGGATTCATGAAGCAGTCACGCTGAGTACATATGTAATAATAAAAATATTACGTACTTAGTATATACTGCTATGAGCACACATGGAACTTTTAAAGATGACATTGCAAAGAGAAGATAAACGAACCATGCAAGTGATCTTCTAATGAGCCCAGTGGCATAAACTCATAAACAAGGAGGCGTTGGTCACCATCAGCACAATAACCAATTAGATTGACAAGGTTAGTGTGATGCAAGAGACTGAGCATGAGGACCTCAACAAGGAATTCTCTATTTCCTTGGAGACCGTTCTGATCAAGTTGCTTCACAGCAACAGCCTGAGAAGTACAATCAGTTTGTTAGTGTCCAGGACTAACCCAATTAAAATAAACATAGAAACTCTACCAACATTTCGCATAAGAGGTGAATATTTCAGCTGAATCGCTCAAAATCTATAAGTTAGAGTGTATTCAGGAAGATCTCAGTGTATAGAGACGGTATACTGACCTGCCCACTCTCCAGGCGACCTTTATATACACGTCTCAAACCTCCCTCACCCAACATGCAATCTTGTCTGAAGTTCTTGGTGGCAGCAGCAAGCTCACGAAAAGTGAAAATCTGTGCGGCAATGTTTTATTGCTCCCATCCCGAGGGATGGTTAGATGATTATTCTTAGGGTCTGATCCACCCTGCAGCCTCAACTTATCTGAGCAGAAAATGGTTCAGAGTTAGCAGTCAGTTTTAGTACAATCAGTTAAATTAAATAATTTAACAGAAAAAAGTGGTTCACTCTTAGAGCACCAACATTCTCCCAGCAGAGAGTAGAAACATAAAAGAAGTTGAGTGGTATTAGATGAAGGAAACTTTGCTACTACTGTAGAAGGACTTCAGCTTGAAGGAAATACCTATTTTTAACCATTCGTCTTAACCACGCAACAACAATAAAATCATATTCCTCCCATGGGAGCTAGTGAACAGCCACATTTAAGTAGAAGGCTTGGAATTAATACTCAGCTTGTTTGAAACAGCCGTTAGGTAGAGAAAAAAAAATCGGCAATCAGTTTCTGAAGTAACACCAGAAGCATTACCACAATGATGTAAATATTGAAAGTATTTCCTACAATTCCTGCATCACTCAGTTTCATGAGAAGAAAGGATCCTCTACCAGTCTGGTGTACACCATAATAGGCAGGGTCCCCTTAGTATCAATCTTCTCTATGCTACAATTGCCTCGCGCTTTATGCTGCCAAACCGGCAGACCCCCCAAGGAGAGGAATTGCAGATAAATTGTGAATCGCCACGACGAGTTAGCGGCCTAGCTGGACAAATACACTGCCTCAAACATAACCACTATTATGTTAAAAAGGATTATTGAAATGACAGCCACACCATATGTATGTATCCTCTCCTAGCTTATATGTATACTCTCTTGTAATATTATGTGTCTGGGGTTCAAGGCATGGTAACAAAATATCCATCACTATTCAGTTGTACCCATGCATAGACAGCATGGTACCTGTTCTCCGCGTTTCAGTATTGCCAGAAACAACTACTGTACTAGTCAGCTTCCAATCCAACGCTCTGCTAACTAAGAACAAAGCTAAAAGCAATCCCGGCACCAGCATATGCATTCCCATCTCATCCTCACTAGGCGCGCACACAGTCAGTCCTACTGTCGAGATCGCAGCTTAGCTCATTCCTGTAGCTACGCCCCACCAGAATGATTCGCGCGGAGTAAGTAATCAAGCACGAGAAGAAAGCATAGTAACACTAAATAAACAACACCACGCCGCCGCCGGCCGCGGTAACCGAGCAAGGAGCAGCGCGAAGCGAAATCCAAAGCTAAAGCTAGAGGCGGAGAGGGATTTGCAATTGCAAGATCCAGCGGGCGCACCTGATCCGGCGCGATCCGGGGCGGCGCCGTCCTTGGCGCGGGGGTCCTTGGCGTCGGGCACCGGCTTGCCGGCCTCCGCCTCGAGGGCCGGGCCGAAGCAGGAGAAGCAGCTCATCCAGGCGCGCTCCCCCCTCTCCCTCGCCGGAAGCAGGAAAGCGCGTGGCCCGTACAGGAGAGGCCGCCGCGCCGGGGCCAGACCACGGGGATCCCCTCCCGGAGGATCTCTGCTTGCTGTAAGGGAAGGTCCCCCAAGCAAGACTGGATTTTTAGGCGGGGGGCGGGAGGGGAGGGTGGAATTGGGGGATGGAAGCTACAGCAAGGGGGAGAAGAAGATGAGGCTGGGGAGGAAAGAGGAGTGTGGAGGAGGAGCAAAAGTCAGCTCTGGCTGTCCGAAGGCCGGCCGGGTGAAGAGGGGATCTTTGGGGGCACAATCCGTTTCTCTCCCCATGGGCCATGGCTGCCACTGCCAGTGCCACCTGGGCAGGCATTGAAACTTCTCGCGTCATCCGCAATTCAAATTCACACACTCGCCCATCCGTTTGTGGTGGTACTGTAGTAGTAGATCCTGTCACGTATCTTTAATTTATTTGTTTGAAAAATTAGTAGTATTTGTTATGGTGGAGAGAGACGGTCGTCGACTCACCGCGGCAAAGCAAAGGACGGCCATGCACATACTACATGCGTGATTCGCGTGGGGAATACTGCTACCATTATTCAACCCAAGCTCAACTATGACCACGGAAGCAGGAGGAGGAGGGGTAATGATAAAGCTTAGCTAGAATTTTTGTGGGGCCGGGCCACATCGATGGAGAGAATGATGATGATGATGTCTCTCCCTCTGGAAGAAGGGTCGTCGTCGGCTTTGTCGTCTCCCGCGCGCTTCCCAGGGTGCCATTAAACTAGTCGCAAAACAAACCTAAAAAAAAAAGCTAGTCGCAAACGGATCAAGCGAACGAAGCGGCTCGACTCGATCCATGGACGTACGTAGGGAGAGTATCTATCCTGCCCTGCCCGCGGATACGGATGCCTGCTCCTGCTCGCTCCATGGCCGTTTCCTGCCGCCCCCCACCCGGCCCACGCGGTGCCGTGCCACGCCATGCCATCATGGCCTACGTGCCCGTCTGCAGAATGCGCGCGCAGAATAGAATCGGTATCTCGCGTCAGGTGTCTGTGCGTCGCGGTGCCAGACAGCCGTGAAGGGCAAAAATGACAAACCTAACCTATGGACGAAACTATTTCACAAACTAAACTAAACTGTGTTTGAAAAAAGTCGCCCGACCGACTTTTTTACGTAATACCGACATCTAAAGATCACACTACAATCGCATAACGCTTAATCCTCGCGCTACACGCCTAGCCAGTATCGCACCTTAAAATGTCTGAAAAATACTAAGTCAGTGTGCAACGCCTAAGAGTTAGGCGCTACGCTATACAGTGTAGCGCCTAATGTGTAGGCGTTGCACAACATGCAATATGCAAACCCACGCACGAAGTTAATTTAACACACAGAAGAGGGCAAGGAAACAAAACATGGAAGCAGACAAAAGAGCCTGCAGGCAGAGGTATGTCAGCGCCCCTGAAGCTGACCCAACCCACGGTGCACGGCCCAAGCGCAGCATCGCTGCACAACAAGCAGTGTTGGGCCCGAGGGTGAGCGTATGGTCCAGCCCACGGTTTACTACTTAAGCCCCAGCTACCAGAGGAAGAAGCATCCAAGGATCACCGAACCAACCGGCGGGCGGCTACCTTTCCCCTTCCTCGAACCCTAGCTCTCGTGACGCCATTCTTGTAACCAAATCGAGCTCAGATTCGAGAGATTGAGTCAGAATCCATATACTCCCGAGTGACATCCTATCATCTGGTATCAGAGACCAAACTCCACCCTATTCGCGGCGTTCTGGCGCGTCTCGTGAAGACCAGGAGTCTGCATCAAGCCCGAGCGCACCTCGAAGCCATGGATCCAAGCCGCCTCGCTGCTCACTAAGCCGAGGCCAAGATCGAGGCCTCTATGGACGCTGCAGTATCAAGGCCCAAGAAGCGACATCCGCCAAGAACACGAGGTCCTCAAGTGGCGGCCCGATCTGAGCGCCGCCGGGTGGCGGATCCGAGCGACGCGGTGATTCGGCCGCAGAACTCGCTCATCCCACGGCGCCAAGCGAGGGCGAGGAACCACCTCGACGCAAGAGCCGCAAGAAGAATAACCGGCTCATGACACACGGAGTCCACACCGACCTGCGGTTTCGGCGCGCGACTCCATCGCCAGGGGGCCCGATATTACCAAGCGTTTTCAACATATCACGGGGCCGCCGGCGGTGTCAAGCCAGACGCTGCCGCCTCCCCGATAAGTCACAACCGATTCTCTCTTGTCTCCGCTTATGGCCTCTCCTTTTGCTCATGCGAGCGATGCCCGCCGGATTGGGCCAAGCACACCCGCCGATCTCATTTCCTCAATTTACTTACGGGCAAGAACCCGAACCTCCGAAAAACCATGTGCGAACAAGATTTTTCCATGTTCGGTATTCATACAGCTGCTTTGGGTTCCTATGGCGGCGCCAATTTTTTCGAATCGATTGGCTTACGGGCAGACGATTCGTAAGCGCCTATCGGAGTTCGATAGGGACGCATTTACTTCTCATAGCACCTGCTTTGGGCGGATCGACACCAAATGCCGATTCGCCAATTCTATTCATTGCGGCTGCATCACTTCAGCTTGTTGATTACATTGAAAAATTTGAGATGATCATTAATCACTTGAGTTCCTATTCGACTCTATTCATCCTTATTACTTTCTCACTGCTTTTGTGGCGGTCTTGAGGACCGACATCCAGCTGGTGGTGCTAGTCCGCAGGCCACCCGACCGGACACGGGCGTGCTCGCTGGCGCTCTTGCAAGAGGAGGTTCTGGGGCACGCTCGGCACCGCCAGTGCCACCCGGACGTTGGTAACCAAAGCAGCGGTTCCTTCGCCGCTTCCACCTTCCCGAGCCGACCCGCACCAAATAGCGGGCGCGACCGATCGACGACGGGCACGGACGCCGAGTCCACTAAGCTCAAGGCGCCAAGGGACTATCGCGCTACCGCCCGTCTCGTGTTTCGCGGGCGAAAAGTGGGGCACGATCACGCCCGCCCACTTCGTCCAACCGCACGTCGTCGAGGAACTTCGGACGCTCTCAGTATCGACAACACCATTGACATGCAGCTACCACCACCGAAGACACAAATCATGGCTATCTCTCTCTCTCATTGTGTCCGGGGCGATCACCAAAGCATTCCAGTTGCGCCGCTTGGATTCAAGGCCGAGGTGCTCATGTTAGTGGACTCGCAGCACCAACTCGTTCATCGATCAAGAACTTGCGCCGAATCTGTCCGGCTACGCCTCTTCCACGCACTGTCGTGGTTCAAGGTATGGACGGGCGAACTCCTCTGTTACTGCGGTGGTGCCAGCTTGCAGTGGTGCACTCAAGGGCACGATTTTCGCACAGATCTGAAGGTGCTTGCCTTGGCACTACTAGGAAAAGGGCTATAGATGATATGGCCACTAATGGCGCACCAGACATGTGGTGCGCCATTACTATATTCCAAATTAGTAATATATTACTAATGGCGCACCTGGTGTGTGGTGCGCCATTAGAAGTTTTGAAAAAAATAATAAAAATTGTTGTTACTAATGGCTACTGGAGGACAAAGGCGCCATTACTAGTTCACATAGTAATGGCGCACCACACCCACCGTGCGCCATTTTTAGTTTTGAAAGAAAAAAATTAAAAAAAAAATAAAAAAAATTTTGTTAGTAATGGCGCACCTGTGGACAGTGCGCCATTACTAGTTTTAAAATTTAACAGGGGGATCCCCGTTAAACATTTTCAAAATCCCCAAAAACCTAACAGAAAAAAAGTTACGGGGCTTACAAGATCTAGAGGCAAAAAATTGAAAAAATTTCAAACTTACTAGTGGCGCACCTTGGATGTTTTGCGCCACTAGTAACAGAAAAAAAATTGGTTTTGAATTTTTTTTCAAAATATGATATGTAATATGACCGGAAAGTTTGAAATATTTTTCAAAATTTCATCATAGTCATGAACATGAACAAAGTCCTAGACATCAACAAGGTATAATAGGATTGATATGCTAGATATATCAACAAGTGCCTGTGAAGTGAGCTGTTCTTTGGGGTTGGATAGAACTACAGTTAGCGTGCTTGAAATTTGGAGTAGTGTGAGGATGGGTGACCTTTCGGAAAAAAATTTAAAAAAATTTAAAAAAATTTAAAAAATTGTTACTAATGGCAAGATTTTATGTGGTGCGCAATTAGTATACCAGATACTAATGGCGCATCAGGTTATTCTAATGGCATCAATGTGCGCGCCATTATTATACCAGTATTATTTACACGCCATTAGACAAAAAATCTAATGGCGTGGTGCTAGTGGCGCACCTGTAATGCGCCATTAGTAGCGAAAACAGGTGCACCACTAGCAGCCCTTTTTGTAGTAGTGTGGGTACTTATGACGCAATCCTCGGCATGGACTGGCTGGGGCACCATAGTCCCATGACGGTGGATTGGCGTGCCAAGTCGCCGGAGTTCCAATCTCCGTTGGGCACAGTCAAGCTGCAGGGCACGACTCAATCGTCGACATGCTCGCTCATCAACACAAAGGTAACTCTAAAGTCTGTGCAAAAACAAGGCTGTCACCATATTGTGCACCGTGTCCCATATCTCAAGACCAAACCGAAGGGCAGATATACCGAATGTCTCGCAACTCGCATCGGATGATTTCGCTGATGTCTTTGGAGAACCGTAAGGGCTGCCACCAAAGCGCCGTGGCGATCACAAGATACAATCGCCGCTGGGGCTCACCTTTTAGCATCAGGCATACAAGCCGTAACAAAAGATGAGATCGAGCGACAGTTGCGTAACTATGAAATCGGAGTGATCCAAGCCGCAACAGCCCGCTCGCCTCCGGTGATTTTGGTTAAGAAAAGGACGGCACATGGAGGATGTGTCGATTACATGTGCAACTCAACGCCTCACATGTGTGGCGAGTTTCCGTCCCGATAATCGAAGAATTATTGGACGAGTTGCAAGGGGCTCAATGGTTCTTCTAAATTGACTCATGAAAGGTGGTATCATCAGACACGGATCGACAAGGGGATGAGTTCAAAACAACATTCCGCACTCCACTTCGGCAGTTTGAATTTAAGGTGTTATCGCTCGCCCGGCGGAGGCCCACCACTTTCAATGGAGCAGCTTACACAACTCTGAAACCACCAACAGTGAAATGTGTGTTCATGTTCTTCGACGACATCCTCATTTTCAGCCACACACTAGATGAACACAAGGAGCATCTTCGACAGTGTCTTAGCACCGCTGCGCCAGATCAATGGAAGGTCAAGCTTAGCAAGTGTGCTCGCCAACAACAACTCAGATATCCGGGGCATGTCATCGCTCAAAAGGAGTGGCTACGAACCAAGCAAGGTTAAAGCAATGGCGGAGTGGCCAACACCAATCAATGTCAAAGAAGTCGAGGTTTCCTCGGCCTTGCAGTTACTACAGCGCTTTATCGACACTTTGGAATGTCCGGCTCAATTTCGCTCAACCTGCTCAAGAAAGGAGTGCCTTTGTCCGGACTTCCATCACGGAACAAGCTTTCTGTGCCTTGAAGAATCAAATGATCACAGCCCCAGTCCTTGCCTTTGCCTCGATTTCTCTCAAGAAGCTCGTGGATTGAGACAGACGCCAAAGGACAAAGGAGTGGGAGCAAGATTAAAGAACGTGGTCACCTAATCGCGTTTATGAGCAAAGCTCTCTCGCCCAAGGTACCAAGGACTGCCGGCATACGAGAAAGAGTACCGGGCGATACTTGTCGCAAGGGACCAATGGAGACCTTATCGCAACATGTCAATTTCGATCCTCACCGATCAACGCAGCCTCGCAGCATTTGAGGAGCAGAGGTCGACCACACCATGGCAAAGAAAAGGCCTTCACGAAGCTCTTGGGGTTGCGATATTGTATCAAATACAAGAAGGGTTCCGACAATTCCGGCCGATGCTCTCTCGAGCAAGACCACAGAAATGCCGTTCGCCATCACTTCGTCACCTACCTTGGTTGGAGGATGTTGTCAATAGCTACAACGCTAACCCTCACGCGACGTAAACCGCCGGGCAGCTCTCCATTCGCCGACCCCAAGAAGAGATTCACCGCACCAAGGTGTCCTTCAGCTTTCGAGATCACATTTGGCTTGGAGGATCAACTGCCAAAGAACGCATCATCTCAGCCTTCCACGACAAATAAGCCTTTGGGTCACTGGGTTCCCAATGACGTCTGAGCATGTGCCGCTTGCTTATGCGGGCCCAAGATGAAGATCCATGTCAAGAATACGTCATTTCTCGCCGCCCTACCTCGTCAACAAAGCCAAACCGGGATCCACAGTACCGCTTGCCAGACTGCTCACACCCTTACCAATCTCTTCGCAGCCTTGGGAGCTTATAATAATGGACTTTATTGATGGCCTGCCCTACCGGGAAGATACAACCGCCAGGGTTCTCGTGGATAAGCGGACTCGCTTTGCTCACTTTTTTACCACCGGCACATCCCTACACGGCAAGAATAAAGGGCCCAGCTCTACATGTCACAGATTTACAAGCTTCATGGGTTCCCGGTGTTATTGTTTATGACCGCGATCCGGTGTTTACCAGCCACTTTTGGCGAGAGCTATTCCGATATGCGTGCACCGAATTGAGGATGAGTATGTTTAATCACCCGCAAACCGACGGCAAACCGAAGCGAGTCAATCAATGCTCGGAGACTTTCCTTTGTCGCTTTACACACGCGTGCCCAAGACGATGGAGCTTTCGCGTGCCTCTCGCCTAATTTCGGTACAACACTTCTTCACACTGCTATTGGGATGTCGCCGCTCAAAGCGTCAGACGGATACGAGCCGAGGCATTGGGGTCTCACAACAGAAACAATGTTGTCTGTGATTTTCACTTCCGCCATGGCCGGAGGAGCGCCAGATAGTTCAAGACCTCATCCAAAGAAAGACCTCAATCGAGCTCGACAAAGGTATGAAACACCAAAGCGGAAAAAGAAGCGTTCGGTCGAGGATATTTCAAGTGGGTGATCAGTATACTTGAAGTCGCAGCCATATATTCAAACATCTGTTGCTCCCGTGCCAATCACAAGCTGTCGTTCAAGTTTTACCGCCATTTCCTATCATCCGCAAGATCAACGACGTGGCTTATGAACTCCAATCGCCGCTTTCTTCAACGGTGCACCCGTGTTCCATGTATCGCAACTCCGCCAAGCTCCTTCTCCTAGGTACGGTTGTTACACCCGTGTTCTGGGCCAGACCGACGATTTGGCGGTGCATGTGGAGATCCTTCAAAAAGATGGCGCAAGAGCAGAGGTGCAGCTAGGAGCAAGTACAAGTCCGCCGGTCCAATCCTCAACCATGGGTGTCACATGGAAGATAAAGAAGCGCTTCACGCTGCTTTTCCGGGCGGCGGCTTGGGGGCAAGCACCGCTGGTCAAGGAGGGAGGATGTCGGGCCGGAAGTCGACCCAACCCACGGTGCACGGCCCAAGCGCACGCTGCGGGCCAACAAGCGAGTGTTGGGCCCGGAGTGGGTGACAGCGGCCCAGGCCCACGAGGCGACTACTTAAGCCCCAGCTCTCAGAGGAAGAAGCATCCAGTGGATCACCGAACGAACCGGCGGCGGCTACCTTTCTCCTTCCTCGAACCCTAGTTCTCGCATCGCCATTCTTGTAACCAAATGGAGCCTGTATTCGAGAGATTGAGCTGTTAATCCATATACTCCCGAGTGAGATCCTATCAAGGTACGACGCACAACACGTCTGGATGGACATGTGCTTTCATGCATGCAGGTAAAAAAGTGGTACAAATATGCGTAGTATATATGGACATGGCAAGTGGATAAAATATTTGGGCCGGGTTCACACCGAGCCATGCATGCATGGGCTTGCCCTGTTTAGAGTGTGTCCGCACCGTGACGTTGGGTGAAAGGTTTAAGCATACCAGCCACTAGTGCAACGCCTATATGCTAGGCGCTACATCAGATAGTGTATGCCTAAATTTCACCGTCAGACATTGACTTCAAGCATTTTTCGCGCAAAGGTGACGCCATGTAGTATACCGAGAGCTAGGCGTCAGACAAACAGAAGTGTGACGCCAGATTTCGGCTACACAAAAAGGTCGCCAATGGTGAAATTTTTTCAAACATAGTTCAATTTATAAAATAGTTTCGTCCATAGGTTAGATTTGTCAATTCTGCCGCCGTGAAGCGTAGGAGCAGTGACGCGGAGTTGAGAAGGTGCGTGCCACGGGCCGTCAGAATTCAGGAACACAGCTGGCTGGAGCAGGCGCACACACGCGTCGTCCCGTGACCCAGAGCCGCGAGGGGAAAGCCAGGCCCGCATATTCCACAGCTACAAGCGATTCGAAAGAAACGTGCACACATGGCTTCACAGCACAGCAGTGCGCGCGTGTCAGGGGCTCCAGGCCACGCTGGTCGTGGTCAGGGTCCGTCTCTCCCGGCCACGAGACGTACGTATGGCGCAAAGCAAGCGAACCGCTATAGACAGAAGCAGCCAAGCCAACCGCGACGGCGACCGGGACGACGCTGTCCGGTCCGGATCCATGGACGCGCGCCAAGTGCCCCCGCCCGCCCGCCCGCGCGCAGGGATATCCCTGCGTCTGCGTACGAGCCGCCGTCCCTCCGACGCAGACCTGCAGTTGTTGGCGCGTGCCGTGCCGCCGCCCGGGTCGCCCAGGCCGCACACGCACGCACGCAATCTCGGCGCATCATCATCATTGGGTCCGGGTGCCGGGGAGAGGGCAACCACGACAACGGGCACGCACACGACACGATCCAGGAGTACGTTTCAGAGAAGAGAGCTCAAGGAAACACGCGACACGCCCGCCCGCTCATATATATGGCACGCGAGCAGGCAGGACGACGAACCTAACCTACGGGGAGCAAGAAAACGTGGAGCGGAGACCCTACGCCACGCCGGTCCGCCTGCCTCCGCCTTCACCGATCACCGTCGTACGCCCGGGCCGACCTCACTTTCCTTCCGGCCAACAGGACCAGCAGAAATTGGAAAAGAAAACCCAGGTACCCAATGGCATGCCCGCGCCTGCCTTGGGTTGATCCGGCCGACCTCATTCCACCATGACCCAAAAATGCTCGGATATGTGCTGGCCGCATCCTTCGGCTTTCGGCTCGGCGAGCATCCATCTTCGCACGCTCTGCGCATTCGCCGTCACCAAGTATTCGCCCACGTACCGGCGCCGCCACACGTACGTACGTACGTCAGGAGGAATCAGTCGATCCAGGATCGGCTCCATCGTTTCGCCCAAGTGGCCAAGTGCGTACGGCCTCCGGTTACACCAGGGCAGGGGAGCCATGTCACGCGGATGCATGTATACAGGCTCGAATAATCGCATGATCGCACCCGGTGGACGGAGGAGGCGCCACAGTACCTGTGGATACGATGACGCGAATATGTTCTTGTGCCCGGCACCTGCCCCGAAAGCGATACTCTTACCTTTGTAACTAAAGATATCCTATAATCCTAATGCTAGCCCCATTCTCGATCGAGCGGTCCAACGAATTTCACACATGGATGGAACTCAAAGGTGAAGGGTGCACCGACTGCCCGTGTTAGCTTTTCAGCAATTAGAACATCTGCAATCAAGAGTTGACAAATTTGGGCACCCATACATCCTTAAATGACTCCATTTGTAACCATAAGGACATCTTCAACGTTAACGCGTAAATTTGCTCTGACATTTGTTCGCGGACTGTCCGTGGACATTAATGTTGAAGGCAGCTATCTGATGCTACCATGTATATGACTGTCAGTAAAGGGCAATTTGAAATTCAAATAAAAGTCTGATTCATAGCGCGTGCCGGATCACATCCAAAAAAGAGGCAAGTACGCTTAAATTTTTACATGCCCGGTGACCCTCATGCACGCTCAAGGTGTCGTCCCCGCCGCGTATATGCAGCCTCCATCTCCGCCGCCGCCTCCTCCTTGTCCACCGCCTCCAACTCCTAATGCTGCCCCCTGGAACATCTTGTAGCAGACGGCTTGCACGATCATTCCTGCATCAACATCCAAAGACTCCACCTTCAAGGACAACATCTTGCCGCCCTCCGTGATCGACTACGATCTTCACCTTCTTTTCTTCGAGATGTCCTTCTTCTCCTCGAGTGTGTCCTTCTTCTCCGTTTCTACCAAGGCCCTCTTCTTCGAGCGCCTACTTCTTCTGGTCACCTCCATCAACAAAGTTGAACCTCTTCACTGCTTTCCTCCTTGATCTCCGAGGCTTGACGTATGCCTCCTCCTTCTTCGACAAAATGTCCTCAAACTTCTTCGTCAACTTGGCAGTACAGACCTTCCGCTTCGCCTCTCTTCCTCCCACTTCTTTCTCCGAACCCTCTTCTTATATCCTTGGGCGGTTCTTTTGTTGGGTCGGTTGGGTCCCCTGCTTTCTTCCTCGTGGCTTGGGTGCATTTAGTGCGTAACCGGCTTAGCGCCGGTTCATAAGGGTTTTAGTACCGGTTCGCAACCGCACAAAAGAGTGGAGACTAACCCCCATTACTACCGCTCAAGACGAATCGACGCTTAAAGTGCCACCACGTGGCACGAGCCGTGCCCGGTGTCGGTAGACTATTAGTACCGGTTGGTATCACCAACCGTTACTAAATGTTTGGGGGGTGTTTGGTTTTATTTTTTATTTTTCCATTAATTTTGTTTTTTCCATTTAATTCTTTTTTGTTTGATGGTATTTTACGATACTACATATTGTACACGTTATGCATATATATAAATAGATTTACTCGTAGAACCGTATATATATATATATATATAAATATATATCATCGAATGTCTCACAACCACCACCATTAATTATTCATACATACATGTATATATATATATAGGGTAACGATATTCTAAGCGTTAGTGTAGAATAGCTTATTCTACACCCCTAGTAACGCTTATATACAAAATCCAGTAAAACAATGTACAAAATGTAGTAATTTTGAAAATATTTTTTTACTATCCAAGTTTGTAATTTACTACATTTTCAGAAAAAATTACTATATTTTCTATATTGAGTTACTACATTTTGTATGTACCGTTACTGGGGTGTAGAATAAGCTATTCTACACTCACGCTTGGTTTAGCATTACTACATGTTGCCTTGGTGCCTTTGGAGCACGATGACAAGTGGTTCATGGGGGCGGTAGCGGGTAATAGTATTCTGGGATCTATGACCTGGTCGAGCAAAAATCCCGCTATTTTCTCTTGAAGTGCTAGTATGCGCTCCATTGGTAGGAGCTGCTCCTCGCACCTCTCCTCGAACTGTTAAGAAGGAGATCAATATGCATGTGTATTAGTTGTGTGACTAGATATCGATAATGGTGTAAAAGTTTGTGAGTAGTGTTCGACAAACGCATTCCAAATTCTGTTTTTGAGATCTGCTCCTTTCGGACGCCATCATGTAATGTTCTCGCAAACGTAGTATGCACACAGATCAGTCCCCTACGCTGCTTTCGTGGCCTTTACGAGAATGGAATTGAATCTGATAATGATTAATCAAGCATGATAATTAATTAATGGTATTGAAACAAGAATTAAAGAGATGGTAGCTAGCTAGCTAGTACTACTTAATTACTTACCTTGGGTCGATACTAAAACAACTTTTTTGCCCATTTGCCTGGAGTCACCTTGATGAACTTTGCCCAAACCCTGCCCGCCGGCAAAGAAAATTAATAAAGGGTTATTAAAAATAGTTCATATCAGGAAATGACGAACTAAATAGGCCGAGATATAGTTAATAATGATTGAAATTACCTATTGACTATCCCCTTCACGATGCTGTAGTCACTATCTTTTTTAAGTAGTGAGTCCAGTACTTCAACTTTTCCTTCGTCAACTTTAATGTCTAACAAGATCCAGTGAAAGTTGCATGCGCATACATTTGCATGTATAAATTAAGCGGGCATGTGCATAACACTAATCAACTATAACCCTAAACCCTATACACTTATTAACATCTAGCTAGTAAGCAAAAACAGAATTTGTAGTACAAGACAGTGTGACTCACTCGAAGTTGTAGGGAAGTAGTATATCTTCATTGCTATTGAGGCGCTTCAAGAACTCTAGCATGTTTTTCTCTACATCTTGTCTACACCATTCCAATTTCCATGTGTATTCATTAATGGTATTTGGGTCAATGAACCCAATGCCATAGCGTCCAACTTTTTTCATTTCATACATCTTCATCCTGCATAATACCACAGAAAAGAATATATAGTGAGGATATATAATTACAAGAAATCACTTACAAACAATAGCAACTGACGATAGATTTGTCGAGTGCATCTTGATTGAATAACTGAAACAGTTCTGAATACTCAACGGACAGAGCTTTCTTATTGAAGTAATGATCTTCCTCGACTTGCACCATGAGGGACTCTCGATTGGAACTCTTGGTAAATTTCATGTACCAATCATGCAATTCATACATTCTCGTTGGGAGGTTCTTGACCTCCTCGGGCTCGACCAAAGGTTGGCCCCGGACATATTTCCGTTTTATTTCCTCCTCTCTAAGCGGAGACATATGGGCTCGATATCGAGGAGTTGTCCAACAGTGATCTTGAGCATTTCGGCCTGCATTATATGCTCCTCGGTTATTACCACATCGCCCAGCTCGGGAACGTAAACGGTTTGCCCACAATAATATTGGGCGCACGTACTCTCATGCGTTGTTGGCACAACAAGTGGGGCTTTCGATTGCACTGCCTGTTCTCCCAGCTGGGGAACGGTTTTCCCGCATCTAGCCATACAAATGAAGTGGTCAATCTTTTCCTCGAGCACTTTCTCCCTCGGCGGCGGTGCCGGTTTCGGTCCAAAATGGGCGTCCACTTCGGCCCGCACTATGGCATCGTTTTGCTCCTTGGTCATGTCGTAAGGCCTCTGAGGAAGAGGAGCGAGGCTGCTTGGACCATATTTATATCGCTTGTCTCCGCTCAGTACTTCTGTACTACCTCGACTGCATGCCACGCACCATAGCTGCGGCGTGTCTCTTCTGCGATTGCCGAGGCGGCAGAGACGGCCGACGGGGCTGAGTTGGAGCAGGGAGGAGTGACTGACACGTCAGGCCGACTTGAAGCGGGAGGTGTGGCCGACATGGTGTCATACTTGAAGCAGGAGGTGGGCCTCGACTGCGTGCTGCACTTGAAGCAGGAGGTGTGGCCTGACACAGTGTCGGACTTGAAACAGGAGGAGTGGCCTGACGCTGTGCCAGACTTGAAGCAGGAGTCTACTCACGCGTTCGTGGACTTGGAGGAGTGGTTGTCTGCTGGCACGGTGGCGGACTTCGAGGAGGAGTCGGCAGACGCGGTGTCGGTGGACTTCGAAAGATGATGCAATCCTTTCTACATAGGATGATATGATGTATGGCCTCTCCCAGTGTGTGCTCGCTGTCACCTCTGTGAATGTCAAGTCAGAGCCCGAATATGGGTCCACCACCTCATCAACCAAGACACGAGCATAGCCCGCTGGAATCGGGCGCAATGAAAGGTTGCTTCGGGGGTAATTGTAAAAGCAACGGCGTCCGCCACCTTCATGGATATGTTCTTCATTTTGAAGTGTAGCCCACGCTTAGTGTTCTCTATGATGTCATCCACAGGTATGTATCCAAAGAAGGCGTCGCCTGTATGGAACCAACGCCGCTTCTCGGCATGGATGGGACGGTCTGTCCAATGCCGGATGATCATCCGCTTGTCGCTTCCGCCGAGACCCCCTTTCCGGCTAAGTGAGTCGATCTGCTGCCGCTGCATTGGAATTTGAGTGCCAAATCATGCGTGCCTTGGTTCTAGGCCTTGAACATGCTCCGCCCCGCTTCCTCCGCTTCCTCCTCCAGCTTCCTCTTCTCCTCCTCCTCCATCTTCTTTCTTGCACGGGTCATGTAGTCGCTGCTCCATTCCGAAAAGCCCTCATACCGGGAATAACGCCTTGCCTTGTGTTCTTCCCGTGTTCAGGATTTCCTGTATGCTGTGAAGCTCGTCGTTTCTCTCTCATTGGGCGTGAACACCCCTTCGAGCATCTTCTATTGCGCCAAGTAACTTTTGTTCTCGCTTCCTTTAGACTTGCCTTCTTCAAACCAGGCCTGTCTTCGTCCAAGGCCCCCCATGCGCATAGAACCAAGTTACGCACTGGAGGGCCAGCTCCTAGTAACCGGAGTGACCCCTGCATCCTCCATCTCTTGCTAAGACTTATCCCACTTAAGCATTGCCACCGCGTAGCCACCTGGACTCAGCCTATGGAACTGCGACTTTTTTGTGGCATTGGCCTTGTTTTCTAGACCGTTCCTTAGATAATTTTGATTCCTCGAATTTCACGAAAGCGGGCCAGTGTTCTCTTTGCTTCTCCAGTGTTCCCTTGAATTCTGAAGTCTTCCTTTCTCGCAATGAGGTAGTTGGCCCATACAGCTTTTCTTGTGGGTGTTGAATGCAATTGTCGCCTTCTTAAGAGCAAATCGTTGACTTTCTCGCACATCTCGCATCGCTGAAATAATCCGGTAGGGTGAAATGTTCCATCGAGATTCCCAAAGCTTTTGTTTTGTCGTGTCGTCACCCAAGTAACATCCGGGCGTTTAGTTTTTGGCTCTTTCCATTCTTGAATGGAGATCGAGTCGGTCCTTCACAAGAACTCCAGACCGATTTAAACGAACTTGTTCGCAATGTTCTTAGGCTTGAGGGGTTCGCCACTAGCTTTGATGGAATCGATGTTGTAGTTTACACCCTCCTTCAACTTTTTGCCCGGGCCGCGCTTTGTCCTGCTATCTATAGAAGCAGATTTGCTCGATCCGGAGGGCTGAAAGAAGAAAGATCGATTCGTTAATATATCTTCAAATAAAAAAACATGTGATGATCACTAGATGCCTGCTTATATAAATATACCGCCGGTAGTCTTTGTTATTTCAAGATCAACATTGTATTCGTCATCATAATCATTGTCTGCATCACCATAATCATAATCATAGTTCATGACTTCATCAGCTCGGTCGTCGAGATCGAATATGTTATCATCACCCTCCCCTGTATTTTTCAGATATTGGGAGTCATTATTTGTTTCATTCAGATCATCCGGCTGTTAGGGCTGCGTATGATCTCGAACAGGGCCTCTTCTCCCTCTCTGCCGGTATTGTCCGCCATAGCTTTTATTTAGCTAATACAGAAGAAATATAAAACAATTTAGTATTCAAATTACAAGCATGGATGCAATCAATAAGGAAAAACTGAATCATATAGTACATAATATGCATCATCTCGAATAATATATAATCTCGAATACATCGTCTCGAATAATATATAATCTCGAATACATCACTGGCTAGGTAGCTAATAAAGATCGAATACTACAGAAGAATCTAGGCCACTAGCGGTTCCGGGGGCGCGGTCGGTGGACACCCAAAGACAAGGAACCATCACAGGATCATATCTCCGCTCATCTGTCCAAAGAACCTGCCAGGTATTGGAGAACCTGACGTCCATAGCAGCCATGTAGCGATGGACGTGTTTCGCCCTCCTCCCTGACACGACGACGCACCACCTCTGGTGGGGCCGGCTCCCTCTACATCGAATGTGGCCCACGCGAACGCCACCAAAGGATATCAGGGTCGACGACGGGACCTGAGGCCGGGTTCCTCACCAAGCGGCACGCCTCCGTGTAGCACCTCTCAGCATGCGAGCCCGGAGCTCCGGACATGGGTCATTGGACGTCAGGCGAACGGGTCGATGACGAGGATGCGGGCCGGGCATCGTCGAGAACAAATACTATATGCCCGCAAAAATTAACATTTTTTAAATGATTGGATTGTGATAACTAAAATTCTATATGCAAATTCTAACAATTTGACATTAATCCAATTCATCTAGCTAAAACTAACTCTAAAATTTCTAACATTTCTATATATATAACTAACATTTCTAATATTTCTATAACTAAAAACAGAAAAATTGCTAACATTTCTATAAATATTTCTATAACTAAAAACAGGAAAATTTATAAAATTTATATATATATAACATTTCTAATATTTCTATAACTAAAAAACAGAAAAATTGCTAACACTTCTATAACAATGTGTGTGTGTGTGTGTGTGTGTGTGTGTGTGTGTGTGTGCGTGTGTGGACATGGCGGCCGGGGCAGGAGCTCACCGGCGAGGCGCGACGACGGGCGGTGACGGGATGGAGACGGGCGGTGACGACGGGGATGGGGACGGGCGGCACGACGTGGACGGGACGGTCAAGGGACGACGGAGGACGGGCGGAGCGGGCGATGGGGACGGCGACGGGCGGCGACGAGGCGCGGCGAGTAGGGCAGGCGACGGGCAGAGGAGAAAGAAGCAGAGGAAGAGATGTGAAACTAAATTTTTTGAAGTGATTTCTTATATAGAATAACCTTTAGTACCGGTTGAAGCCACCAACCGTACTAAAGGTCTGTTTTTGCAGCCAAGCGGCGAGAAGCAAGACACCCTTTAGTACTGGTGGTGGCTCCAACTGGTACTAAAGACCCTTTAGTATGTGTTTGAGCCACCACCCGGTACTAAAGGGGTGGGCGCAAGAAAAGGCGTCATGTTTAGTCCCACCTCGCTAGCCGAGGCGCCCAGACTGGTTTATAAGACCCAGTCATGGTAGCTCTCTCAAGCTCCTTCTCCAAAGCAGCCTCATCGGGCCTAAATGTTCTCAGGTTGCCTGTGGGCCTACTGTGCTATGGCTCTGCATCCTGGCCCAACTACAGGTTGGGTTTCTAGTCGTATGCAGGCCGTTGTGGCGCAGTAGGCGGGCTTTTCTATTTTCTTATTTTTTTGCTTTATTTTTTTGTTTTATTTATTTTTGAGTTGTTTTTTGCTGTATTTGGAGTTTCTTTGTGAATATTTTTGCTTTAGGTACAAAAAATTACAAACTTTCTATTAGTGCCGGTAGTTTACAAATTTGAATAGTTTACATTTTGAATTATTTGAAATTTGTGTGAATTACTAGTTTGTGAATAACTTAACTTTGAAAATAGATTTTTCAGTGATTCTTTTTTCTTATGTTTAATATTAGTGTGTTTTATCATTATATTCAATTTGGTAATGCTTAGGTTATTTAAAAAATGATATGCCTTTGTAACGGATGAGTTTTCGTCCGAAACCCTGATACTTCGAAAGAGATTGTTCATTTTGTACACGAAGTGCATCCAGTTTTTGCGGTAACCCTCTCTACTTTTTTACACATGCTATGTGGGTGAAATTATGATACCATGCCAACTTTCAACCTTTTCTGAGTTCATTTGAAATGCTTTTCAATTTCAGGTTCATTTAGCTGAAAAAAATCAGTAAATGCATTAAAGAATTTGTTTGCACATAAAATTTCTTCGCGTTTCAAATGACAAAACACATAACTACCCTAACTATTACAGAGATTCCCTCCTGGGTGTGAAACACAGAAGAAAGTGATGATAGTGAAGCCGATCACATCCCAGATCTTTGGGTGTGAAACTTTTTCTTCGCGTGTGTCCCTTTGCGCTGTAGCCATGCATGGAAAATCTTCATCATTTAACTGGATGCTCGGGTCAATATTCACTGTGAATGGAGAAATTTCATCAAACTTTTCATAATCTTCTGACATGTCTGTCTTGTCATCCACTCCCACGATGTTTCTCTTCCCAGAAAGAACTATGTGGCGCTTTGGCTCATCGTATGATGCATTCGCTTCCTTATCTTTTTCTTTTTCTTGGCTTGGTAGACATATCATTCACATACAAAACATGTGCCACATCATTAGCTAGGACGAATGGTTCTTCTGCATACGCAAGATTGTTGAGATCCACTGTTGTCATTCCATACTGCGGGTCTTCCGTTACCCCGCCTCGTGTCATATTGACCCATTTGCACCGAAACAAAGGGACCTTCAAACCATGTCCATAGTCAAGTTCCCATATCTCCTCTATGTAACCATAATATTTTTCCTTTCCCGTCTTGGTTGTTGCATCAAAGCGGACACCACTGTTTTGGTTGGTGCTCTTCTTATCTTGCGCGATCGTGTAAAATGTATTACCATTTATCTCGTACTTTGAAAGTCATTATATTCGAAGATGGTAACTGGGACAATGAGTACAGGTCATCTTCAATAGAGGCGTCATGCATGGTACGGTATCCGCAACCAGCCGCGTAAACTCCTGGTTTGTTCACGTGTAATCCAGTCATCAGACCGCTCCGGGCGTTTGGAGCGTAGAAAATTCTTGTGTTCGTCCATATACGGAGCCACCAAGGTGGAACTCTGTAGAACTGTGTAGTGTGCTTCAGTGAGAGAATGTCCGTCCATACATATTTTTTGATTCCCTCCTAGCGTGCCTTTTCCATCTAGTCTGCCTTTATGTCGCGATTCAGGAACACCAATCGACTTAAGGTCAAGAATAAAGTCAATACAAAACTCAATGACCTCCTCATTTTCATGGCCCTTGGAGATGCTTCCTTCTGGCCTAGCATGGTTATGAACATATTTCTTTAAGACTCCCGTGAACCTCTCAAAGGGGAACATATTGTTTAGAAATACAGGACCCAAAACGTTAATCTCTTCAAGATAGGTGAACTAGGACGTGCGTCATGATGTTGAAGAAGGATGGTGGGAACACCAACTCAAATCGACAAGACATTGCACCAAATCATTCTCTAACCTTGGTATGATTTCTGGATCGATTACCTTTCCGAGATATTGCATTGAGGAATGCACATAGCTTCACAATGGCTAATCGAACGTTATCCGTAGAAGCCCCTCAATGCAACCGGAAGCGCTAAGGCCATAATCACGTGGCGTCATGAGACATTAGGTTCGGAACTTTTTCTACGCCATGTTTATTATTCCCTTTATATTCGACGAGAAGCCGACGGTACCTTAATATCGAAAGGTGCATTCAAAGAAGATTTCCTTCTCTTCTTTGGTAAGAGCGTAGCTGGCATGACCCTCATGTATGCCGTCTTTTCCATGCATACGTTTCTGGTCCTCCCGTGCCTCAGGTGTATCTTTTGTCTTCCAATACACGCCCAAGAATCCAAGCAGGGTCACGCAAAGATTCTTCGTCACGTGCATCACATCGATTGCAGAGCGGACCTCTAGGTCTCTCCAATAGGGCAGGTCCCAAAATATAGATTTCTTCTTCCACATGGGTGCGCATCCGTCAGCATCATTCGGAACAGGTTGTCCGCCAGGACCCTTTCCAAAGACTACCTTCAAATCCTTGACCATATCATGTACATCAAGACCCGATAAAGATGGGCGTAGGCTTCGTCCGGTGATCCGCCTCACCTTTGAAATGCTTGCCTTTCTTTCTTACGGGATGCCTGCTCGGAAGAAATCGATGATGTCCCAGGTGCACATACTTCCTTCAATTGTCCAAATATATACTGTCGGTATCATCCAAACAGTGCGTGCATGCGCGATATCCCTTATTTGTCTGTCCTGAAAGGTTACTGAGAGAAGGCAAATCACTGATGGTCACGAACAACAAGGCCTTTAGGTCAAATTCTTTCCCAATGTGCTCATCCCACGCACGTACACGTGTTCCATTCCACAGCTGTAAGAGTTCTTCAACTAATGGCCTTAGGTACACATCAATGTCGTTGCCGGGTTGCTTAGGGCCTTGGATGAGCACCGCATCATAATGAACTTCCGCTTCATGCACAACCAAGGAGGAAGGTTATACAAACATAGAGTCACAGGCCAGGTGTGCTATGGTTGCTGCTCTGCTCCCCAAAAGGATTAATGCCATCTGCGCTTAGACCAAACCATACGTTCCTTGCGTCATCCGCAAACTCCTTCCGTGACGTTCTCTCGATTTTTCTCCACCGCAACCCGTCACGGGTACTCTCAACTTTCCGCCTTTCTTACGGTCTTCTTCGTACATCGTGACGCCTTTGGCATGCTCTTTGTTTTGGAACAAACGTTTCAACCGTGGTATTATAGGAGCATACCACATCACCTTGGCAGGAATCTTCTTCCGGGCGCCGCCTCGACATCACTGTGGTCATCGCTACCGATCTTATAGCGCAATGCACCGCATACACCGGCAAGCGCTCAAATACTCATTACTCACCGCGGTAGAGGATGCAGTCATTAGGGCATGCATGTATCTCCTGCACCTCTAACCCTAGAGGGCGTATAACCTTCTTTGCTTCAGACGCATTCTCGGGCAATTCGTTGTCCTTTGAAAGCATATTCTTTATCATTACCAAAGAACTTTCCAAATCCCTTGTCGATACACCATTCTCCGCTTCCATTGCCAAAGCAATTCCAGCAGTGGTGCCCAACTTTTTCTTGTCGATTCACAATTGGGTACAACAATTTCTTGTGATCCTCTAACATGCGCCGCAACTTCTTCTTCTCCAAATCACTTGCTAGCTTTCTCTTTGCATCGGCAATGGCCCGACCTAGATCATCGGGCCGCTCATCTCGATGCCTCTTCTTCAGCTTCTTCCCGCATTGCCGCTCAGCTTCTTCCCCCATTGTTGTATCATCGTATTCAGGAACCAATGGCTGTGATAGTTGTCGTCGTCCTCTTCTTCTTCATTGTCTTCCATCATAACCTCTCTTTCTCCGTGCTTGGTCCAAACATTATAGTGGGGCATGAAACCGGACTTAAACAGGTGGACGTGAATGGTTCTTGACATAGAGTAATTGTGATCATTCTTACAGACTAAACATGGACAAGGCATAAAACCATCCGCCCGCTTGTTTGCCTCAGCCGCAAGCAGAAAAGTTTGCACGCCATTAATGAACTCGGGAGAGCATCGGTCATCGTACATCCATTGTCGGCTCATCTTCATTACACAACAATCGAAAATACCAAATTAATACAAGTTCATACATAAAGTTCATACAAGACTTAAATGCAACAAACAAATAACTCTCTAACTAAAGCATTTAAATGCAACAACAAATGCGATCAAGATCGCAACTAAGGTAACAATTGATCCAACAAAGATAATGATACCAAGCCTCACTATCAATGGCATATTTTCTAATCTTTCTAATCTTCAAGCGCATTTTCTCCATCTTGATCTTGTGATCATCGACAACATCAGCAACATGCAACTCCAATTCCATCTTCTCCCCCTCAATTCTTTTCAATTTTTCTTTCAAATACTTGTTTTCTCTTTCAACTAAATTTAACCTCTCGACAATAGGGTAGGTTGGAATTTCCGGTTCACAAACCTCCTAGACAAAAATATCTATGTCAACTTGATGGGCATAATTTGTCATAAACACGAAATGCAACAACTAGTTTTAAAAGAGAAAATACCACATCCTAATCAGAACAAGGACGAGGGCCGACGGGGACGGATATCAAAACCATGGCACTATGTATAACAAACAACATACGGGTAAGATAATTATACGAGTAACTATATGTCCAAATCACACAAACATCAATTTGGTAATGTAAAACATTCATGGACAAGAGGCTCACCACAAGGTGGTGCCGGCGATGGAACGGTGCGGGCGATAGACTGTGGTTACGACGGAGATTTAGAAGGCACTAAGTAAACCACACCTACATATGCAAACTAAGTGTTATTTTTGACCTCAAATTGCATACAAATCAAATACTAGCACATATATTTTCTCCCAAATTACTAAACTCATAAATTAATCACTATACAAAGCATTGCAAGAGCTAATCTAGCAATGAGAGATGAAAGGACAAAGTTGCTAACCTTTGTGATCATTTGAATGGATGGGGGCCTTCAAATCTTGACAAATTTTGGGCAAAATGTGTGATGAGCGCGATAGGAAGAGGGAAAGACCAGAGAGGGGAGGGGAAAGGGGAAGAACAAAGCAAGCTCGGGTGGACGAAGGGTTTATGTAGGACGACCTTTAGCACCGGTTCGTACACGGTTTATACTAAAGGTGCCGGAGGGGCCCCAGTGATCGACAACATCCTGCCACCACTCACTTTAGTACTTGTTCGTGGCACGAACCGGTGCTAAAGGTTCGCCATGAATCGGTACTAATGAGAGCGGCCGGCTAGCCGTTGGAACCGGCATTAATGCACACTTTAGTGCCGGCTCAAAATCAAACCGGCACTAATGTGCTTGACATTTGACCCTTGTTCTACTAGTGGTGGCGGTCTTGGCTATGAATAGGTTTCACTTTGGTTGCCCATTCAACTTCAACCAACAACCTATGGCGTGAAGTTTTTCTTCTCCAACTTCCTGAACATTGTACATGCACAAGATGGCTACAAAATAAAACATTGTCAAGACCTATGCATACATATCCGACTATGAAACTATGTATATCCGGCTATGAAACTGTGTATATCCGGATAATGATCAACAAAAGTGCATATCCAGATGATGGTCAACAATACTTTGCATATTCGGCTACAAAGCTATGCATGTTCGGCTACAAAACTATGCATATCCAGCTAGTATCAACAAAAATATGCATATCCAGTGGATTTGCGCATCGCTAGGCCACCGTCGATGAGATGCTTCAAGTGGCCGCAATACTTCTAGATGGCCTCTTGGATGCTGTGCCATCGATGGTTGAGGGACTTTGATTCACGGTTGCGGATGACCGCGTCGGAGTAGGGCGCGAAATGCTTGTGTTCATGGAACCATATGTGAATGTTGTTCTAGAAGGTTGTGCCCTTTTGCTCCGTGACATGGATCGGATCGAGACCAGTGGCCAACCATGCATCACACAATAGCTCATCCTCCCGCACGATGAAGCTTTCTCCTCTATCCCTCTTCTTCGGATCACCAGCAAAATCATCCGGATCATCGTTCTCGCCCTCGTCTTCCTCCTCCTGCTGCTAATGTCTGGCAGCCCAATCCGGCCATTGTGTGCCCATTTGGGTGTTGGCCTGTTGCATGCCGGTCTAGGTGTAGTTGCCGGACTGGGTGGGATCTGAGTGTTCCACATGCCCGTCGTCATAGGCACCTCCTCCTCCGCCACCTTCGTGAATGATCTCAATCATCCCCCGATCCCCGCCATAGGCCGGTTCCCCCGTTCTCGGCATACACGCGAACAACGTGCGGGAACCCATCTGCTCCCCGCCCACACAGTCTGCGTCTGGACAAGCTGCGGAGAAGAACACTCCAAGAAGAGCAGCGGCGTTCTTGTGGAAGGCTGTCGGGGTCCGCCTACCCAGGTGCTTCATGGCGTAGAAGTACAGAGCCTTGTAATGCTCCAGCCATGGCGGCCTCTATACGGTGGGCGATACCATTTGCGCACTACTGATGTCTACTACGCAGCCTTCTCCTTGTAGACGTTGTTGGTCCTACAAGTGCAGAGGTTTGTAGGACAGTAGCAAATTTCCCTCAATTGGATGACCTAAGATTTATCAATCCGTGGGAGGCGTAGGATGAAGATGGTATCTCTCAAACAACCCTGCAACCAAATAACAAAGAGTCTCTTGTGTCCCCAACACACCCAATACAATGGTAAATTGTATAGGTGCACTAGTTTGGCGAAGAGATGGTGATACAAGTGCAATATGGATGGTAGATATAGGTTTTGTAATCTGAAAATATAAAAACAGCAAGGTAACTAATGATAAAAGTGAGCACAAACGGTATTGCAATGCGTTGAAACAAGGCCTAGGGTTCATACTTTCACTAGTGCAAGTTCTATCAACAATAATAACATAATTGGATCATATAACTATCCCTCAACATGCAACAAAGAGTCACTCCAAAGTCACTAATAGCGGAGAACAAACAAAGAGATTATTGTAGGTACGAAACCACCTCAAAGTTATCCTTTCTCGATTGATCTATTCAAGAGTCCGTAGTAAAATAACATGAAGCTATTCTTTCCGCTCGATCTATCATAGAGTTCGTACTAGAATAACACCTTAAGATACAAATCAACCAAAACCCTAATGTCACCTAGATACTCCAATGTCACCTCAAGTATCCGTGGGTATGATTATCACGATATGCATCACACGGTCTGATTCCTCTATTCAACCAACACAAAGTACTTCAAAGAGTGCCCCAAAGTTTCTACCGGAGAGTCAAGACGAAAACGTGTGCCAACCCCTATGCATAGGTTCATGGGCGGAACCCGCAAGTTGATCACCAAAACATACATCAAGTGGATCACGTGATATCCCATTGTCTCCACAGATAAGCACCAAGAAGACATACATCAAGTGTTCTCAAATCCTTAAAGACTCAATCCGATAAGATAACTTCAAAGGAAAAACTCAATCCATTACAAGAGAGTAGAGGGGAGAAACATCATAAGATCCAACTATAATAGCAAAGCTCGCGATACATCAAGATCGTGCCAAATCAAGAACATGAGAGAGACAGAGATCAAACACATAGCTCTTTGGTACATACCCTCAGCCCCGAGGGTGAACTACTCCCTCCTCGTCATGGAGAGCGCCGGGATGATGAAGATGGCCACCGGTGAGGGTTCCCCCCCTCGTGAGGTCTTTGGAACAGGTCCCGATTGGTTTTTGGTGGCTACATAGGCTTGCGGCGGCGGAACTCCCGATCTATTCTGCTCCCCGATGGTTTTAGGGTATTGCTACCTCTTGAGCACTGCGTTGGATTTCCCCGAAGAGGAGAGGATAATGCAGCAAAGTAGCGTAAGTATTTCCCTCAGCTTTTGAGAACCAAGGTATCAATCCAAGAGGAGGCCACGCACAAGTCCCTCGTGCACTGCACAAAACGATAGCTACCGCAACCAACGCGATTAGGGGTTGTCAATCCCTTCACGGTCACTTACTTACGAGTGAGATCCGATAGAGATGATAAATAATATATTTGGTATTTTTGATATAGAGATGCAAAGTGAAAAGTAAAAAGCAAAGTAAAAACAAAGCAAGTATTAAAGTGATGGAGATTGATATGATGAAAATAGACCCGGGGGCCATAGGTTTCACTAGTGGCTTCTCTCAAGAGCATAAGTATTCTACGGTGGGTGAACAAATTACTGTTGAGCAATTGATAGAATTGAGCATAGTTATGAGTATATCTAGGTATGATCATGTATATAGGCATCACGTCCAAGACAAGTAAACCGAAACGATTCTGCATCTACTACTATTACTCCACTCATCGACCGCTATCCAAAGATGCATCTAGAGTATTAAGTTAAAAATGAGTAACGCCTTAAGCAAGATGACATGATGTAGAGGGATAAATTCATGCAATGTGATAAAACCCCATCTTGTTATCCTCGATGGCAACAATACAATACGTGCCTTGCAACCCTTTACATCCTTTGGGTAAGGACACCGCAAGATTGAACCCAAAGCTAAGCACTTCTCCCATTGCAAGAACTACCAATCTAGTTGGCCAAACCAAACGGATAATTTGAAGAGACTTGCAAAGATAACTCAATCATACATAAAAGAATTCAGAGAAGATTCAAATATTATTCATAGATAAGTTGGATCATAAACCCACAATTCATCGGTCTCAACAAACACACCGCAAAAAGAAGATTACATCGAATAGATCTCCCAAAGAGAGGGGGAGAACATTGTATTGAGATCCAAAAAGAGAGAAGAAGCCATCTAGCTACTAACTATGGACCCGAAGGTCTGAGGTAAACTACTCACACTTCATCGGAGAGGCTATGATGATGTAGAAGCCCTCAGTGATTTGCCCTCTCCGTGAGCTCGAACAGCCCCAAGATGGGATCTCGTGGATACGTAGTTGCGGCGGTGGAATTAGGTTTTTGGCTCCGTATTTGATCCGGCCGAGGGTACGAGGGTATATATAGGAGGAAGGAGTACGTCGGTGGAGCAACAGGGGCCCACGAGGTAGGGGGCGCACACAGGGGCGCCCCACCGTGACTGCCTCTTTTGTTCCTTGGAGTAGGGTCCAAGTCTCTGGATCACGTTCGGTGAGAAAATCACGTTCGAAGGTTTCATTCCGCTTTGGACTCCGTTTGATATTCCGCTTCTTCAAGCAATCAAATAGGCAAAAACAAGAATTTCGGGCTGGGCCTCCGGTTAATAGGTTAGTCCCAAAAATAATATAAAAATGGAAAATAAAGCCCAATATAGTCCAAAACAGTAGATAAAGTATCATGAAGCAATCAAAAATTATAAATACATTGGAGACGTATCAGGTATATGGATATATATAGGCGAAAGAAGTCGGTAAGGGGAGCCACGAGGGTGGGGGGCGCGCCCAGGGGAGCAGGCGCGCCTCCCTGCCTCGTGGCCACCTCAAGCTTCCCGACTTCAACTCCAAGTCTCTGGATCACGTTCATTCCAAAAATCACGCCTCCGAAGGTTTCATTCCGTTTGATATACCTTTTCCGAAACACCGAAACAAGGGAAAAAGCGAAGAAACTGGCACTGGGCTCTGGGTTAATAGGTTAGTCCCAAAAATAATATAAAACTGCATAGTAAAGCCCATTAAACATCCAAGATGGATAATATAATAGCATGAAATACTTCATAAATTATAGATACGTTGGAGACGTATCAACTACTGCCAAGACCTCCACCTCGTTTGCGGCCACGACCTCCACCTCCACCATCGACACGTCCTCCACGAGCACTCCCTCCGCTGATGACCCGCTTCTTGAGGGTCTACACCCTTTGCGGTTTTTCACTTTGACGTGGCGCTTTTTCCGTGTCGTCGAGTTGATCTTCCGGGCGAGCGCGATGGTCGGATCCTCTAGCATCTCCACCATGTACTCCGTCTCCGGCAGACTCCTCCGATTCCATGCGGTGTCAGGATGGAAGAAGAGATTGAGAGAAAAGGGCGGGAGTTGGGTGGAGAGCTGCGGGATGGAAGAAGAGATTGGGGATTTTGCCGCGGAAACAGGGCGGGCAGCTACAAAAGCGAGGGCCCCGCATGCCTTTTTGGTGGGTCGGGTGTGTCAGAGTCCTATGTATCTGTTGTCTGGACTCCCCCCCCCCCGCCCCCGATGTTTGGTTCTAGTTTATCGGAAAAACTTGGTCCTGACCACTCGACGGACCGATACAGGACCGTGTTGGATGGCACAACTCGTCTGTACAGCTCGGTCCACATGTAAGGGGGCGGTTCGAGGGTCGGTGTTGGAGATGCCCTAAGCCTTACTTTTAAAAACTCAAATCCATGCAAACACATGCACGTCGATCATCACACACAAATACAAATCCAAACATTGTCGAAACCCACAAAAAACATCATAGTGCATAACTGAAATATAAAAATCACAGTTTAGTTATTTTTGGCGTGGATCCACATATGCTTCACAAGATCATTGAGAAGTTGCATATGCAGTTGTCGATGTAAAAATTGATGATGCATCTAAAGAAAATTGGCCATATGCTCCACCTCTTGTTGTGGGTTGGGGCGTTCGGTTGTAGATGCTCTTATGTGGCAAACTGAAACTCTGATCCTTTTCATACGATATACAACTCCTCTTCTCCGGGCTAGCTCTGGCCCGCCTCTAGTCTGCGTGCTTAGGTCATCTTCAACACGGACCCCTAAACCGACATGGTATTCACGGACGTGTGATATGGGAGCCGACAATCAAACCCTATCCGTCACACGTTTGAGCACACTTTAAATGAAGTTTGAACAAACCAAATAGATTTCGTGCAAACCGGACATTTTTTTATTTAAACCAAACCAAATTCATTACATTCTCTTCATATTTCATTGAACAAAATAATCCAAAGAGAACACAGTTTAAATCTTCGCCGACGTCCGCGTTCCAAGTCCTTGTTGTTCCCCATGTCCGGCATCTCATCAGCCTGAGCCCCGGGAAGTGAAGTTGCGGGTCGCTGGCGAGGAAGAGTAAGAGATGGGACATGGATGTGCCTCTTGATAACCCGCAAGTATAGGGGATCGCAACAGTTTTCGATAAGTAAGAGTGTCGAACCCAACGAGGAGCTAAAGGTAGAACAAATATTCCCTAAAGTTCTATCGACCACCGATACAACTCTACGCATGCTTGACGTTTGCTTTACCTAGAACAAGTATAAAACTAGAAGTACTTTGTAGGTGTTTTCGGATAGGTTTTGCAAGAAAGTAAAGAGCACGAAAAACAAAGCTAGGGGCTGTTGTAAGTAAAGAAGCAACTAAAGTAAATATAGCGAGTGTGGAAAAGTGATGGTAGGTGTGGCGAAATTGTCCCTAGGCAACTGACTATGTTACTAGACCGGTAATCACTATTGCAATTCTATTTTAGGAAGAGGCATAAGCTAACATACTTTCTCTACTTGGATCATATGCACTTATGATTGGAAGTCTAGCAACCATCCGCAACTACTAAAGATTCATTAAGGTAAAACCCAACCATAGCATTAAAGTATCAAGTCCCCTTTATCCCATAATGCAAACAACCTACTTACTCGGTTTGTGCTACATCCACCACGCCACCCACCATAAGGAAATCATAAACATATTGCAAACCCTACATAGAATCCCTCACGCTTGCGCGACACGGAGGGCACAATAGGACAGCACCAATAATAAAATATGCAACTTAAACCAATCATAGCAATTCATCAATAACCGATTGGACAACGAAAATCTACTCAGACATCATAGGATGGCAACACATCATCGGAAAATAATATGAAGCATAAAGCACCATGTTCAAGTAGAGGGTACAGCGGGTTGTGGGAGAGTGGACCGCTGAATATAGAAGGGGGAAGGCGATGGAGATGTTGGTGAAGATGACGATGGTGTTGGTGAAGATCACGGTGATGATGATGGCCCGGCAGCGCGCTCCAAGGCCACCGGAAGCAAGGAGGAGAGGGCCCCTTCTTCTTCTTCTTCTTCTTCCTTGACCTCCTCCTAGATGGGAGAAGGGTTTCCTCACGTCCTTGGCTCCCATGGCTTGGGAGGGGCGAGAGCCCCTCCGAGATTGGATCTATCTCTCTGTTTACGTTCTCTCGGCTCTGTTTCACCATTTGGCGTATATATGGAGATCCGTAACTCCGATTGGCCCAGAAACCTTCGCCGTGATTTTTTTCCGAATATTAGCTTTCTTGCGGCAAAAGAAGAGCGCCAACCGCCTCACGGTGGACCACGAGGGTCACGGGCGCGCTGGGGGGGAGGGCGCGCCCTACCTCGTGACCACCTTGGACACCGTCTCGTGGATTTTTCTTCTGAATTTTCCATATTTTCAAAAAATAAGCTCCGTCCGTTTTTATCCCGTTTGGACTCCGTTTGTTATGGATATTCTGAAACAAAAACATGCAAGCGAGGCAGAACTGGCACTTTGGGCACGGATCAATATGTTAGTCCCAAAAATAATATAAAAAGTTGCCAAAAGTATATGAAAGTTGAATAATATTGGCATGGAACAATCAAAAATTATAGATACGATGGAGATGTATCAGCATCCCCAAGCTTAATTCCTGCTCGTCCTCGAGTAGGTAAATGATAAAAAAAGATAATTTTTGATGTGGAATGCTACCTAGCATAATCTTGATCATATGTCTAATCATGGCATGAATATTAAGACATGAGTGATTCAAAGCAATAGTCTATCATTTGACATAAAAATAATAATACTTCAAGCATACCAACCAAGCAATTATGTCTTATTGAAATAACATAGCCAAAGAAAGCTCATCCCTACAAAATCATATAGTCTGGCTATGCTCCATCTTCACCACACAAAGCATTCACATCATGCACAACCCTGATGACAAGCCAAGCAACTGTTTCATACTTTTGATGTTCTCAAACCTTTTCAACTTTCACGCAATACATGAGCGTGAGCCATGGACATAGAATTATAGGTGGAATAGAATATGATGATGGGGGTTATGTGGAGAAGACAATAAAGGATAAAGTCTCACATCAACTAGGCGTATCAATGGGCTATGGAGATGCCCATCAATAGATATCAATGTGAGGAGTAGGGATTGCCATGCAACGGATGCACTAAGAGCTATAAGTGTATGAAAGCTCAACAAAAGAAACTAAGTGGGTGTGCATCCAACTTGCTTGCTCATGAAGACCTAGGGCATTTGAGGAAGCCCATCGTTGGAATATACAAGCCAAGTTCTATAATGAAAATTTCCACTAGTATATGAAAGTGACAACATAGGAGACAATCTATATGAAGAACATGGTGCTAGTTTGAAGCACAAGATATGAGACTCACTACATGAAGAACATGGTGCTACTTTGAAGCACAAGTGTGGAAAAAGGATAGTAACATTGCCTTTTTTATGGGCTTCTTTGGCCCCATTTTTTATTTAGGCTTCTTTGGCCTCTCTCTCTCTCTTTTTTGATGGGGCAATGCTCTAATAATGATGATCATCACACTACTATTTACATACAACTCAATATTACAACTCGAAACTAGAACAAAGATATGACTCTATATGAATGCCACCGGCGGTTTACCGTGATGTGAAATGATCTAGCGTAGCAATGACATCAAAAAACGGACAAGCCATGAAAACATCACGCTAGCTATCTTACGATCATGCAAAGCAATATGACAATGAATGCTCAAGTCATGAATATGATGATGATGGAAGTTACATGGCAATATATCTCGGAATGGCTATGGAAATGCCATGATAGATAGGTATGGTGGCTGTTTTGAGGAAGATATAATGAGGCTTATGTGTGACAGAGCGTATCATATCACGGGGTATGGATGCACCGGCGAAGTTTGCACCGACTCTCGAGGTGAGAAAGGGCAATGCACTGCATCAAGAGGCTATCAATGATGGAAGGGTGAGACTGCGTATAATCCATGGACTCAACATTAGTCATAAAGAACTCACATACTTATTGCAAAAATCTATTAGTCATTGAAACAACGTACTACGCGCATGCTCCTAGGGAGATAGATTGGTAGGAAAAGACCATCGTCATTCCCGACCGCCACTCATAAGGAAGGCAATCAATAAACACCTCATGCTCCGACTTCGTTACATAACGGTTCACCATACGTGCATGCTACGGGACTTGCAAACCTCAACACAAGTATTTCTCAATTTCACAATTACTCAACTAGCACAACTCTAATATCACCATCTTTATATCGCAAAACTATTGCAAGGAATCAAACATATCATATTCAGCGATCTACAAGTTTATGTAGGATTTTATGACTAACTATGTGAATGACCAGTTCCTGTCATCTCTCTAAATAGATATAAGTGAAGCAAGAGTGTTTAATTCTTTCTAAAAAAAGATGTGCCCAAGCTCTAACAAATATAAGTGAAGGAAAAGAGCATTCTACAAATGGCGGTTGTCTATGTAAAGAAACAGACAATCCAAACTTCAAATGATATAAGTGAAGCACATGAAGCATTCTATAAAGCCATACTCAAAAGATATAAGTGAAGTGCAAAGAGCATTCTATAAATCAACCAAGGACTATCTAATACCAGCATGGTGCATAAAAGAAAAATAAAAACCTAATTACAAAAGATGCTCCAAGACTTGCACATAATGCATGAACGAAACGAATCCGAAACATACCGATACTTGTTGAAGAAAGAGGGGATGCCTCCCCAGCACCCCCAAGCTTAGACACTTGAGTCTTCTTGAATATTTACTTGGGGTTCCTCGGGCATCCCCAAGCTTGAGCTCTTGCCTCTCTTCCTTCTTCTCACATCGAAACATCCTCGATTAGACACTACATCCACACAAAACTTCAACAGAAAACTTCGGTAAGATCCGTTAGTATAATAAACCAAACCACCACTCTAAGTACTGTTGCAAACCAATTCATATTTTGTTTTTGCATTGTGTCTACTGTAATATAACTTTTTCATGGCTTAATACACTGATATAAATTGATAGATTCATCAAAACAAGCAAACTATGCATCAAAAACAGAACCTTTCAAAAACAGAACAGTCTGTAGCAATCTGAACATCCACCATACGTCTGGCACCCCAAAAATTCTACCAAAATTAGGAAAACTAAACAAGTTGTATAGCAAGACAGTGCAAAAAGAACCAGAACCAATTGACGTTCCAGTTAAAAATGTAAAATCACGCACTACAGCCAAAGTTTCTGTCCTGCACCGTACAAACCAACAAGCATTGTAAACACCCTAAAGGCAAACCTTGGCACATTATTTTATAATACAATGGAATTGTACAAGGGATAATTATTTTTGTTGAAAAGTTTCTGTAATCAAGGTTCACAAAGTTTCCGTGAGCATGAACAAAGTTCAAGGCTAGCTCCACTTCAACAATGATCGTCTTTCTCACTTTCACTTTCCTTTTTGAAAAAGTTTTGGGTTCCCCTATTTATTTTTGTTGTTTTTAACTATATGAAAGCACTCAACAGAAATAAATGACTCTCTAAAGCTTCCGGTTGTCTCCACGGCAGCGCTTTCTTTAAAGCCATTAAGCTAGGCATATAGTGCTCAAGTAGTGAATCCACCCGGATCCCAAGGTTTATTGAAGCCAATTTTAATTAGCAATGATTTGTAATTTAGTAGTGAGCACAAAGTAACATATATCATGTAATGACAAAGTCTAACTCTCTTCCTATGCATCGGCATGTCATAAAAAGAACAATTCATGCACACATAGTAAAGGCCAATGCATAGTATAAACAGTTTCTTGCAATTTTATTGTATTGGAAACATAGAGAGGTGGAGATATAGTTCCTCTCTCATAATAATTGCAAGTAGGAGCAGCAAGCACATGCATATTATATCTATCAAAATCATCATGTGCAAGCAGTAAAAGGCAACCCATCAATATAATCCTTAATAAGTGCAAACTTCTCCGATATAGTGTAGTCGGAGAATTCAAAAGATAATAGGACTATCATGCGTGGGTGCAATAGCAACAATTTCATGTTTAACATAAGGAACTATAGCAAGTTCATCTCCATAAGCATCATTCATATTGGCATCTTGGCCACAAGCATAACAAGCATCATCAAAAGGGATATTTCAAAAGAATCATAGGGATCATAACAGTCATCATAGCAATCATCATAGTAACCATCATAGCAATCATCCTTCGGTAAGCACGAAGGGGAATTAAACAATGTATGAGTTGAAGAGTTACTATCATTAGAAGGTGGGCACGGGTGATCAATCCGCTCTTCCTCCTTTTGTTCTTCGCTCTCCTCCTCATCTTTTTCATCCAATGAGCTCACAGTTTTCATCAACTTCTTCTTCCATAGATTCCTGCAAAATATTAGTCTCTTCTTGGACAGCGGAGACTTTCTTAATAAGTGCATTAATTTCATAATTGTATTTATAATTCTCATAGCAATATTTGAGGATAGCTAAATTTTCAGATCTATAAACAACATCATCAAAATCCTCAAACTCTTCTGATAGCTTCAATTTCATAAGCACCCATAAAAGCAACAAATTCTTCTATTTGTTCCACATCATAGTAATCATATATACCTCTAGCATAAGAAGCCAAGGTTTCATTATCATTAAATTCGCATGAAAAGGGAAGGTGTGGAGACTCCGTCCTAGAGCAACAAGTATAATCATATTCCAAGCATAGTTGCCTAGCATACCAATACAACATATTAATTTGATCCCATAATAGTTTCCCTTTTTGTGTCGGCGATAATCCCTAAAGTATTCACGTTGATCCAACGTTACTCCCATTATAAAGTTGAATGGGGTTTTCTCGGGATTATCAAAGTAGTACAAAATATTTTTCTCATGATGAGAATCGAGGGTTTTAGGAGTTACCCCATCCTCATGAGTAGCAAGTACAGCTAATGTTTTTGGTATTTTATGCTCCATATCCATAACTAAGGATAGAGAACAACTAAGAACAGCAAATAAAAATTACTTAGTGATAAAGCAAACAAGCACACACACGAGAATATTCACCCACGCTTATGACTCGGCGACAGCGCTTGAAAAGGTCTTGATAACCCACAAGTATAGGGGATCGCAATAGCTTTTGATAAGTAAGAGTGTCGAACCCAACGAGGAGCTAAAGGTAGAACAAATATTCCCTAAAGTTGTATCGACCACCAATACAACTCTACGCACGCTTGACATTTGCTTTACCTAGAACAAGTATAAAACTAGAAGTACTTTGTAGGTGTTTTCGGATAGGTTTTGCAAGAAAGTAAAGAGCACGAAAATAAAAGCTAGGGGCTGTTGTAAGTAAAGAAGCAACTAAAGTAAATATAGCGAGTGTGGAAAAGTGATGGTAGGTGTGGCGAAATTGTCCCTAGGCAATTGACTATGTTACTAGACCGGTAATCACTATTGCAATTCTATTTGAGGGAGAGGCATAAGCTAACATACTTTCTCTACTTGGATCATATGCACTTATGATTGGAACTCTAGCAAGCATCCGCAACTACTAAAGATTCATTAAGTTAAAACCCAACCATAGCATTAAAGTATCAAGTCCCCTTTATCCCATACGCAAACAACCTACTTACTCGGTCTAGGCTTCACACTCACGCCACCCACCATAAGGAAATCATAAACATATTGCAAACCCTACCAATGGAATCCCTCACACTTACTTGCGACCACGGAGGGCACAATAGGACAGCACAAATAATAAAATATGCAACTCAAACCAATCATAGCAATTCATCAATCACCGATAGGAGAACGAAAATCTACTTAGACATCATAGGATGGCAACACATCATCGGAAAATAATATGAAGCATAAATCACCACGTTCAAGTAGAGGGTACTGCGGGTTGCGGGAGAGTGGACCGTTGAATATAAATGGGGGTATGTGATGGAGATGTTGTTGAATATGGCGGTGGTGTTGGTGAAGATCATGGTGATGATGATGGCCCCGGCAGCCTCGGCGCCACCGGAAGCAAGGGGAGAGGGCCCTTCTTCTTCTTCTTCCTTGACCTCCTCCCTAGATGGGAGAAGGGTTTCCCTCTGGTCCTTGGCTCCCATGGCTTGGGAGGGGCGAGAGCCCCTCCGAGATTGGATCTATCTCTCTGTTTCTGCGTTCTCTTCTGGCTCTGTTTCACCATTTCGCGTATATATGGAGATCCGTAACTCCGATTGGCCTGAAACCTTCGCCGTGATTTTTTTCCGAATATTAGCTTTCTTGCGGCAAAAGAAGAGCATCAACCACCTTACGGGTGGACCACGAGGGTCAGGGGCGCGCCCCCCTACCTCGTGACCACCTCGGACACCGTCTCGCGTGGATTTTTCTTCTGGAATTTTCCATATTTTCCAAAAATAAGCTCCGTCCGTTTTTATCCTGTTTGGACTCCGTTTGATATGGATATTCTGCGAAACAAAAAACATGCAATGACAGTGAACGCACTTTGGAACAATATGTTAGTCCCAAAAATAATATAAAAAGTTGCCAAAAAGTATATGAAAGTGAATAATATTGGCATGGAACAATAAAAAATTATAGATACGATGGAGACGTATCAGCGCCCACATGACACATTGACGCTTTCGTCTCCCATGTCCTACCCTTCCTCTTTGGAGTCTACGACCTTGACGACGTTGGTTGAGGTGAGGTCCATGATAGACACGGACAGGGCCGTCTGGTGGTCGTTGCAGCACGGGGCGAACCGTGCGGGTGGCTCGAGCAATAGAGAGTTGTTGACATGCCGTCCGTTATCGCCTACGGTACCAGCGCCACCTTCGTGCTAGGCCTCGCTGCAGCCGGCGCAAAAGTTAGCTCTATCCGTCCGAGGGGCAAGTGAAGAGGAGAGAGAAAGGGTACGGGAGCGAGGGATCTTTCACAGGGAAGTAAATGACACGGATAACCTCCGTTCCGAATCTGCACCCACATCCGTTTTTATGGATATGGTATGCACTTGAACGAATCTATTAGGTATGGATGCAGATACAAATTTTTGACAACCGGATATCTGATGGATATAGATTATCCGATACTTTTTGCTGCTTATCTGAGGTTATGAAATGGGATTATTCGATAAATTTAGACCTGAACAAGGCCACATACCAAATTAACTCATAAATTAGAATCACCGCATATACCATATTGGTATGCGTTATTACTTCAAACGCTTGCCCACTCTCTAATTTTTTGTGCTTGGATCAAAAATCGTGTTCATATTATTTGCATATTATAAATAAATCATGTCTCATTGAACGTATAACCCGATACTTTTGTGCTTTACCGGTTCGATTCCGCTTCATGTCCACGCCGAATCCACTATCCGATAAAATCCTCATTCAAATTCACATCCGGTCATTAGCCGCTCTGCTCCGAATCCGACACAAATATATGGTAAAGGGTATGTCAAAAGCATTATCCGGTTCGATCTGATCCGTTAACATCCCTAATCTCTTAGGGCACAGTCCGTTTTGTGGCACGGCAGCTTGAAACTTCTCGTAACATCCATGAATTTCAAGTTCACACCGGCAGGGAGGCGGTTGAGGTTGGTTTTCTCTTTCACACCGTATGTGTACGTACGTCGTTCATGGCGTAGCATATACGGCCCAAATAGATACGGGGTACGTACGTAGTGGATCTTGTCACGTATCCATAATTTATTGCGGTGGCTTCGTGTTAGGATCCAGATACTAGTTTCACTCAAGCACCATGGTTTGGCTACAAATCGAGAATTACAGGAGGAGGGAGCTGAGGAAGGGAGGAGACAGAGGAGGAAGAACACGCTACAAAGAGGGAGATTGCCAGCCAGGCCGAAGCCTTCCGTCCAAGCCGCCTCTTCCGTGGGCAACTGTGCGCCTTTTGTAGTTGGAGGCCATCCATCTTCCGGGCGTGTCGAGGTGAATAGGGCTGCCCATAGCAAGGTCAGCCGACAATCCCTCCATTAGTTTCGGCTTGCCCTCAAGCCGATTCCACGTCGAACCACTGGGATCCCAAGGAACTTGCATTGCAAACTGAACCCAATCAAGGACCTTCTTGTCCGGATCCCAAGCCAGTTGTAGGTCTTGTAACATGAGCACATCAGCAACCAGAATCAGACACAAAGCACCTTGTTGACCAATTTTGAGACAATGTAGTCGTTGTCATGACCAACAGGAACTTGGTCGACAATGACATGGAGGTGGTAGTCTTGGTCGTGGTAGTCCTGGTCGGCATAGACTTCATCAAGGTACAATGCACCGTCGAACTAGTGGCTACAACAATATATCAGCGTAACAAAAATCCACCATCCTCGCACCCATTGAACGATCCCCATGAAGTTTGGCTTGATCCCAAGCCAACGACGAAATAAGACCACCAGGGGTCCTGTGGCAGGTGCAATAGAGAAATGGTACCGGCTAACCCAGCTTCCGATCCCAATCTTCAAGCAATAAATCACGTGGAGAGCACTCTTCGAAAGGTGCTTGCAACCATGGGATCTTCCATTGCATCGATGCATGACCTTGTTGGTTCAATTCCGGACTGAGAACTCAACCATTATTTTCATAGGAAAGTTGTCGGGATCACAATCCGTAATTGGAGCAAAGGCAACCCCTTGCAAAGAAACATGAACATTATTAGTTGCTTCCACTTGCACGCATCAACTCCGGTCCTTAAATTTGTAAAGGTAAGAATCACCTTTGCACCTTGCACATGGAACTAGTAATGCAGCAACTCAACCAAGCAATGACCCAAGGAAATTGTTCACTTCCGTGAAGTTCAATAGCCGCATATAATGAAGTACTTCCACCACTACAGTACAGCACCGCTGAAGATAAAGTAGTCAGCTGAATTTTTCTTCCCGAGAGAAACATTCTCAAAAAGGCCATGGCTTCAGCCTCACTAGTGCCACCTTCCTGTAGGTTAGCCCAAGGAAACAAATGTTGGGCTAAACATGTAGCATTCACTTGCAAGAAACTTCCGAAACATAAAACACATGCCAAGGAGAAGCCTCAAGAATTTCAGCAGTTGGCTGCACATATTGATTATATGACCACCATTTCCCAATTCCTCTAAGAATTTGCATCTTATGCTCAAAGCAAAATATGCGTCGAGGGTCTGAATCGTTTAAAGGACAAGTACCAACAAAGTAACATCACCAACACAATAGCAGATCTCCTCACCCATGCCGGAAACAACAATTTCTTGAAAATATCACCAGCAATTTCCCAATGAATTTGTTAGGAAGCATAAAGGGACCCTCGTGAAGGAACTGAGTGCCGTAATACTGTGTACAGTGGTGGTGGCCAAGGATTCAGAACCTCAAGGTCATGTATCACCCCAAAGACGGTGACCATGAGGAATAGGGCGTGACAATGGTACAGGTGCGTACTCAATATCTTCCAAAGAAGAAAATCAAATCATGCATATAGGTGCAAAGCATCAAGTATCTTGATGTCAAGTGAATATTAGGTCGAGGGAGTACTTCCAAAGAGCATTATACTAGCAGAATACTCTATGAGAAAATTCTCGTAACCATATGTAGAATCATGTTCATATCCATCCCAGTCTAGTCTCCAAGCAATTTTCAAATGGTTGATCTTAAAGGCACAATTGAATAAGTTGTCCAACAAATGAAATTGAACCCAAACTTGAATATAACAACCATGCAAGAGCTCTATTCCAGAAGAGTTTGAAGCATATGAGAATTTATACCTTGTCAAGATTCCGTGGTTTGCACTTGGTATAGAATAATTCCAAGAGCTCATAAATTCTAAGAACATGTCCATAAGAGATTTGGCTGCAGAACTACTTGGAAGCCCTTGTAATCTTGAATCGGAAATCTGTAGTGACCACCTAATCTTGTACATAAGAATAGTACAGCCCTCACCAACTGATTGTTGCACGGGTATACCATCTGAAGAAATCGTCAAAGGCTCCACAATTCACGCGAGGATCTGATGTTGCTAATCCATGTCGGATCACTTTGAAAAAGGAAGGCCATGGCGAGGTCGGAGTACTGTATCTTTTGCTCAATAACTGAAGCTCGTCCTCATTTGGTGTTGTAGTCAAGGCAATCAGTTGAACACTTGGTGATTGCAAAGTTATCGAGATCAATGACGGTGAACAACCAACCCGCAGAGGCATTGGAGAGGCTTCATGAGGCATTGTGAAGGATGTAGGTGCACTCAGGGGAACTAGGCACGACGCTACTAGGTCGTCTCTGTCGAAGATTATGATAGAGGCCATACAAAAGTGCAAACAAGCTCAGAAGGGTTGTTGCTGACGGTCATAGATGAAGGTAATGCTGTAGACGAGGTAAGCGCCAACTCCTCGGCCGTCGCGCAGCTTGGACACCCCGTCGAACAGGTGGTGGGCGTCGAAGCGGCGTTGTTGGTGCCGTCCACTTTGAGCCCCTTGTCGCTCTCACTGAGCTCCACGACGGCGAGCTCGGACGGAATCGCGCCGACGGTGCTCATGGACGCCCCGACTTGGAGGTCGTCGGTGGATGTAGCGGGCATCTCATCATGGCGCTCGACCGCGGCCATTGCTGCAGCCCACTCCGCGTAGGGAGTGTCGTCAGAAAAGACGAGGGTGTCATCCCGTCGTCATCGGGCATGGTGATGGTGGTGTAGACAAAGCGGACGTGGTCGAGGGCAAGGATGCAACACCCATCGTAGCTAGCAAATCGAAACGGCTCTGATACCAATTGTTGGGATCCAGATACTAGTTCACTCAATCACCATGGTTTGGCTACAAATCGAGAATTACAGGAGGAGGGAGCTGAGGAAGGGAGGAGACAGAGGAGGAAGAACACGCTACAGAGAGGGAGATCGTCAGCCAGGCCGAAGCCTTCCGTCCAAGCCGCCTCTTCCGTGGGCAACTGTGTGCCTTTTGTAGTTGGAGGCCATCCATCTTCTGGGCCAGGTCGAGGTGAATAGGGCCGGCCCATAGCAAGGTCGCTGACACTTCGACTGAGGCAAAAGACGGCCACTCATCCACACATGTGTGATTCACGTGGGGAATACTTGCATTCAACCGGAAACAAGAAGGAGCTTATCGAGATTTGCGCCGTGGAGCCTGTGCTCGCTCGGCCACATCGATGATGATGATGGTGATGATGATGTCCCCGTGGTCCGTGGAAGAAAAGAACCGGCGGTGTTCCGGCGTTTCGTTGGTCGTCGTTAGGCGGCTTTGTCGTCTGGCGCGCGCTTCCCCACCCCAGATAATTAAATCATCAAACTCAAAACAACCAAGCGGCTGGAACGGATGCACTCCGGTACGAATAATGCCTGCTCGCTCGCTTTGCCATGTCACCCATGATCGATGAGGCATCGCGTCAGGTGCTGGCTTCTTGGCCCCAGTGTGCATCCATCGTGGTGTCGGTATGCACAGCCGTGAAGCGCAGCGTAGCGTAGGAGCAGTGCGCGCGCAGGGTTGGGTTTTGAACGTGCATGCCGCGTCAGAAACTACAGCTGGCTGGCTGGCTGGAGCACGAACCCGAGAGGGCCCTGCAGATTATATGGCACAGGCATACTTACTAGTTACACACCTGACAGCAGTGCGTGTCAGGTCCCCTAGAAAAAGCAGTGCGTGTCAGGGACTCGGGGTATGGTGCACTGGACGAGTCGCCGTCGTCATGGGCCATGGCTGGCCAGGTCACGAGACGTACGTACGGTGCAAAGCGTGCGAACCAGCCAAGCCAACCGCTGCACGTCGCGGAAACGGAAAACGACCTGGGCGACGGCGACGCGCTGCGGCCGCTCCACGCGCCAGGCAACACCCCCCACGGCCCCACCGGCGCGCCCTTCCTGCGGGCCGCCGTCGGTGGGTCGCTCCGAGACGACGGAGAGGGACGTGCGTGCACCGGCCGGGCCGGGCGGGAGTTGGCGTCCGTGGCCGCCGCCCGGGCCACCCTAGCCGCACGCGCGCGCGATCCCTCCCTCTCGATCGATCTCGACGCATCACCACACGGCGGTTGGGTCTTCGGGCGCGCTCTCTCTGGCTCGCTCTGCTACTGCTACTGCTACTGCTACGGCCACGCCTTGGAATGATGCCCCGCGCTCTCGTTCGCCGGCCTTCCGCCTCGCCAAAACGGAGTGCCCGTCGACCGAATCATGACGGGGGGTGCAAGAGATGCTAGTAACTAGGTGCTCCTGCCTACGAGGTTCCAGGGAGCAGAGCTGATCCGGCCGACCTCATCCTCATTCCACCAGGAGAAAATGCGCGCGCGAATCTGTATGTGTTGGCCTCATCGTTCGGCTTTCGGCCCGGCGAGCATCTCAGATAACGATCTCACGCTCTGCGCATGCGCGATGCGCGTTCGCGGTCACCACCCATTATCCCCCCACCGGCTCGCGTGGCATCCGGCGCCGCCACACGTCCATCTGGCGGAATCAGTCCATATCTTGGATCAGCTCCGTCGTTCGCATAAGTGGATACAACCTCCGATTCCACCGAGGGGAGCCACGTCACGTACATGCATGCATGCACGCATCCAAATCCAATCCAAGCCCCGTGGACGGACGCGCCACAGTACCTGCGAATGAACACGATATGATACGATGCCGCGAATATGTTCTTGTGCCCGGCCGGCCCCTACCCCGAAAGCGATGCTCTTGTCTTGTAACTAGCGAGATATCCTATCCTAGCCCCGTTCCATACTTTGGCCGTGGATCGAGCGAACGATTCTCCCGCTGGATGGAACTGAAAGGTGAAGCGTGCGCCGACTGCTTCTGTTAACATTTCAGCGATGGCGTGACAAACTGAAGCCTGCCCCGAACCCTGCCATACTATACTAGACAAGGCCCGCACGTTGCTGTGGAATTTACATCAACGAGGTTATAAAAAATAAAGATAAAATATATGAGAACAATAATGTATCACATTCTCACCATATGACGGTAGAAAATCTTAGAGGTAAATGGAGGGTGGATGCATGTTATATTGTCTTGTGAAATTCAACTTTGATTATTCAATACTAAAGAATAAACTAATAATATGGAAGACTTGCATGTGGTAGAAAGTAGAAGTTGGAAAGTAGGACGGTTGCTTGATGATGGGGCTTGCATATAGTGGGAAATGGAGAGTAAACAGTGGACTGTTGCATACATTGAAAGATGTGGATAGCTTGTATTGATGATGCGGAGGCCTTGCATGCTGTAGAAAATGAGAAATGGAATGGTTGCATGCGATTGAAAGTGGAATGTGGATACAAAATGTGGATAGCTTGATGATGTGAAGGGATTGCATGTGATTGAAAGTGGGATGTGAAAAGTGGATTGGTTACATGCGCTTGATGATATGGATGATTTACATGTGTATTAAATAAGATCGTATTTAGATATATACTCTCTCCGTCCCATAATATAAGAGCATTTTTAGTACCACTAGTGTAAAATACGTCGTTATATTATGGGACGGAGGAGTATAATATGTGCTGGCACATTTGACTATAAATGATGAAGTAGTGTGTCAATGATTAAGTAACAGGATTTTTGCAAAAAAAAAATGACTAAGTGACAGGCTCCTCGTAAACATCTTGTATAATATAGATTTTACTATTTGCGTACATATAGTGAAAGACTGCTATCAAGATATTTTGTATACCATACTCTATAGAGATTTATAATAAGACCGCAACCTGAAAAAAAAGTGTGCCTTTTTCAAATAATACACACAAAAAATACACTATATTCATGCAATAGTCACAAATTAATCTAAGAAAAATGTAATTTTATATTTATATCTCGAAACATTTAAGTGAGTCTGATTTGGTTATTTTTAAGGTATATACTAATTTTCAAAAATACAATGTAATTTTGATACAGTGTACTCTCTTTGTCCAGAATTAGTTGTCACTCAAAAAGATGTATCATGCACTGGTTTCGGTGCTAGATACATCCGTTTAAACGATAACTAATTCCGAATGGAAGAAGTATTACTTATAGTTGTGATTACACAGTAAACTACTTATAAATAATTGCTATAGTTTAGTGTAAAGGATTATATTTATTTTGATTCCCATCAGGCCTAACATTCAGTTGGATCGGACCTGCGCCCTCCTTAACCACCACTCTTCCGTCTTACTCAATGCAACAACTATTAAACAAATTCAGTAAAACTCAGGCCAAATTCATTGAAACACAAGATAATTCGATGCAACTTCACTAAAACTGAAGATAATTTAGTGTCAGACCAAGGTCGGTTGTGTAGCTCCTCTCCTCCTGCCAAGAAAATTCAATGGCGGTCTGCATGCTAGGCCACTACATCGTCGTCGGAGTGCGCAGGGGAGAGAAAGCCGTCTGAGGAATACCACTCTGTAGGCGGTGACATCTCGTCGCCGCAGCCAGTGGGGCAGAAGCTGTAGAGCCGGCCCTCGTGCTCCAAGTATAAAATCGAATACTTTAATCAAATGAGAAAGTTTCGAAATTAGGGAGCATAGTGAATAAACAAAATTTAATAGCAGAAGTCTTTGAGAAATTGTTGACCAGTAAAAATTGGGTGACCCAAATCCGAATTGAAAATCACAATTGATTTTTTATGCCATAAAAATCAGGGAGACCGTGATGCCCTAAAAATTATGAAACATGGTATATTTATGAAAGTGTCCTTCACTCCCGAGCTCAAATGAGCTCGGTGCATAGGAAAATCAGAAGAAAAAAAACTAAAAAATCTGATTATTTTGTGTGCCAAACATTGACAAAAGTTTCAAGTGCTTGCAAAATGTTTTCATGGAACCACTCTCTCCAAAGGTCACTCTCACCCCCCCCCCCCCTAGTGTCGGTGTAAAAACCGGCAAACCTCGGGATAGGGGGTGCCGAGTTGTGGATCTCAGATAGTTAGTAACCGGAACGAGGGAGATGATATTTACCCAGGTTCAGGCCCTCTTGATGGAGGTAAAATCCTATGTCCTGCTCTTGTTTATATTGATGGAGATGCATCGAGTACAAGCTTGATCTACCTCGAGTTGTGTTCTAACCCTACAACTAGGTGAATGTAATTGTGATTCGGTCCCTTTTACGAGCTAAACCCTCTGATTTATATACACGCCATGTAGGGCATCTAGGGTTACAGTAGCTACCGGAGTTCACCTTGAAGAGAATGAGGGCCCACCGGCCCATCCGAGGACTACGGGCCGACTGAATTAGTACCCCAAATTCTGGGACACCGTCACCCAGGTTGCGACATGTGCGCCACTTGTCGCAACCAGGGAGTTTTTATCTTTTTACGTACATCGTTTATTCAAAACATTCTATCTCATAAACCATGCGTTCAAATCTCGAACCGGTTTCACCGTTGGATTCCTCGCGTCGAGATCTTCAAAGCTAGATCCTATGGTGATAGGTTTTGACGAACTTTTTTTTACGAAATAACCACACCGGGAGCATGTTTTTTTCTTTTCTGAAAGCCGTTTCTGAGAGGCACGGTCGTGCCTCTCGTGGAAGAAGAATCGTGTCTCTCGTGGAAGAAAAAAATGTGTGATTTTGTCTGTTTCTGAGAGGCACGGCCGTGCCTCTCGCGGAAGCAAAACCGTGCCTCTCAAGGAAGAAAAAACACGTTTCTTTGTATGTTTTCGAGAGGCACGACCATGCCTTTCGCAGAAGCAAATCCATGCCTCTCGCAGAAGACAAAGAGCATTTTTTCGCGCATTTTTTTATATTTTTGTCCAAAAGCTAAGAATGACCAGTGAAAAACCGAAAAAACCATCTAAAAAGCCAAAACGTGTGCGAAATAATAATAAAAACCTGGAGGGGGCGTCCAGAGCGCGACACATAGCGGCAGCTGAGAGCGCACCCCAAGTGACCCTCCTTCCTTAGTTGGGTTTTTTTAGGCCGAGCTTCATGGGCCTGTTTTTTTAAAGAAATTATATTCAAAAGTTTCAAGAAAATTCGATAATTTTTTTTAAATGAAAGGGGTTTCCCCCCGCCCCAACTTTTATTGAAAGCCAAGGCAAACCAACACACACGGACTGTTAAACAGCGCTCGGCAGCAGCCCAAGAGTAGCTGCCACAGATGGTCACATGAGCAGGGTTCAAACTAACCTATTACAGCAGTTTTTTAAATAGGTCCAAGACTGGATGCATAACCAGTAAAAACACACATGCTAGCCTACATGGAGATCAAAGACAAGCAGCCAACCAGCAATGCATGCCCCAGCTATGGATCCAGGACTCCTCCTCTTATTATTCTCTTCATCTCCAGGCGATTCTAAGCAATTCCCCTCTTCGGTAGTCCAACAGCTTTAAGCACCGGAGAAGAAGAACACCCAGAGTTTCTGAGCATAAGATTTTATCGTTGCCCCCAACAGATTCAAGACACAGTGTATACTTCGCCATCTTCGCCCCTGGAAAACAAAATCATTTCGCAAACGCCATAAGCTCCACAAGGCAGCAGCAACAGATATATTCAAAGCTTCACAATGTTTCCGTTTCCTCCAGAAGGAGGATAACACAATAAAAGAGTCAGGTACATCAATCTTAAAGCATTCAGCCACCAGGTCCCAGACTTGCCTGGCAACAATGCAGTCAAAGAACAGACGTTGAATGGTTTCTAATTCATCATAAAAGACACATGTCTTATCTTCTACATGTTTACGTTTGGCCAAGTTGTATCTGGTCAAACTCTTATTGTAATAAATCAACCAGAGAAACACATGAATATTAGGGGGAACTTTAATTTTCCAAATATCATCTTTGATCTCAGAAGTGATCCCTCCATAACTAATCAGTTTGTAAAAAGATCTGACTGAATATTTACCAGATGAGACCAACCTCCAATCAGGCTGATCAGGTGAATCAGACAATACTACTTTCTTCACTATATTAACGAGCTCACCCCATCTGGATAGAGTCTCTCCATTCACACATCTCCTAAATGTTAATTGGAGCTCACCCCCAATCCACACTTGGGCCAGTGTAGCTTCTTGTTGTTGACAGATATCAAACAAGTCCCAAAAAGCAATTTTTAGGGAACAATCGCCAACCCATGTGTCATGCCAGAAGGAAATATTCTTACCATCCCCAGGGATCCACCTATAGAAGTTTTTAGCTGCTGTCAAAGCCCAGGCTAGGCTTTTCATAAAGGGAGATCCCAAGGTAGATCTAGTACTAAACAGGTTTGGATTATCAACATTATACTTGTAGGCCAAAATCTTTTTCGAATCCCTAGCTCTATCATCAAAAAATCTTTTCCCCCAAGAAGCCAGGAGGGCCATGTTGAAATCCCTAAGGTTGGGAACCCCCACACCACCATACTCCTTCCTCCCGGAAATCAGGCCCCAATTAGCAAGATGATACTTATGATTATCTCCCACATTCCCCTAGAAGAAATGGGACATCTAAGAAGTAATCATGTGAATGTCCCATTTAGGAAATTTAACAATAGACATCAAGTAGGCAGGGATACTGGCAATACATGTAGTAAGCAAAATCAATTTACCTCTATATGAGAGAAATCTCCCCAACCACCCAGCTATGTTCTTAATAATCCTGTCTATGATGGGTTGCAAGTCTTCTTTTCTAAGTTTTTTAAAGTGCAGAGGGACACCTAGGTATTTAAAGGGGAAATCCCCAAGTTGGCAACAGAATACCTGAGCAAATTCTTTAGCCATTTGATCAGGTACATTAATAGTGTGCAGGTCACTCTTGTGAAAATTAATTTTCAAACCAGAAAGTTTCTAAAAGCAGGTTAAGATCCACTTCAGGTTCTTGGCACATTCAATAGAATTGTCAAGGAAAAGGATGGTATAATCAGCATACTGCAGGCTGACGACACCCCCAGGGATTGCATTGGGCAGAAGCCCACATATCAAGTTATTATTAACAGCTTTATGTAGCATTTTGGAAAAGACATCAGCCACCAAATTAAACAACAAGGAGAAATGGGGGTCGCCTTGTTTTAAACCTTTACCACCAGCAAATTGAGGACCATTGGTGTCATTAATTCTGACCTGGAATGTCCCCTAGTGAATAGTGGACATCACCCACCCCACCCATTTATTATCAAAGCCTCTAGAAAGAAGCATTTCTTTCAGGAAATCCCAACTTACTCTATCATATGCTTTCTCATAGTCTAGTTTAAGAATTAAACCACTGGAACCAGAACTATGAATCTCATGAATAACCTCATGAGCCACAACCACACTTTCCAAAATAAACCTGCCTTTAATGAAGGCAATTTGATTAGAAGAAATAAGTTTGTCACACAGAGGGGAAACCCTAGTGGTCATGGCCTTGGAGAAAATTTTAACAGCACAGTTACTTAAACTAATAGGTCTAAAGTTTTTCATATCTCTAGCCAGAGGGACTTTAGGTATGAGGGTAATGATGGCATAGTTCAGCTTATACATATCTAAAACACCATTCTCAAAATCTCTAACCATCCACATGAAATTATCTTTAATCAGATCCCAGAAAGTTTGGTAAAATAAAAAGGAGAGGCCATCAGGGCCAGGAGCACCACTAGCATAAGAGCTCATTATGGCTTGTTTGATTTCATCTTTAGAAAAAGATCTCTCCAAAATCCTATAAAATTCCATAGAAACTTATGTGTTTCCTACACGAACACGTAAAAAACCGTTTGAAAATATTATGATTTATATGCTGTAAAAAAGACAAAATTATGGCCCAACAAAGAGAAAAGTCGGCCCATTTGGAAATACATATTTGTCTTCTTTGTTGAATTATGAAATTTTGCACATACATAATACATGTGTGTGTATCTTTGTTAAAAATATCGAAATATTTCGTGGTGTAGAGAATGATATTTTGAAACGAAGCTCCATGGGGCTCGGCCTCGATTGGTCATTAGCGATCGAGATTTGCGCTGTGGGCTGATGATGATGTCCCCGTGGAAGAAGAGAAGCGGTGGCGTTCCGGCGTTCCGTCGGTGGTGGTCGGCTTTGTCGTCCTGCGCGGGCTTCCCCAGAAAATTAAACTAAGCGGCTGGATCTACCCCACGGATATGAATGCCTGCTCGCTCGCTTTCTTTGCCATGATCGATGAGGCGTATCGCGTCAGGAGCTGCTGGGCCTTTGGCCCTGCCTGGGTGCATGATCCAACCTGGTGTCAGTATATACAGGAGAGGCAGCCGTGAAGCTAGCGTAGGAGCAGTGCGCGCGCAGGGTTTTGAACATGCCGCTGCATCTGCGTAATCTTCGCCGGTTCGAATTCGCATTGCCCAAGATTTATGCAGATCCGTATTCTGTATAAATTCCAAGCATGCGAATTCGAAACGGAGGGAGTACATGCGGCGTCAGAAACTACACAGCTGGCTGGCTGAAGCACTCCCGTAACCAAAAGGGGCCTGCAGTGCAGTGCAGGTGATATAGTGTAGAGTGCATGATTCGTAAAGAAACGTGACATCGCTGACAGCAGGTGCTCGTGGCCATCACGCAGCTGATGTATGTAACAGGGACCCGCAAAAAAAAAAGAAAAAGGTTCGCCATCTGCATGGGACATGGCCGATGGCTGGCCAGGCCTCTCCCAGGCAAGGCATGCACGGGACGTACGGTGCAAAGCGTGCGAGCCAGCCAAGCCAACCGCTGCACGTCGCGAAAACGGAAAAGGTAACACCCGCACGGCCCCACCCGCGCGCCATTCCTGTGGGTCGCTCGGACGGAGCGTGCACCGGCCGGGCCGGGCGGGAGTTGGTGTCCGTGGCCGCCGCCCGGGTCACCCGAGCCGCACACTTGCCCGGGTCCGTCGCGATTCCACCAGCAGAAAAATGGATGCGCGAATCTGTATGTCTTGGCCACATCATCCTTCAGCTTTCGGCCCCGACCGCGAGCATCTTCGGACATCTCCATCTCTAGCTCGACCGCTCCGCTCTCACGTTCGCGGCCACAAGTATTTGCCCACGTACCGGCTCGCGTGGCAGCCGGGGCCACCACACGTACATCGGGAGGAAGCAGTCGATCCAGGATTAGGCCGACCTTCTGCAGAAGCCGGTACGCCCTCGGGGTGCCATGTCACGTGCATGTATGTACCAAGCTCGCAACGATCGCACCCACGTCGACGCACGCCCGCCCCAGGCTACCTGCGGATGAACAGGATAAGATGACACGAATATGTTCTTCTGCCCGGCCCCTACCTACCCGGAAAGCGATACTCTATCGAGTAGCTACGAATCTCACACTGTATGCATGCATGGAACTGAAAGGCCAAGCATGCACCGACTGTCTATGTGAACTTTTCAGCGATCGATGCCATGCCGTGGTAAAATGAAACCCCTTGCCTAGTCGTGCCAGGTCGGGCCGACTTCTGCGTACCCTGCATGCTCACTCGTTTTGCTCTCGCAAGTTGAGACAAGCTATAGAGTGGTGGCAAAGCCCCGTTGGCAACACACATCATCAAACTGTTTTCTGTAAGTTGTATCCCCCAAAAATGTGGTGGTTTATATGAAGCCAATGTAATAACAGAGACAAAACATTTGTTTGCGGCAGCCACCACATTAACTATTGAAAATGGAATCAGAGAAGACACTTTGGACGCGTTTGGTTGCTCACATTAGACCCGTTTGGTTGCCTTCGCCATCTAGCTAGGCTCGGAAAGAAACTCGCCGAAGGGCTTGAATGGGGAAGAACCGAAGAAGTACAGTGCGCGTACCCGTTGAGGAGGAACACAAAGCTTTGGATTGAAAACGGGAAGTCGACTGACAATTAGTGGGTTTCACGCGACTCAGTACAATGGCAAGTGGTACAAGTTTTCTTTTGGACTCCGTCGGACATGCACGATGCAACAATGTCTATGTATGCAGTTCATCGGGTAGCATTGGCAGCCAAAACTATACATCCATTTTACTACATGGAGTAGTAGATTATCTTTAGTTTATTGTGGTGGCGACAGTCGTTGATTGACCAAGGCAAAGGAGCCGGCCGGCCGGTACTAGTCGTAGCCTGCATGCATGGCCATGCGTGATTCGCGTGGTTACGTGGTTGGGGAACACTATTCAACTGTAGTTTAAGTTTCACCAAGGAAAGAAATCCCGAATCTTATCGAGAAGTGAGCTGCGGAGCTTGTGCGCGGCCGCATCGAAGCCGACGATGTCCGTCTCCGTCGTCGGCCGGCTCTTGTCATATCGTTCGTTCCCCCCAAGAAAGAAACGAACTCTTCTTCTGCTGGCCGTGAGGTGTTGGAGCAGTGCGAGTGTGCGTGCGCACAGAGTTTTGAGCATGCCACGCGATGCACCACGCACGTGCCGTCAGATACTACAGCTGGCTGGCTAGCGCCTAACCGTAAGGGGCCTGTAGAAGCAGGTGATCCGAGTCCGAGGCGCAAGCGAGCTCGAGGGGCTCGGGTCAGGGCAGCCGTCGCCAAGATCGGGCCGGATATGTAGACTCTGCGTGCAATACGCTGCCGAGAGCCCGCGAATATCCGCGCGCATCATCGGGAAAAAATATATATCCGTGCGCATCGATCTTAGCCTGCCTTCTTTTTCTAATCGCTTTGATCCGGCCGACCTCTTTCCTTCCACCATGAGGAAATGCCCGAATTTGTTGTGTTGGCCACATCATCCTTCAGCTTTCGGCCCGCGAGCATTTCTCATCTAATCTCATCTGCCTGGTTGCACACGTGCAAAGCACAGCAGAACAGAATGCGATCCCATTCCAACGGATCGACCCATGCATGTCGACTCACCCGGCCGGGGGGACATGCATGCATGTACCCATCCACGAGGATTCCTATCCATGTGCATGGCTCGCATCGGGTCGATAGCACCCCGTCGGCGCGCCACAGTACCTGCGGCCGGATGAACACGCTAGGATGGATGGATAAACGCGAATATGTGCTACTGCTGCTGCTACCAGTAACCGCCCCCTACCTAGTACCCCCAAAGTGATGCTCCCAGCCACTCGACTCAAATCAACAAGCATTTTTTTTAGAGGTAATAGCACCAGGAGTACTGGAACTTGTCCAAGATGTCATGGTCTAGTCCAAAACTTGCAAAAACCAAACTATTGCATCCCACAACTTGCACCCAATGTGCAAATTTGATCCTAGCCAATCAAACGACGACAAGTGGAGCCAAGTCAGCAGAGCCGGGTCGATGCAAAGCACCTTTGCAATTACCCCTGGCCTTAGCACTAATCAACCCGCACTACACCACACTTTTCACCTGAATTTATTGGGTCTCCCTACCCTTGCCCAATCATTCGTCAGCCCTCTCCCCACAATCTGTGACCGGCCGACGTGTCAGGTTAGTCAGACTACACTGCGTGAGCCATGGCGTCGTCGCGGACTTCATATAGGTGTGTTCCTCAAGATGTTGCAGACAACATCTCTGCTTACCCGAATAAGCCACTTGGAACACATTAAGATAAGTATCAACCTGCCATGCATCAGAGAGTATTGCATCTTCACGGAGGGATAGGTAATATAGGGATACTTCCTCCCAAACCGACCAACAGCTTGTCTCCCATTTCTACTTCACGGGATCTCCGATCACATAGAGTGGGTTACCACTATGGACAACTCATGCGGTGGGTCTCGCACCCATCTCCATCGATGCATTATCTATCACATTACGTGATAGACCCTTTGTGAAGGATACGCCAAATTTTTCGACGTTTGGATATAATCCAACGTAATAACTCCGGAGTTCCTCAATTTTCTGAGAGATTTCAGTTTCCTCTTCACATGCCTTGAGGACTTCATATTGTCCTTAGAACTGTTTATCTTGACGATCATAGTTTGATTATCACAGTTCATCGGGATAAGGGGTATTGGTTTTTCAACCATAGGTAAGTCCATCAAGAGCTCACGAAGCCAGTCTGCTTCAACAGTGGCAATGTCTAATGCTGTGAGTTCTGCTTCCATAGTTGACCTCGTTAAGATGGTCTGCTCGCAAGACTTCCAAGAAACAGGGCCACCATCAAGTGTAAAAACATAACCACTTGTGGCCTTAATCTTTCAGCTTTCGGCCCCGGCCGCGAGCATTTCTCATCTCATCTGCCTACCTGCGCACGTGCAAACCACAGCAAAAGTGAATGCGATTCCATTCCAATGGATCGACCCATGCCATGCATGCCGACTCACCCAGATGGGGGAACATGCATGTACCCATCCACGAGGATTCCTATCGATATGCATGCCTCACATCGCGTCTATGGCACCCTGTCGGGGTCGGCACGCCACAGTACCTCCGGATGAACACGATAGGATGGATGGATAAACGCGAATATGTGCTACTGCTAGTCTGCTACCAGTACCCGGCCCCTACCTAGTACCCTCCCAAAGTGATGCTCCCAGCCACTCGACTCAAATCAACAAGCATCTTTTTGTAGAGGTAATAGCACCAGGAGTCCTGGAACTTATTCAGGATGTGATGGTCTAGTTTAAAACTTGCAAAAGCAAACTATTGCATCCCATAACTTGCACCCAATGTGTAAATTTGGTCCTAACCAATCAGACGACGAGGATGACTACCCTCGTCAGCGGAACATCTTTTGCAACTACCCCCTGGCCTTAGCACTAATCAACCTGCACTACACCGCACTTTTCACCTGAATTTATTGGGTCTCCCTCCCCTCGCCCAATCATTCGTCGCTCTCTCCCCCTCTCCGTGGACTGCCGACAGGCGGGTTGGGCTACTCGCGTGAGCCATGGCATCGTCGCCGGACTTCACCGCGGTGTGCACCGCCGCCTACAGCGCCAAGTTCGGCCGTTCGGTGTCAACCTCCGGATTATGGTTAGTCATCCATCCTCTCGCCTCTGTTCGTCCTCTCGCCGATGTCAACCCTCTCGGCCGGTGTTCTCCTCGCTGGATCGCCCAATTTTGAGCTCGTTTCAGGCCCATTGGTTGGTAGTTCGTGGTTGTAGTGCTTCCCGCGACGTCAAACTGGTTATTGGGTAGTCGATTGTAGTCTAGGGTTTTGGGTGAAGTTGGGGATTTTAGGCAAGAACCTAGGGTTCTTGTTTTGAATGTTTTTCGGCCAGACTTTAGGTTTATGGCTAGTACATACATACTGTTTTGCAAATACGTGCCAATTTGGCCTAGCGTTTGTGCGTAGGGGGCAGCATTTGCAGTGTAAGAAGTCTAAACTTTGTTTGGCCAATGTAGGGCATGGCTTGAGATAAGTAGTGGATTACTACTTAGTTTGTACATTAGCCATGCTAAATTAGTTTGTTACTGCTTTTGTTGAGTTAATTTGCAAGCTGTAGTTAACTGAATTTATTCGTTAAGCGAATTCGATTACAGAAAGTTGATTAACTCGAAAAAATTCAGTTAAGTCGGTTTCAAGATAGCTGAATTTATTCAGTTTAGTTAAAGATGCGATTAACTTGAAGATTCATTTAACTTGAAGATGCGATTAAATGTATTTATTCATTTATCTTTATTGATGCTTGTGCTTAGATTCTGCACTGTGTGGTAGTAGTTTGTGATTCAGCAATGGGACTCAATGTGGACACCCCTTTCTTCACATTAGAACTAGAGCATGATGGACTATTTTGTGGACCAATAAATAACATGGAGTACTATAATCCTTCAGTGGAGGTGCTTGACTATGTTGATGCTGGCTCATTCTCATATGCAGTCATTGAAGAGCACCTGCTATGGTTGGGATATCCCGTCAATGAGCACATCATTTATTGGTGCATGCACGACAAAACAGTTTCAGATGGTATGCTTTGAGAATCAAAGGTGATGAGGATGTGAAGCAAATGATAACAACCAAAGGCTCAAAGATAAGGTTCTTGCAATCATGGTTGATCATTCAGATTTCATCAAGAATTTCAGTGCAAGATTTGATATGTACAATGGGGAGCAGAGAGAATCCTGTCGAGTGGTAAACCCAAATGTTGTTGCCGCCAAAGGCTTTAGTTCTCACAAAGATCATTTCAGTCAATCTTCAAGATCCAATTTCGAGTTTGTAGGGACATGAGATGTATGCATAACTTGTTGGCTAATGTTGCAGAAGAAGAGCTATTGCCGACTGATGTTGCACAAGGAAAGCACTTGCTGACTGATGTTGCACAAGGAGAGCACTTGTTGTTTGATGTTGAAGTAGAAGAGCATTTGTCGAATCGATTTTGGTCAAGAAGATCACTTGTCGAATCGATTTTGTCAAGAAGGTCACTTGTCAACTGATGTTGCAGAAGATGTATTGCTTTCAGATTCATATTTCAGTGACAATGATTATGACATAGATGATGGAGATGATGATCTTTATGAAGAGAACATTGGCTTTGATGTTGATGAAGAAGCTGAGCAAGAGGAGGAAGATGTGGAACCTAACTATGTACTTGATGATGAAGATTTGAATCTATCAAGAGAAGAAGAAGAGCAACTGATATACAAGTTCAAAGCTTTCAATTCCAAGGTGGACTTGAAAAACCCTGTATTTAAAGTAGGGATGGTCTTTGCTGATGTGGTTGAGCTGAGGAAAGCTATTAGTGCATATTCAATAAGGAACAGAGTGCAGATCAATAAGTTGAAAAATGACAAGATCAGATTTCATGCAGTTTGTCAGAGTGATTGCCCATGGCTGCTTAAGGCTGGCAATGACAACAGGATAGGAGGATTTGTCATCAAGGCCTACTATGGAGATCATATGTGTCAGAAGAAGTGGAGGTTGAAGGACATGGCAGCTAAATTCCTTTGCAACTATTTCATAGATGAGTTCAGAGATGACTAGAAGATGTCACTTGGAACATTTTCAAGGAAAATAACAAAGGAGTTTAATTGCACCCCTAATAGATGGAAGCTAGCTAGGGTTAGGACAAAGAAGACCGAAGGAGATCCATGGTGATGAAGAAGAGCAATTCAGTAGACTATGGGATTATGAACATGAATTAAGAAAGAAGAACCCTGGCTCAACTTTTTTGCTGACAACTGGACTGGTCAGAGATACAAAATTTCCAATGGGCAGAAAATGTTTGAAAACACTGTATTGGTCATATGATGCCTGTAAGAGAGGATGGCTTAAGGGCTGCAGGCCTATTATCTTCATAGATGGTTGTCATATGAAAAATAGGTTCAAAGGTGTGTTGCTTAGTGCAGTTGGCATTGATCCTAAGGACTGCATTTTCCCCATTGCTATGGGCTGGGTGGAATTAGAATGCACAAGTTCTTGGGAGTGGTTTCTCACAACTTTGAAAGATGATCTGAACATCACCAACAATGCTCCTTTCACACTTATGAGTGACGAGCAGAAAGGTCTGATAAATCTTGTCCACAAAGTTTGGCCAGATGCAGAGCACATGTTTTGTGTGAGGCATATTTACCAAAATTTCAATGAGAAGCACAAGGAGAGGTACTGAAGCAAGACCTATGGGCCATTGCCAGATCACCAAACAAGTTGAAGTGGAGAGAGAACTATGAAAAAATGGATGGTCACAGCTCAGCTGCTTTCCACTGGACTAAAAGACTAGAGTGGAAAACTTGGGGCAAAGCATTCTTTAGTGAATTTCCAAAATGTGACATCCTGTGAACAATAACTCAAGTTTTTATGATTATATCCTTGAGGGTAGAGAAATGACAAAGTGCTAAGCATGCTTGAGTATATTTTTTACAAGATAACGCACAAGATGGTGAGTAAGCAAAGAGAAGCTATAGAAAAGTGGGCAGGGCAGAGAATATGCCCAAAGATCAGGAAGAAATTGGACAAGAACACTGAATTTGCTACTAATTGCCATGTAATGTAAGCTGGCCAATGATGTTGAGTTCAGTCAGGTAACAATAGCTACACAGTTGATCTTGGTTTGCACAAATGTGATTGCAGGAGATGGCAGTTTTTTGGAGTACCATGTGGGCATTCTATAGCTTGTTGCAGGGAGGAGAGGATTGACCCAGAGACAATGATACATGAGTGCTACACCGTTAGGACATATCTGAAAGCATATGGATACACTCTTGTCCCTCTAGGAGACCCAAATGTGTGGGAGGTACAGAATGCTTATAAGGTGCATCCACCTGTGTTTACAAAAAAGTTGGGAAGGCCCAAGAAAAACAGGAAGAAGACTCCTGAGGAGAAGATGAAGAATGGTGTTAGGGTTTTGAACAAGAAAGGTGTTACAATGCACTGCTCAATTTGTGGTAGAGCTGATCACAACAGGAAGGGGCATTACAGATGGCAGGAAGCTCTCATTGAAGAAGGTGTAGAGCTAGTTGATGAAAACTATGATGACCCCACATTTATTCAAAGTTACTTGAATTCTTGCATTTTACTTTGATCAATTTATCAGAAATGCTGAATTTCATCGTAGTTCTCTGAATTTTGCTGTACATGACTGAACTACTCAATGTTTTTGTGCAGAACATATTCCCTAGTTAGGCTAATCCTATACTAGATCCAATGCAGCCACCAACCAGTATGGTCTACAGCATGGCTCAATGAGAAATTTTAAGAAGAGCTCCACAAAGAGTTCGTGGCCCACTAGCAGAGCAGTCTTCATTTGTTGTTGCTGCTGGTGCTGCAATACCTCAGCCAAGAGTCACTACAGAAATGAATGCAGGTAGGCAAACAAGGGTAAGCACAGTACTTGAGAGAGGAGAAGGCTCTCAAGCTTCTGGTAGGGGAAGGAAAAGACAGAAATCCATATGCAGGTTGAGGAAGAGGGGCAACTGCAACTTCAGGCAAAGGAACAGGGGCAACTGCAGCTTCAAGAAGAGGAAGTGGTGCAACTACAGCTTCAGGCAGAGGAAGAGGGGCAAATGCAGCTGTAGGTGGAGGAAGAGGGCCAAATGCACCTGCAGGTGGAGGAAGAGGGTCAAATGTAGCTGCAGGTGGAGGGAGAGGAGCAACTCAAAATGCAGGCAAAGGAAGAGGGACAGGAAATGTACATGCTTGGAGAGGAAGAGGAGGAAGAACAGGAGGGAGAAGAGGTATGCCAGGTGATAGGGCATACTGGCTACTTTTTGGAGAGGAAAGGAGAGTGGAAATTCCTGACCTAAATGCTCCTACTGAAGAATTTGTGGCTCCTGATGCCTGACTTGGTGGGAGATTACAGTTCCATCTTTTTGCAAAGGCCTAAAGTGATGTAAGACAATGACTGGCCTAACAGTGGCTTAAATTGCCAATTTTTTGATGGCAAAACATTTGCTTAATTTGCCACTTTTTTATGGCAAATATTGGCATTAACTGCCTTTTTTGTAACTAAATATTATGATGCAAAACTAGGGGATAACTGAATGTTGGATGGCAAATGAATGTTGGTTGTCAAAGGAGCAAGTTTTTAGTCTAATGCATTTCTGAAAATGTGCTAGTTTGAGGTCCACTGAACTTCTGAAAGTGATCTAGTTCCTTGTGTACTGTATTTCTCAAAAAAATTAGGTAATTTGTACTTAACTACATTCATGCAGCATTTTTGAAAATTAGTACTAATTTATGGAAGTGATCTAGTTTCTAGTTTGTACTGTACTGCATTTCTGTAAATGCTGTGGTTTATATTTGTTTTAGTTAAGTAAGTTTGTGCAAATGACTAACTTTCTGCTAATGAAAAAGATCAGATCAAAAAAGTAAAAAAAAATGTGCAGGCCTGGAGTCGAACACAGGACCTATGGGTAGGAAACATAACTGCATTGCCGGTGTGATAGTAGTAGTGCTCTATTTAGCTACTAGCATGCACTATACTTAAGCGCACCCACCGTTCCACTAGCTCGGTCGGTCCGCCAGTTCGGTTTCCTAGCCTTTAAAGCGAACCACCGTTTTACTCCTCCACTCGACTGCACCTCGCTCCCCAGTCCACCCACGTCACTGCACCTCGGTCTCCCCGCTACCCTGCTCCACAGTCCACCAAGAAAACCCTCGCCGCCGAGCTCCACGCCGCCATCGACGACATGGACAGCACCCCCGCATGGTAGAGGGCCATCGAGGATCTGGCCGGCGACGACGAGACGCTCCACGTGGACCTGAAGGAAATAGCGCGGTGGTTCACGTCCGGCGCCATGCTCGTCCACCACGCGTGTGGCCTCGTCAAGGTCATGACTGACGACGAGAAGTGACGCGCCATGCCCGCCCCCGATAGAGCTCCGACCCATGTCTTGCGCTTCGCAATGGCCGAGACGTGGTCGGACGATCTGAGGCAGCGCGTGCGTGTAGGGGAACGTTGCAGAAAATTAAATTTTTTCCTACGGTTTCACCAAGATCCATCTATGAGTTCATCTAGCAAAGAGTCATGGGAGAGTGATTGCATCTACATACCACTTGTAGATCGCGTGCGGAAGCGTTCAATGGAACGGGGATGATGGAGTCGTACTGCCGTGATTCGGATCACCGATGACCTAGTGCCGAACGGACAGCACCTCCGCGCTCAACACACGCACGGAGCGGATGACGCGTCTCCTCCTTCTTGATCCAGCAAGGGGAAGGAGAGGTTGATGATGATCCAGCAAGACCTGACGGCGTGGTGGTGGATGCAGCAGAACTCCGGCAGGCTTCGCTAAGCAACCACGGGAGGAGGAGGAGGTGTAGCAGAGGGAGGCGCCAAGGGCTTCAAGGGTGCAGCCACCCCTCCCTCCCCTCCCTTTATATAGGTGCAAGAGAGGGGGGGAGGGCACAGCCTTGCCCCTTCCTCCAAGGAAGGGGTGCGGCCAAGAGGGGGGGAGGAGTCCATCCTCCCGAAGGCACCCTCGGAGGTGCCTTCCCCTTTAGGACTCTCCCTCTTTCTTATCTCTAGGCGCATGGGCGTCTTGGGTTGGTGCCCTTGGCCCATATGGGCCAAGGCTCACCCCTATAGCCCATGTGGCCCCCCTGCAGGTGGCCCCCGATGGACCTCGGACCCCTTTCGCACTCCTGCACAATACCGATAATGCCCAAACTTTTCCGGCGACCAAAATAAGACTTCCCATATATAAATCTTTACCTCCGGACCATTCCGGAACTCCTCAGACGTCCGGATCTCATACTGGGACTCAACAACTTTCGGTTTGCTGCATACTCATATTCATACAACCCTAGCGTCCACCGAACCTTATGTGTAGACCCTACGGGTTCGGGAGACATGCAGAACATGACCGAGACGGTTCTCGGGCAATAACCAACAGCGGGATCTGGATACCCATGTTGGCTCTACATGCTCCTCGATGATTTCATCGGATGAACCACGATGTCGAGGATTCAAACAACCACAGTATACAATTCCCTTTGTCAATCGGTATTTTACTTGCCCGAGATTCGATCGTCGGTATCCCAATACCTCGCTCAATCTCAAGCACGCAAGTCACTTTACTCGCATCAGTAATGCATGATCCCGTGACCAAACACTTGGTCACTTTGAGCTCATTATGATGATGCACTACCGAGTGGGCCCGGTGATACCTCTCCGTCATACGGAGTGAAAATCCCAGCCTCGATCCGTGTCAACCCAATGACACTTTCGGAGATACCGTAATGCACCTTTATAGTCACCCGATTCGTTGTAGGACGTTTGGTACACCCAAAGCACTCCTACGGTATCCGGAGTTACACGATCTCATGGTCTAAGGAAGAGATACTTGACATTGGAAAAGCCCTAGCAAAAGCGAACTACACGATCTTGTGCTATGCTTAGGATTGGGTCTTGTCCATCACATCATTCTCCTAATGATGTGATCCCGTTATCAATGACATCCAATGTCTATAGTCAGGAAACCATGACTGTCTATTGATCAATGAGCTAGTCAACTAGAGGCTCACTAGGGACATATTGTGGTCTATGTATTCACACGTGTATTACGATTTCCGGATAATACAATTATAGCATGAATAAAAGACAATTATCATGAACAAGGAAATATAATAATAATACTTTTATTATTGCCTCTAGGGCATATTTCCAACAGTCTCCCACTTGCACTAGAGTCAATAATCTAGTTACATTGTGATGAATCGAACACCCATAGAGTTCGGTGTTGATCATGTTTTGCCCGTGGAAGAGGTTTAGTCAACGGATCTGCGACATTCAGATCCGTATGCACTTTGCAAATTTCTATGTCCCCATCTTGAACATTTTCACGAATGGAGTTGAAGCGACGCTTGATGTGCCTGGTCTTCTTGTGAAACCTGGGCTCCTTGGCAAGTGCAATAGCTCCAGAGTTGTCACAGAAGAGTTTGATCGGCTCCGACGCATTGGGTATGACTCCTAGGTCGGTGATGAAATCCTTCACCCAAATTGCTTCATGTGCTGCCTCCGAGGCTGCCATGTACTCCGCTTCACATGTAGATCCCGACACGACGCTTCGCGCTTGTACCGCATCTAGCCATCGCTTCCACCATTCAACATATACACGTATCCGGTTTGTGACTTTGAGTCATCAGATCTGTGGTCGAAGCTTGAAGCGTCGACGTAACCCTTTACGACGAGCTCTTCGTCACCTCCATAAACGAGAAACATGTCCTTTGTCCTTTTCGTACTTCAGGATATTCTTGACCGCTGTCCGATGTTCCTTGCGGGATTACTTTGGTACCTTCCTACCAAACTTACGGCAAGGTTTACATCAGGTCCGGTACACAACATGGCATACATAATAGATCCTATGGCTGAGGCATAGGGGATGACACTCATCTCTTCTTTATCTTTTGCCGTGGTCGGGCATTGAGCTGAGCTCAATTTCACACCTTGCAAAACAGGCAAGAAGCCTTTCTTGGACTGATCCATTTTGAACTTCTTCAAAATCTTATCAAGGTATGTGCTTTGTGAAAGACCTATGAGGCGTCTCGATCTATCCCTATAGATTTTGATGCCTAATATGTAAGCAGCTTCTCCAAGGTCCTTCATTGAAAAACTCTTATTCAAGTAGGCCTTAATGCCGTCCCAAAAGTTCTATATCATTTTCCATCAAAAGTATGTCATCTACATATAATATGAGAAATGCTACTGAGCTCCCACTCACTTTCTTGTAAACGCAGTGCTTCTCCATAAGTCTCAAGATAAACCCAAACGCTTTGATCATCTCATCAAAGCGAATGTTCCAACTCCGAGATGCTTGCACCAGCCCATAAATGGATCATTGAGCTTGCATACCTTGTTAGCATTCTTAGGATCGACAAAACCTTCCGGCTGCATCATATACAGCTCTTCCTTAAGGTAACCGTTAAGGAATGCCGCTTTTGACGCCCATCTCGCCATATCTCATAATCATAGTATGCGGCAATTGCTAACATGATTCGGACGGACTTAAGCTTCGCCACGGGAGAGAAAGTCTCATCGTAGTCAATCCCTTGAACTTGTCGATAACCCTTAGTGACAAGTCGAGCGTTATAGATGGTAACATTACCATCCGCGTCCGCCTTCTTCTTCTTAAAGATCCATTTGTTTTCTATCGTCACGATCATCGGGCAAGTCTGTCACAAAGTCCATACTTTGTTTTCATACATGGATCCTATCTCGGATTGCATGGCTTCAAGCCATTTGTTGGAATCTGGGCCCGCCATCGCTTCTTCATAGTTCGAAGGTTCACCGTTGTCTAACAACATGATTTCCGTGATGGGGTTGCATTACCACTGGGTGCGGAACGTGTCCTTGTGGACCCACGGGTTCAAGAGCAACTTGATCCGAAGTACCTTGATCATCATCATTAATTTCCTCTCCGGTCGGTGTAGGCACCACAGGAACATTTTCCCGAGCTGCACTACTTTCCGGTTCAAGAGGTAGTACTTCATCGAAGTTCTACTTTCCTCCCACTTACTCCTTTCGAGAGAAACTCTTTTCCCGAAAGGATCCATTCTTGGCAACAAAGATCTTGCCTTCGGATCTAAGGTAGAAGGTATACCCAATGGTTTCCTTTAGGGTATCCTATGAAGACGCATTTTTCCGACTTGGGTTCGAGCTTTTCAGGTTGAAGTTTCTTGACATAAGCATCGCATCCCCAAACTTTTAGAAACGATGACTTAGGTTTCTTTCCAAACCATAATTCATACGGTGTCGTCTCAACGGATTTAGACGGTGCCCTATTTAAAGTGAATGTAGCTGTCTCTAGAGCGTATCCCCAAAATGATAGCGGTAAATCAGTAAGAGACATCATAGATCGCACCATATCCAATAGAGTGCGACATGACGCTCGAACACCGTCACATTACCGAGGTGTTCGGCGGCGTGAGTTGTGAAACGATTCCACATTTCATTAAGTGTGTACCAAATTCGTGACTTAAACATTCTCCTCCACGATCTGATCGCAAGAATTTTATCTTTCGGTCACGTTGATTCTCTACTTCATTCTGAAATTCCTTGAACTTTTCTCAGACTTGTGTTTCATCAAGTAGACATACCCATATCTACTCAAGTAATCAGTTAGAGTGAGAACATAACGATATCCTCCGCGAGCCTCAACACTCATTGGACCGCACACATCGGTATGTATGATTTCCAATAAGTTGGTTGCTCGCTCCATTGTTCCGGAGAACGGAGTCTTGGTCATCTTGCCCATGAGGCATGGTTCGCATGTGTCAAATGATTCATAATCGAGAGACTCTAAAGTCCATCAAAGCATGGAGCTTCTTCATGCGCTTGACACCAATGTGACCAAGGCGGCAAGTACCACAAGTATGTGTGACTATCGTTATCAACTTTACATCTTTTGGTATTCACACTATGAACATGTGTAACATTACGCTCGAAATTCATTAAGAATAAACCATTGACCACCGAGCATGACCATAAAACATTTCTCTCATATAAATAGAACAACCATTATTCTTGGATTTAAATGAGTAGCCATCTCGTATTAAACGAGATCCCGATACAATGTTCATGCTCAAACTTGGTACTAAATAACAATTATTGAGGTTTAAAACTAATCCCGTGAGGTAAATGTAGAGGTAGCGTGTCGCATGCGATCACATCGACCTTGGAACCATTCCCGACGCCGCATCGTCACCTCGCCCTTCGCCAGCCTCCGTTTATTCCGCAGCTCCTGCTGTGAGTTACATATATGAGCAACGGCACGGTATCAAATACCTGTGAGTTACTACTTAGCATCGGTAAGGTACACATCAATTACATGTCTATCAAATATACCTTTAGTGTTGTCGGCCTTCTTATGCGCTAAGTATTTGGGGCAGTTCCGCTTCCAAAGGACCCTTCCCTTTGCAATAAAAGCACTCGGTCTCGTGCTTGGGTCCATTCTTTGACTTCTTCCCCAAGAATCGGTTTATCGGGCGCCGCAAGAACATCCTTGCCGTCCTTCTTGAAGTTCTTCTTTCCCTTGCCCTTCTTGAACTTAGTGGTTTTATTGACCATCAACACTTGATGCTCCTTCTTGATTTCTACCTCTCACGACTTCAGCATTGAAAATACTTCAGGAATAGTTTTCACCATCCCTTGCATATTGTAGTTCATCACAAAGCTCTTGTAGCTTGGTGGGAGCGATCAAGGATTCACAATGACCGCCTTCGTCCGGGAGGTTGATGTCCATTTGGGACAAACGGTTGTGCAACCCGGACATTTTGAGTATGTGCTCACCGACAGAACTATTTTCCTCCATCTTACAATCAGAGAACTTGTCGGAGACTTCATATCTCTCGACCGGGCATGAGCTTGGAAAACTAGTTTCAGCTCCTCGAACATCTCATATGCTCCGTGGTCGCTCAAAACGCTTTTGGAGCCCGGTTCTAAGCTGTAAAAGCATGCCGCATCGAACGAGGGAGTAATCATCAAGACGAGACTGCCAAGCGCTTATAACGCCTTGGTTCTCTGGATGGGTGCTTCACCTAGCGGTGCTTCTAGGACATATTGTTTCCTGGCAGCTATGAGGATAATCCTCAGGTTCCGTACCCGGTCCGAATAGTTGCTGCCATCATCTTTCAGCTTGGTTTTCTCTAGGAACGCGTTGAAGTTCATGGTGACATTAGCGTTGTCCATTTGATCTACAAGACATTTTGCAAAGATTTTAGACTATTGTTCATGATAATAAAGTTCATCTAATCAAATTATTTAATGAACTCCCACTCAGATTTGACATCCCTCTAGTCATCTAAGTGATACATGATCCGAGTCGACTAGGCCGTGGTCCGATCATCACGTGAGACGGACTAGTCATCGTCGGTGAACATCTCCATGTTGATCGTATCTTCCATATGACTCATGTTCGACCTTTCGGTCTCTTGTGTTCCGAGGCCATGTCTGTACATGCTAGGCTCGTCAAGTTAATCTAAGTGTATTGCATGTGTAAAACTGTCTTTACACCCGCTGTATGTGAACGTAAGGATCTATCACACCCGATCATCACGTGGTGCTTCAAACGCACGAACTTTAGCAATGGTGCACAGTTAGGGAGAACACTTTCTTGAAATTGTTATGAGGGATCATCTTATTTATTACCGCTGCTCTAAGTAAACAAGATGAATAAACATAATAAACATCACATGCAATTATATAGTAGTGACATGATATGGCCAATATCATATAGCTCCTTTGATCTCCATCTTCGGGCTCCGTGATCATCTTGTCACCGGCATGACACCATGATCTCCATCATCGTGTCTTCATGAAGTTGTCACGCCAACGACTACTTCTACTTCTATGGCTAACGCGTTTAGCAATAAAGTAAAGTAATTTACATGGCGTTCTTCAATGACACGCATGTCATACAATAATAAAGACAACTCCTATGGCTCTCACGGTTGTCATACTCATCGACATGCAAGTCGTGATTCCTATTACAAGAACATGATCTCATACATCACATATATCTTTCATCATTCATCACAACTTTGGCCATATCATATCACAAAACACTTGCTGCAAAAATAAGTTAGACGTGACTCTAATTGTTGTTGCAAGTTTTACGTGGCTGCAATAGGGTTCTAGCAAGAACGCTTTTCACCTACGTGAAAGCCACAACGTGATTTGTCAACTTCTATTTACCCTTCATAAGGACCCTTTTCATCGAATCCGCTCCAACTAAAGTGGGAGAGACAGACACCCGCTAGCCACCTTATGCAACTAGTGCATGTCGATTCGGTGGAACCGGCCTCACGTAAGCTGCGTGTAAGGTCGGTCCGGGCCGCTTCATCCCACAATACCGCTGAAGCAAGATAAGACTAGTAGCGGCAAGAAAGTTGACAACATCTACGCCCACAACAAATTGTGTTCTACTCGTGCAATAGAGAACTACGACAGACCTAGCTCATGATGCCACCAGAGGGGAACGTTGCAGTAAAATTAAAATTTTTCCTACGGTTTCACCAAGATCCATCTATGAGTTCATCTAGCAACGAAGTCATGGGAGAGTGATTGCATCTACATACCACTTGTAGATTGCGTGCGGAAGCATTCAATGGAACGGGGTTGATGGAGTCGCATCACCGCTGCGTGATTCAGATCACCGATGACCTAGTGCCGAATCGGACAAAGCACCTCCGCTGCTCAACACACGACGGAGCGGATGACGCCTCCTCCTTCTTGATCCAGCAAGGGGAAGGAGAGGTTGATGATGATCCAGCAGCACGACGGGCGTGGTGGTGGATGCAGCAGAACTCCCAGCAGGCTTCGCTAAGCAACTTGGGAGGAGGAGGAGGTGTAGCAGAGGGAGGCGCCAAGGGCTTCAAGGGTGCGGCCACCCCTCCCTCCCTCCCTTATATAGGTGCAAGAGAAGGGGAGGGCACAGCCTTGACCCTTCCTCCAAGGAAGGGTGCGGCCAAGAGGGGAGGAGTCCATCCTCCCAAGGCACCCTGGAGGTGCCTTCCCCTTTAGGACTCTCCTCTTTTCTTATCTCTAGGCGCATGGGCCTCTTGGGGCTGGTGCCCTTGGCCCATATGGGCCAAGGCGCACCCCTACAGCCCATGTGGCCCCTCAGGCAGGTGGCCCCCTCGATGGACCCCGGACCCCTTTCAAGACTTCCCAGATAATACCGATAATGCCCAAACTTTTCCTACGACCAAAATAAGACTTCCCATATATAAATCTTTACCTCTGGACCATTCCGGAACTCCTCGTGACGTCCGGGATCTCATCCGGACTCCGAACAACTTTCGGTTTGCTGCATACTCATATTCATACAACCCTAGCGTCACCGAACCTTAAGTGTGTAGACCCTACGGGTTCGGGAGACATGCAGACATGACCGAGACGGTTCTCGGGCAATAACCAACAGCGGGATCTGGATACCCATGTTGGCTCCCACATGCTCCTCGATGATTTCATCGGATGAACCACGATGTCGAGGATTCAAACAACCCTGTATACAATTCCCTTTGTCAATCGGTATTTTACTTGCCCGAGATTCGATCGTCGGTATCCCAATACCGCGGTCAATCTCGCTATCGCGGCAAGTCACTTTACTCAGTCTGCAGTAATGCATGATCCCGTGACCAAACACTTGGTCACTTTGAGCTCATTATGATGATGCACTACCGAAAGTGGGCCCAAGTGATACCTCTCCGTCATACGGAGTGACAAATCCGATCTCGATCCGTGTCAACCCAACAGACACTTTCGGAGATACCGTAATGCACCTTTATAGTCACCCGATTCACGTTGTGACGCTTTGGTATACCCAAAGCACTCCTACGGTATCCGTGGAGTTACACGATCTCATGGTCTAAGGAAGAGATACTTGACATTGGAAAAGCCCTAGCAAAACGAACTACACGATCTTGTGCTATGCTTAGGATTGTCTTGTCCATCACATCATTCTCCTAATGATGTGATCCCGTTATCAATGACATCCAATGTCCATAGTCGTGAAACCATGACTATCTGCTGATCAACGAGCTAGTCAACTAGAGGCTCACTAGGGACATATTGTGGTCTATGTATTCACACGTGTATTACGATTTCCGGATAATACAATTATAGCATGAATAAAAGACAATTATCATGAACAAGGAAATATAATAATAATACTTTTATTATTGCCTCTAGGGCATATTTCCAACAGTGCGGTAGTGGATGTACCACTGCGCCACCACGCCGTCGCCGCAACCGGATCCATTTTGCGTTGCCTCCATGATGTAGCGCGTCAACGACGTCGTCCTCGCCCTCCCCGCGCCGGTCAACACCGCCTATTGGGACCGCTTCAAGCCCAAGCTGCTCGTCCATGATGACGTCTCCGACGCCGAATCCTCCTCCTACACGCAATCCTCCGACGGTGATTCCGACTCCGACTGTGACTCTAGCTACAAGCCGGGTAGCGAGTCTTCAGGCGAGGAGGAGATAGAGGTGGTGGTCCTCTCTGAAGACGAGCCGGACATGGTCGTGATGCTGGCGCCCGTCGTCGCCGCCAACGAGGGCGACAGGGACCTCCCCATTGATGTGGAGTTGCTGCCAGAGGTGCCTGACATTGTCAAGGAGGTGGTGGAGGAGGTGGTGGAGGGGCAAGCACATGATGGCTCGAAGAATAGGAAGAAGCCCATGAAGAATCAAGTTGCAGGGGAGGTGCGCCGCTCCCAGCGTCTGAAGCAGCTCAAGAACTGAAGATCTGGAGAATGCAGAACTGAAGATGAAGTAGTTAGGTATGCTGAGTAGCATCAAGTTTCAGCATATAAATTAGCATATAAGTTTGTAGTTAGGTGTGCTTCATATATGTTGAGCAGATAAGTTATTTCTAGTTTCGAGTGTCATGGTTTGAACTGCTTTTGGTAAGTGTTGAACTGCTGCTACAACTACCTATGTGTTGATAACTGCCGCCGATGGTTATATGTATGTTGCTGTGTTCCTAATGTTGCCATGTTGCTTTGATATGTTGTTGTTGCTGCTGTTATTAGGATATGCTGATACAGAAGTGCTATGTGTGGTACATCATACTTACTTCTTTCTACAAATAGCATGTGTGCTTCTGACCTAAAATAGCAAATTCAATCATGCAGTACAATGAAGCAAATTCTATTAAATTCAGTTAGACTTAGTAACTGAAAACATATTCAGCAAACTCAGTTAATAGTAGGCTTAATTCGGTTAACTTAAATTAGCTGGCAACAATGAAGAAAATTAGTTAAGTTCGCTTAAAATCGCTTAATCAATACAAATTAAAATCAGTTACATTGGGCTTAACTTGAATTAGTCAACACGAAACAAATTCGCTAAACTAGTTAATCGAATAAAATCAAGAAATTAAAACATTGGGCCTTAACTTGAATTAGTCCAACAATGATGCAAATTCGCTAAATTCAGCCAAATTTAGTTAATCGAATAAAATACAAATCAAGGCCATTTACATTGCTCTGAATTAGTAACACGAATCAATGCTAAACTTAGTTATCAATACAATTGGCAAATCAGGCCACATTGGGCCTAATGGCTGGCTTTACCGCATGACATTAGTCTATATACGGGCTGGTTTTTTTTCTCCACATTAGCCTGTACACAGGCTGGTTTTAGCCCACCATCACCTGCCTCATCACACCACAATTTCAAACAGCAACAGTCCTCCTTCCTCTCTCTTTCTAGAGATTCACAGGAGGGCAACTATTCAGGTCACCAGGATGAGGTGGAGCAGGATTCTCTACCTGCATCTAGGAGCACCAAAACTTAAATACCATTCATCTTGGTAGAGAATCCTACTCTACCTCATCCTAGTGACCTGAAAAGGATGGAAATTTGCCCTCCTCCTGCCCAAGAGATGATATCATCATCACTAGGGTTTGAGCCAAGGGGAATGCCTCCGTGAACTGCCTATATCCTTGCGGTTATGCGGTCAGAAGGACCCTCTCTCGCCAGCTTGCCTTCTTCCTCCTTGCTTCTCGCTACTGCCTCCTCGGGCACCTCTTTTCTTCTTCATTCACGACCTCTCCGTGATCCATGTCTCCTATGATTTTCTCTCATGGGCCGGAGGGAGGAGAAGGGAGGGATTTGGGTTTGACTGCTGCTTGTGCCAATGGGGTGTGCTTTATATAGAAGTAATGGTGGGTGGTAGGTAGGCGGTTAATCTGGTGGTGGGTGGTCGGTAGCCCATTATTATAGGGTAATATTAGGCGTAAAATTAAAACCACCCCATTATTATAGGCTAATATTAGGCAGAAAAGTAAAAAACCAGCCCATTATTATAGGCTAATATTAGTCATGTACAGTAAAAACCAACCCATTATTAGGCCCAACGTGGCCTTGATTTGCCGAATTTGTATTCAGTTAACTAAGTTTAACTGAATTTGATTCATTGTTGCCAGCTAATTCAAGTTAATGACCAATGTGGCCTTGATTTGCTGATTTTCTATTCAGTTAACTAAGTTTAACTAAATTTAACTGAATTTGCTTCATTGTTACCAGCCTATCTGCTAAGGCCCAATGTGGCCCTCGATTTGTTGATTTTGTATTCGCTAACTAAGTTTAACTCAATTTGCTTCATTGTTGCCGCCTAATTCTAGTTAAGGCCCACTGTGGCCCTGATTTGCCGAATTTGTATTCAGTTAACTAATTTTAACTGAATTTGCTTCATTGTGCCAGCTAATTCAAGTTAACTGAATTAAACCTACTATTAACTGAATTTGTTGAATTTGTTTTCAGTTACTAAGTCTAACTGAATTTAATAGAATTTGCTTCATTGTACTGCATGATTGAATTTTTTATTTCAGGTCAAAAGCACACATGCTATTTGTAGAAAGAAGGAAGTATGTTGTACCACACATAGCACTTCTGTAGCAGCATATCCTAATAACAACAGCAACAACACCATATCAAAGCAACATGGCAATATTAGGAACACAGCAACATACATATAACCATCAGCAGCAGCAGTTCAACACATAGGTAGTTGCAGCAGCAGTTCAACACTTACCAAAAGCAGTTCAAACCATGACATTTGAAACTAGAAATAACTTATGTGCTCAACATATATTGTCGGTGTACAAAAAGAGGGGTGCTTTTTTGAACCCCTTTACCTGCCAAGATGTAAGGGGCCGGAAAGGCTGCTACCACAGGTCACACCAAGCGTAATGTGGGAGGTGAGCCAAGGTAGGACCAAGCCCAAGACAAACAGAGCAATGCCGAGTCCATGACCACAAAGAGTGAGGGACGAAAGGGTTCCCCAAGAAGACCCTTGCCGGGCAACCTCAAGAACCCTAAGAAGACTCCATGCCGGGGCAAGAAGTCATTCCACACCAACAGAAGCGAAGCCACCTTGAGCCCACGGTCCCCAACGCCATCATCTACGTGGGGACAGGGCTCGGGAAGGCACCTCTGTGGTGGCATGCAGATCTTTGTGAAGACATATTCAAGATCAGATGAGCGTTAGAAGACGACGTCCCTCGGCAAGACCCTTGCCGAGGAAGGCCACCGGACCCCCGGCAAGGCCCTTGCCGGGGACGACAGCGCGCCACGGCAAGACCCTTGCCGGGCCACCCGGCAAGGCCCTCACCAAGGACGCCAAATAGGCTACCGCCAGGCCACGCCAACCAAGTTTCCACCGCCGTCGGATGCAGCTTGCCAGCCCAACCACCGGGGGCACTGCGTGGCAACATGCAGCCCTGTGCCAACTTCAAAGCGCTGGCGTGGCGGCATGCATGCGCACCTTCGTGAAGACTCCACCATCGCGCCACCTCAGCTGCCCGCTCGCTTACATGGCGCCAAGACGCATCGCTGGCCGTGACGCTGCGGACGGCGTAAGCGAGAAGGAGCGGCGACGGACAGGACGGGCCCCGCCGCCGTCCCCGATAAAGCAAGGGGACACCTAAGCCGCGCATTAAATGCATCTTGTCCTGTAATACGAGCGATAAGCTCAGGGCGCTGTACGCCTTTCCACCTCCTGTGTGCCACTGTGGAAGCCCCTTTCGACTATAAAAGGAGGCCCATGGCATACTGGAGAAGGATTCGGCTCTTTTGAACCACGCACTGACCACAGCTAGTTCGAGAGCTCAAGAACTCTCTCAATACACCCACCAAAGCAGGACTAGGGTTTTACGCATCCTCGCGGCCCGAACCTGGGTAAACGATCCTTGTGCTGTCTACTAGCCCTGCTCTCCTCGCAACCCTGCGCCCCGGCAACCGTAGTAGGGATTCTTGTGATCCCATAGGTGTCGTTCCACACCGACATCTTTGGCGCGCCAGGTAGGGGGCGCAATTGTGAGAATCTGGTCTAGTAGTTAGCCTAGCAGTTCTTCGTCGCCATGGCTCCCAAGAAGAAGACGGCCACGGCGATCGGCTCGTTGGGAGCCGAACGGCCCATGCCGGTGCGCACGCAGCGATGGACCGGTCAGCGACAGACCCGGCCGCGTCCGCGAAAGCACCAAAGACGCTTCGGCAGTCGAGCCTGGCGAAGCGGCGCTGTCACGCGCCCAGATGACCGGCCGCACGTCGCCAGATCCAAAGACGGAGCTGGCCCCCCACAGGCGGCGCAGGGCCCTCCATGGGTGTCGTTGTGCCGCCTCCGGGCGAAGTCGCCGGTGCGGAAACCGACTCTACCGATGAGGACGCCACTACCCCGACGAAGAAGGGCCTGCATCGCAACCCGAAACGCAAAGGCAAGGCCGTGCTTGCCGTTGAAGGATCTGACGACACCGGCCCTGCCAAGAAGGTCAAGGCAAACGCCCCGGCAAGGAGGTTGCCGGGTGCGCCTGCGGGCCTTGGCGGCTACCGACAAGCCGAGGAAGCTCCGGCAAGCAATATTGCAAGATCCACCGCACCAAGGGCCACGACCTCCAGAACTACCGACAAGTCGAGCTGCTTGCTGAGAAGCAAAAAGTTGAGTACGAGAGGCGGGACAAGGAGAAGGACCTGGATGGTGCCGAGGGATCCGGCAAGAAGCGTGGTGGCCAAGAAGGCCGGCGCGGCAAGGACAACCAGCAAGAGAGGCCCACCCGGGGCTGCGACAAGAAACAAGAAGACGATGATCACGACGAGGACAACGAGTCTGGTGAGCAAGGGTTCCAGAAGGCTACGGAGGCCATGTGCATCGATGGCGGCGCCTCGCTGCATATCTCTCACCGTCGGCTCAAGCAGTGGGCGCGTGAGATTACAAAGCAGAGCTGTCGCTCGGCGCTCGAAGCGGCGAAGTGGTCCAAAGACGCCTCATCTTTGACGCTGGGACCACCACGACCGCACTATCGCGGTCGGTGTTTGCCATTGTTGGTCTCACCAACAATACGCAACCTCGTGGTGAACAAGATGTTGGTTGTGGCGGGGCCGGCTTTGAACCTGATCTCGCTTTGTCGTGGATCAAAGGTTGCAAATCGATGGAGACCTCAAGAAAGCGGACACGTTTCAAGAGGTCAATCCGGGGAGAAGCCAGCCGAAGGGAAAGGTCACACTGCTCGTGACATTTGGAGGAGAGTTGAACCACATGACGGAGAGGATCGTCTTCGATGTGGCCGAGATCCCCTTGCCCTACAACGGGATCCTCGGCCGCCTGGCACTAGCCAAGTTCATGGCGGCGTCACACTATGCCTACAACATGCTGAAGATGCCCGGGCCGTTGACCATCATCTCCGTCCCCTCCGACAAGAAGGACGCGCTGATCTGCGCCGACCAACTCTACCGGGAAGCAGTTGCAGCAGCTGCCATCAAGGCACCTGCTCCTGCCGCTGAAAGCCCGGGAGGGAAGAAGAAGCCCGGCAAGACCTCTCGCACCCACTCCGGCAAGCGCATTCCTCGGAGTGTTGTGCTACCGTCGAGGACGTGCCAGAGAGCTCTACCGACAAGAGCAAGAGATCCAGAGCCGAGCCGCCGCAGACCAAGAAGGTGCCCGTTAGGGAGGATGGCGCGGGAGGGGCCTTCACCATAGGCTCCACCCTCGACAGCAAATAGGAAGGCGCGCTCGTCACCTTCCTGCGGGCGAATGTCGACGTGTTTGGGTGGCAAGCATCCGACATCCCCAGTGTTCCCAGGGAAGTGATTGAGCACCACCTAGCTGTCTGCCCCCATGCACGGCCCGTCAAGCAGAAGGTCAGAAAGTAGGCTCTGGAGAGGCAGGAGTTCATCACAGAGGAGATCAGGAAGTTGGAAGCGGCAGGGTTGGTGAGAGGAGTGCTCCACCCGACGTGGTTGGCCCATTCGGTAGTGGTGCGCAAGGCGAATGGGAAGTGGAGGTTGTGTATTGATTACACAGATATCAATAAGGCTTGTCCTAAGGACCCCTTCCGCTGCGGCAAGATCGACTGATTGTTGACTCCACAGCCAGGTGTGATCTGTTATCATTCCTCGACGCCTACTCAGGCTACCACCAGATCTTCATGACAAAAGAGGATGAAGAGAAGACAACATTTATCACCCCCTGTGGTACGCATTGCTTTTTACGGATGCCTTCCGGGTTGAAGAGTTCTGGCTCAACGTTCGCAAGAGCAGTCCAAATTGGTTTTGAACCTCAGCTCCATAGAAATATGGAAGCATACATGGATGACATAGTGGTCAAAACCAAGGACGGGCCAACTCTTGTGCAAGATCTGGAAGAGACATTTGCTAACCTGCGCAAGATCAACCTCAAGCTGAACCCTGAGAAGTGCGTCTTCGGCGCTCCATCGGGCAAGCTTCTCGGGTTCTTTGTGTCACAGCGCGGGATCGAGGCAAACCCAGACAAGATCAAGGCTATTGAGCAGAATGAGGCGCCCAAGCGGATCAAAGATGTGTGTCGGCTCACCGGCTGCGTCGCCGCCATGAGCCGATTCATCTCCAAGTCTGCTGAGCGCGTCCTTCCTTTCTTCAAAATCTTGAAGAAGGCGGGCCCAATGGAGTGGACCCCGGAAGCCGAGGTAGCATTGCAGGATCTGAAGAAATACCTCTCCTCCACGCCAGTACTGGTTGCGCCTAAACCACAAGAGCCGTTGCTGCTATATTTGGCGGCGACGAATCAAGTGGTCAGCGCCGCACTGGTGGCATAGAGGGAGGTCGACGAGGAGGCAGTGACGGCGGCAGAACCAGTGGATGGCAAGCCAAAGATTCCACCGGCAGGGCCTGGTGCCGGCAAGGCGCGGACCCCGGCAGAGTCTGATGCCACCAAGGCAAAGGCTCACAAGCAATGAAAGTGAGGTGGTGCAGAAGAAGAAGACAATGCAGCATCTGGTTTACTTTGTCAGCTCCCTCTTGAAGGGGGCTAGGTTGAGGTATTCCGGTGTGCAGAAATTGCTCTTCGGCCTCCTTATGGCCTCGAGGAAGCTGCGTCATTACTTCCAAGCACACGAGATCACTGTCGTCACCCGCCTCCCGCTGTAACAGAGCATCGCATAACCCGGATGCGTTGGAAGGATTGTGGAATGGGCCTTGGAGTTGTCAAGCTTTGGTTTAAAGTTTGAAAGTACCTCGTCCAGAGCAGAGTCTTGGCGGAGTGCATTGCAGAATGGACCTCAACGCCCGACGAAGAAATCCAAGAGACCACTCTTCCCGGCAAGGAAGCAGACCGCGACTGGATCATGTACTTTGATGGGGCTTTCTTGCTGCAAGGCGCCGGTGCCGGTGTGCTGCTCGTTACACCCACCGGAGAGCACCTCAAGTACGTGATCTAGATGCACTTTCCCAGGGAGATGTCCACCAACAACACTGCTGAGTACGAGGGATTGCTTGCCGGTCTCAGGATCGCGGCAGACCTCGGGGTTAAGAAGCTCATCGTCAGGTGACTCGCAACTTCGTTGTCGACAGGTTAACAAGGATTATCGAGCCCATTAATGGAAGCTTACGTAGATGAGGTGAGGAAGTTGAGGAACGCTGACGGTATCCAAGCGAAGCACGCCCCGAATGGAGAAAGACATCGCCGATTACTGTCAAAGCGTCTTGCATTCAAGCTACCTGTGGAACGGTACCTTTTGCTCCGGTTAACTCAACCATCCATCGAGCCATCAACGGGGCAGAACAAGCGGAGGAAGTCGGGTCCCGGCAAGTACTTTCCTACCGAGCCCCCTGGGGCTGCCGGCAAGGGTGTTGCCGCAGACGCCGAAGTCGCTTAAGAGCAGCCGCCCGGCAGGCGCGTCAAGCCCTAGCCGTGGAGACAACCGCTCCGATGGCGGAAGAAATGCCTTTGGTCCTTGCCGTCGAGCCCCAGGCTCCGGCATGGGCGCAGCATACCGTCTGATTCCTCCAAACAGGGGAGCTTCCCGAGGAGAGGGAAGAGGCGGAAAGAGTAGCCCGTCGGTCCGCCCTGTACCAGTTCGTCGATGACGTCCTGTACAGGAGAAGGCCAAATGGTGTGAAATTGAAGTGCATCCCCCGGGAGGAAGGACTGGAGCTGTTGGCAGAGATACATGGAGGCATATGTGGCTCCCACATAGGGTCGAGGGCCCTTTCTGGGAAGGCGTTCCGGCAAGGTTTCTTCTGGCCCACCGCCCTCCAGGATGCGACGACACTAGTAACCAAGTGTGAAGCGTGTCAGTTCCATTCAAAGAAGCTTCATCAACCAGCTCAAGCCCTTCAAACAATCCCTCTCTCCTGGCCATTCTCGGTCTGGGTCTCGACATACTGGGCCCTTTTCCCCGCGCTGTCGGGGGCTTTGAGTATTTGTACGTTGCAATCGACAAGTTGAGCCAGGGTTCTCTCTTAATTCATGTGCATAATCCCATAGTCTACGGAATTGCTCTTCTTCATCATCATGGATCTCCTTCAGTGCTGCTGTCCTAGACCTAGCTAGCTTCCATCTATTAGGGGTGCAATTAAACTCCTTCGTTATTTTCCTTGAAAATGTTCTAAGTGACATCTTCTGGTCATCTCTGAACTCATCTATGAAATAGTTGCAAAGGAATTTAGATGTCATGTTCTTCAACCTCCACTTCTTCTGACACATATGATCTCCATAGTACGCCTTGATGACAAATCCTCTTGTCCTGTTGTCATTGCCAGCCTTAAGCAGCCATGGGCAATCACTCTGACAAACTGCATGAAATCTGATCTTGTCATTTTTCAACTTTTTATGTTCACTCTGTACCTTATTGAATATGCAGTAATAGCTTTTCTCAGCTCAACCACATCAGCAAAGACCATCCCTACTTTAAATACAGGGTTTTTCAAGTCCACCTTGGAATTGAAAGCTTTGAACTTGTACATCAGTTGCTCTTCTTCTTCTCTTGACAGATTCAAATCTTCATCATCAAGTACAAAGTCAGGTTCCACCTCTTCCTTCTCTTGCTCATCTTCTTCATCAACATCAAAGTCAATGTTCTCTTCATAAAAATCATCATCTCCATTATCTATGTCATAATCGCTGTCACTGAAATCTGAATCTGAAAGCACTACATCTTCTGCAACATTAGTCAGCAAGTGATCTTCTTCAGCAAAATCAGTCATTAAGTGATCTTCTTCAGCAAAATCAGTCAGCAAATGCTCTTCTACTGCAATCAAACAACAAGTGCTCTCCTTGTGCAACATCAGTCAGCAAATGCTTTCCTTGTGCAACATCAGTGAGCAAATGCTCTTCTTCTACAACATTAGCCAGCAAGTTATCTGCTTCTGTCTCATGTGCTGCAAACTCTGAAATTGGATCTTCAGCATTGACTGAAATGATGCTGTGAGAACTAGCTGCACTGGCTGCAACAACATTTGGGTTTACCACTCTGACAGGATTCTCTACTGCTCCCACTGTACATATCAAATCTTGCCTGAAATTACTGATGAAATCTGAATGATCAACCATGATTGCAAGAACCTTATGCTGAGCACTGGCTGTTATCATTTGCTTCACATCCTCATCACCTCTGATTCTGAGCATACCATCTGAAACTGTTTTGTCAGGCATGCACCAATAAATGATGTGCTCATTGACAGGATATCCCAACCATAGCAGGTGCTCTTCAATGACTGCATATGAGAATGAGCCAGCATCAACATAGTCAAGCACCTCCACTGAAGGATTATAGTACTCCATGTTATTTATTGGTCCACAAAATAGTCCACCATGGTCTAGTTCTAATGTGAAGAACGGGGTGTCCACATTGAGTCCCATTGCTGAATCACAAACTACAACCACACAGTGCAGAATCTAAGCACAAGCATCAATAAAGATAAATGAATAAATACATTTAACTGCATCTTCAAGTTAAATGAATCTTCAAGTTAACTGCATCTTTAACTAAACTGAATAAATTCAGCTATCTTCAGAAACTGACTTAACTGAATTTTTTCAGTTAACTGCAACTTGCAACTGAATTCAGTTAACGAATAAATTCAGTTAACTACAGCTTGCAAATTAACTCAACAAAAGCAGTAACAAACTAATTTAGCATGGCTAATGTACAAACTAAGTACTAATCCACTACTTATCTCAAGCCGTCCCCTACATTGGCCAAACAAAGTTTAGACTTTTTACACTGCAAATGCTGCCCCCTACACACAAACCCTAGGCCAAATTGGCACGTATTTGCAAAACAATATGTACGTACTAGCCATAAACCTAATGTCTGGCCGAAAAACATTCAAAACAAGAACCCTAGGTTCTTGCCTAAAATCCCCAACTTCACCCAAAACCCTAGACTACAATCGACTACCAAATAACCAGTTTGACGTCGCGGGAAGCACTACAACCACGAACTACCAACCAATGGGCCTGAAACGAGGTCAAAACTGGGCGATCCAACGGGGAGGAGAACACCGACCGAGAGGGTTGACATCGAGCAGAGAGGAGGAAGAGAGCAGAGAGGATGGATGACTAACCTTGATCCGGAGGGTTGACACCGAACAGCCGAATTTGGTGCGCGGTGGGCGGTGGGTGCACACCGCCGGTGAAGTCCGGCGACGATGCCATGGCTCACGCGAGCGCAGCCAGCACGGCCTTGTCGGCCGGTCACTGACAGGGGGAGAGGGCGACGAATGATTGGGCGAGCGGAGGGAGACCCAATAAATTCAGATGAAAAGTGCGATAGTGCGGGTTGATTAGTGCTAAGGCCAGGAGTAATTGCAAAAGGTCATGCGCTGACCGGCTCAGCTGACTTGCCTCCACTTGTCGTCATCTGATTGGCTACGACCAAATTTGCACATTGGGTGCAAGTTGTGGGATGCAATAGTTTGCTTTTGCAAGTTTTGGACTAGACCATCACATCCTGGACAAGTTCCACGACTCATGGTGCTATTACCTCTACATTTTTTAAGTGAAAATCAATATGCATCTGTAGCAGTGATCGCATGTGGGTTGCAACGCTGCCAGTGTATTTACCAATTTTCTAAGAGCAACTCTAGCAAAATCATTACAACGCGTCAATAGGCATAGTGGCCGTCAATATGACATTTTATGGAAATGACCGATGTAACGCAGTAGTCATCCGACTCCTGATACCATAATTTATGAGGGCGCTCCAAATCGAGCAGCGAGCCTTCATATTTGGAGGATGATGGCGTTGGTTTGGAGGGAGCTCTATCTGCCAACTGCTTGTGCTGGAAGATCCACTTCCCTCCCCGACCTCCCGCGCGGCCCGTCTCCTCTCCCTGGCAATGGTGTAGACATCAGACGCCCATGACACCAAAAGGCGTGTCAATTAATGACGACCGCCTACATGCCAACTTCTAGCAGCCATTTTCGCTATGTATCTCGCCACTTTTTTCGCCGCTCGCCATGTTTTTCTATGGACCACAGCCATAAAAAAGCCATTGCCATGTCCTACCGAGATCATATCCCCGCCACACACAATCTTCACTTCCCTCCTTGCCGCCCAGAGCCTCCACTTTCCTATTCGTCGTCCACAACCACCACTTCCCTCCTGGCGATCGGACTAGGTGCCGCACTCAAAGGAGGAGAGGCAGCTACCCTCGTCGTCGAGGAGAGTAGGGTCGTCGACATTGTTCAACATTATACTAAGCATTAGGCGGCTGGATGTTTGGCTCAATGCTTAGTATAATTTCAAGTGTCGCCGCCGCCGGAATTGGTACCCCACCGCCAAAAACGCCGCTGTGAAAATTGTCCTTGCGCCGGCCGCGTCTGTGACCAACAAACACCAACCTTGTTGCCGCCACCAGGCTCTAATGTGTGTGACCTTTAGTCCACTAGTGTTGGTTAACCAAATGTGCAATTTTAATCTAATTGAAGAATAAGTCTGTAGCGAATGACATATATGTCCATCCCCGCAAAAAAAGGAGACATATATGTCCTATATGTAAGAAAATTATGAAGGCTCGGATGCGACGATCTAAATTGACTTCACATGTCTGGCCTTCAAAACATGTGAAACACGCTCTATATTCAATATAGCGAATGTGACTTTGTAAGATTTGCGTCCTCCTACGTATCTCGATCCGCTGACCAAGCGTGCAAGGTTGCAAGAATGACTTCGGCATCTTCACCATGGATCCACGAACCCCCGCAACCGTCCGGACCAAACTGTTCGGACGCAGTTTGTCATCCAACACGTTACCACATCGGAGCGATCCGGTTGTATGAAATCCCATAAAGCAGACACAAACCTAGCTAGGGGCTTTGCGCGCGTCCGGATCGCAGCCACATACGCGTCCGACACTCCAGTCCCACCCAAAGCCCTCCGCACGAAGCGGTTGTCACGCATTCACACCGGTCAGCGCCGCTCCAGAGTTAATATGACCCCACGACATTCATGCCGATCAGAGCGATGCGACCGGACAAGTGAGCGGCACACTTCAATGCCAACGCGGAGACCGAAAAGGCTACTTTAGTGGTTGTGCCGCATTAAGGTGGCTTCCAAATCGAACATCACGTGAAGGACGTGTCGGCGTCGCCGGTGCATAGCGGGTAGGTCCACATTGATCGGCCAGTGTCGCCGCCACGCCGCATGCGGCGCAGGAAGGCCATCAAGGAGGAGATGTCATCGATGATCACAAAGGTGCGCGAGGGCCTCCTCCACTACCTCGCTGGCCATGATGGTGGCGGCTGCTCGTCGCCGCGGAGCGTCATGTCGGCTAAGGAGAGGGCAGTTAGGCAGGAGCGGTGCGCCATTCGGCATTCACCAAGTCTAACGGATCGTCGACCTGGGTCCGCTCAGACCCCGACCTCGCGGAGGCCTGGGCCCGCGGCCGGTCACTAACCACCATGAAGATGGTCACGCAACGACTACGCTGCCTCGACGAGGAGCTCACCAAGTATGGCGAGGAGTGCTCTTTTAGTGAGATTGAAGTCGCTGCTATCGGCGGGATGGGTAAGGGCAAGGCTCCCAGCTGTGGTCGGCATTGGCAGCGGTGCCCTCTCGCGGCGCAAGAGGAAGCAGGACAACTACTCCACAAGGGCAGGGTCGCCGCTCCCCCGCGCCCTTCCACCGCTGGAAGGACCACTTCGACGACAACAACGACGACAACGCCATAGACAATTATGGACGTGCTGCCGACCAGGTCGGCCACGCGTACGAGGTCACCATACACTACAAGGTAGCTTATGTGTTTTTTTAGGTTTTAGTTGAAAGACGAAATATCGTTTGTCTTATGTAAATCATGCCTAAAATTGAGTCAATTTCATCATATTTACATGACAATCGTCCAGTTTGTTCAAATCCTATATGCGGGCATGGTTGGGTGACCGGTCCCACGCGTCCACGGATAAATACCATGTCGATTTTAAGGGCCCGAGTTGGAGATGTCCTCTCCTTATTGCAAACTGAAAAACCTACTACTATCACCTACTTTGATTTTTCATATGAAATGGCAAAAGTAGGACCCCCCCCTGACCCACCTTGTTGGGCCAGCTCCTTTTCATTGTTGTTGCTCCGCCCTAGCTTATGCCTGCCCTTTTTCTGGACTCTGTTTTGCTCTTTAGAGACTTAGTTAACCAAGCACCAAAGTTTGGTAATGCAAATTGAACTTGGAGGGCCTTGAGCTCAACATCAATTTTGTCTTGATTTGAAATGTGTTCTCATGCATGAGGATGATATGTAACATCTTGAGCTCACTGAACCCAACGGGCGAAGACAGGCCCCTGTGCAGCTCCGGCTGTCGCCTAGGGCGTGAGGCCCAAGTCGTTCCTTGATTGTAGCATTTATTGTAGTTATAGCACTGCAGTAAACGAAGGTTGCACAGGGGCTGCACGGTCCTTGGCCGCCTCGTGGCTGCTACCGACGGAGATGGGCCTCGGGCATCCCGACCCGTGGCATGGGGCGTAACGCCCAAGTCCCTCCTTGGTTTTAGCATTTATTGTAGCTATTGTGCTACAGTAAATGAAGGTTACCCGAGACGGCCTGGGCCTTGGCCAGTTCATGGCACCGCCACTAAGGGCGTGTTTGGTTGCCCGCATTAGGCCCAGCCAGGCCCGTGCGGGAAGGAAGTGGCCCGTTTGGTTTCCTCATCGCGTGCGGCCCGCATAGCACGAACCCAAAAAGCACTCCGGGCACGGCTCCCTGGAACGCACGAATCGGCAGTTTCTCCAGGGCCAGGCCCGAGCGGTGCACGTGGGCGGCGGCGGCTGCACGCGTGTGGCCACGCTCGAGAAGCCGCGTTGCTTCCCGCAGCACTGACAGTTATTAGCCTCACCGCTCCTCACAGCTCCCTCTCCCCACTCTACCCCACTCTCCCAACTCTCACCGGCGACGGCGGATCGGAGCAAGCAAGAAGACCACCGGACTCCATCACCGGCGAGCGGATCAGCAGTTGGCGCGCGGCAATGGCGGTAAGCACTTCTCTCTATTCGACATGCAAAACCTTTTCCCATTCGATCCGGCGATAGATTCGATCCACAGCGGAGGGGAATGGGGAATAGAGGTAGATAAGCATAGGGGTAGTTCATACCAGTTCATACGAGTTCATAGATGCAAGATCGGAATGCAGAAAGGGGATTGGAGGATAGAGGTATAGGGGGATAGGGGGTACACAACGGACACCGGCTGACCGCGGCGGCCGTCACCGGCGTGTAGAGCGGCTGATCGAGCCGCTGGCCTTCATCTTCTTCTCCATCGCCGTGCGGGCCGGCGGGTCATCGTCGTCGTCCTCCGTGGAGTCGAGGCCGATTTGCCAGGTACGACAGCCTGGCTCCGGCGCCCTCGCTGGCATCTGCACCGCTTCTTCCTCCTCCTTAGGCTCCCCACCGATGACCGCCGGTGGCGCGATAGCCGTCTCCCAGTACACTGCGGCACGGCGGTCATTAGGAGCCCAGTAGTTCTTGTACTTGCACCACTTCTTCGTTTGTTTAGCGTCGTCGGAGACGGCCTGATTCATGGCCCAAATGAATGATGTCAACTGCCATCGTGCCCTTCGCTGGGTCAGGAATTGGCGTCTTCAGCTCTTCTTTAGTGGACTTCATGAGCACTGCATTAGATTCATTCTGCATGTCAGGCATGGAGCCGAAGTTCGAGCACACCTTCATGGTGTTCTCGAACTTGGTGCAGTCACCAGCCGATCACCCGAGGAAGAAGGCCCTCCAGCCAATACCCCAAGGGAAGGGGTTGGCGTTGGAGCTGGAGCTAGAGCTCATGGTGATGGGGAGGAGGAAGGTTGACAATGAGAGAAGAGAGGGGGTGGGTAAGTAGTGGTGGGTAGGGTGAGTAAATATAGGGGGGATGGAGAGGAGGAGAAGAGTGACAGTTATGCCATTTTAACTACATGCTCTTCAATAAGCCATGAACTCTGTGTTGTGCTTGACTCCATGAATTGTGTGCAGATCGAGGAGAGCAATGAGATGGTCACGGAGGTGCTCCCGGCCGTTGACAACAAGGGCAAGCAGCCCCTTCATCCAATGCCCGGCGAGGTTGTGCTACCGTTCACTGACGAGGAAGACTCGAAGACGCCTGAGGGTGACGACGACGAGGGCATGGAGGAGCCCCCTAGCAACAAGCGCCGCAACTACGGCCACTACCATCAGGAGGATGGCCCAACTCACTTCTGCAAGGCCATCCTTGCACCGAAGCTTGAGTGCATCCCCATGCTCCTGGACTTCACCAAGCACTTCGTCGTGGTGCCGACGGAGTTCAAGCTCAGGAACAACACCGGCTGCTCCTGGAAGGTGACGGTGAAGTTGATGAACGACAGGGTGACCCTAGATCAAGGTTGGGCCAGCTACGCAGCCGTTCATCAGATCAAGATCAGCTACATGGTGACATTCAAGCTCCTCACTCCCGACACCCTCAAGGTCATCATCTTCGACGATGATGGCATTGAGGTCGTCAACAAGTGCGGGAAGCACGACGAAGCCTTCGCCGCCAAGGAGTAGGGCCGGTGCCTCCCTAAGTACTATCGAGTCTGCTTTGAACTGTTTCTGTTTATGGTTTATGCGTAGAACTATTATGAAGTGTGGTACTGCTTATCTGAAATATGCCCTTAAGTAGTTGATCCTCTGTTTATACTCTGCTCTGCTTATGATGTGTGCTACATGGTTATGCCGAAGTGTGCTGGTGACCTCACCAACTAGCCAAAGAGGTTACCACACACGAGGCGCCAGACACAACCAAACACCACGCCTTGGGTTTGTCCACTAACACGCAGGCAACCAAACACCAGGCAGTGTGGTTCTGCCCATGCAGGCAAGAGGGCATGCAGGCAACCAAACAACATGCAGATGGTGCATTTGAGGTTGCATTTGCATAGTCAGGTTGAGTGAAGAAGTGTATGGAATGCGGGTATTGTAGCGCACGACAACCAAACACGCCCTGACTGAACCAGTGCGTCTATCTCAAGTTCTCAACACACTGAGATCTCCCCTCTCTGTATCAGCGCATCTACCCCCAAGCTATCTATGTACTATAGCCCCGAGAAAAGTGTGAGCAATATTATTGAATATTTGAGCAATTTTCCGTTAAATTTGATCCAGAAAGACCAAAAGACGGTAGGTAAATAAAACATGATAATCATAATAGAGATGAGTAGTCACGCAATTGAGTAAATAACAAAGATAACACCACATCGATAGATAAAAGCAGTAAACCGGATGCAAAACCTAACAGAAGAGAGAAAACGTACGCTGTGATGGAAGAAGATGTTGGTGCACCGTTCGTCATATCGCCGAGAAGGTAAACCAAGTTGGGGAAAAAGCCATCGTTCTCTGCCACGAAAAAGGAAGATTCAACAGTTGCGCTAGAGGGCTCTCTAAAAACCTTATTGCCTCTCTCCTGTACAGCAAGAGGCAAGGATTTGAAGGCCTGCTGTCTAACGTCTCGATGCACACCGAGAGGTACAACTGTCTAATAAAATTCCAATAATTCCAGCAGATATGACACTATATTCTCCATTCACCGAGGAGCATTATATATACGGTGGATTCTCTTACGGCCTTAGCACAACAGCCAGCCAGATTAAGCAAAGCATTAAATTAGTTAAGCAATGGCAACAAGATAATAGGCATAAGCTCTTTTAATATTGCTCAGGATGCTCATCTCTTAAAAAGCATCCTTTCTACTCTTTTCATGACAACAAGAGGTACAACTGAAAGGTCATAACCGTTAATATGTTTGATGACCTTTCCAAAATTATGTAGCTGCACTGCAGAGCACGCACTACATGGTCACTAGCTTAGCTCAATTTCGAGGCTGCGATCACACATCACAGCACGCACGCATTAGCCACTGCTGTCCCTGTCCATGACTCTTCAAAGCCACAGGGCGCCGGCCTGGCGGAGGAGCGGTACGAGCTGGCCGCCGACGTGCAGCGTCATGACCTGGTCGGTGGTGCCGACAAGCCTGCCACCGATGAAGACGGCTGGCACGGGCGGGCTCCGTCCGACCATGCCAACGAGCGCCCTCTCGACGTCCTTCCCACGGGGGTCCTTGTCCAGCTCGTGCACCGTCCAGCTCACGCCCAGCTCTGTGAAGAGCGTCTTCACCGTGTGGCACATGAAGCAGTTGCTCGCCCCAAAGATCACCACCGCCCGCTGCGACGCCAGCTTCGTCACTCTGTCTGCCATTGCTGATCGAGCGAATTGGTGGGGAGCTAGTAGGCTGTTCTTGGGGATTTGTGATTGGTCAATCTGATCAGCCCACTTCACTTGAGCTTGCTCTAGGCTGTTGTGTTCTTGGAGTTGGATGATGGTGATGACCCAACGGTGCTTATTTATAGATGACTGAGGTGCAAGGGAATCGCTATGAGATGTGGCTAATCGGGTAGAATATATGTTCTCTGTCTAAAGGTTCTATTCTACCACCTTTTCTAATCTTTGCTTTTGGGAATTGGGAGGGGCCAAAATCATACAGTTAGCTATGTCCAGGAGAGTGGCTGATCTTTGATATTTTTAAAGAAGAATCAAGATTCGAGACAGACTGAACTTTTGTTGTTAGTATCATATATAGAAAAATGGTGTGAAGAATCAAGATTCAAGAGAGGCTAAACTTTGGTGATATCAATTGAATCAATGCTTCAGCTGATGATTCAACAGGTTCCTGATAAGCTAGGTTAGATACACTCTAATTCCTTGTTTTTTGCCATTTGTAATTGTGCGTGAGAAGTAATACCATCGGTGTGGAGTTTGTGGACATGATGCATCACATCTAAAACCCCTTTATGTAATGGAAACCACAAAATTAAGTAGAGAACTAGCTCCAGATCACACGTAACAATGTCCCGTAGCTAGAACTACTTGTGAAATAGTGATGGTGGACGGATTGGACAAAGTTTCTTGGAAAAAATAAATAAGTTTTAATGTGTAAGATGGATACCACAACTAACATTCAACATGCTCACCTTGTTGTATCGTCTGAGCCATCCTTCCAGAACACAAATGAAGCTCCGTTGCCACAAGTTGTACTTTCAGTCATTTCTGTTCCAGTTGCAGCTCCTCATTTCTACTTACCTGTCCTTCAAAGATTTTTTTTACACTACGATAAATTCCTTATCTTCAACGTAAAGACAGAGCACCTGTTTTGGCTCAAAAAAAAAAAAACCTTCATTACTGACAAGTCTATACACACTGCAGTCAAGCTTAGAAGATTCAGTATACTGGTGGATATCTCCAAATACACTTCTGCAAACTTAACATTCTTTTCATGAAATGAAGTTTTTTACGGATGGCTGACGAGGTGCAGAGGCACGAGCTGGCCGCCGAGGTGCAGCGTCATGATCTGGTCGGTGGTTCCGAGAAGCCTGCCGCCGATGACACGATGCTTATTTGTAGATGACTAGCTGCGTCGGGTAAAGAGGCGGGAGTGGTCGGCGCAGGATTGCATGCTTAATTGAGGTGCAAGGGGATCGCTATGAGATGTGGCTAATCAGGAAGACTATATGTTCTCTGTCTAAAGATTCTATTCTAGCTAACACTTTTTTTATCTTTGCTTTTGGCAGGGGCCAAAATCATACAGTTTGCTATGACCAGGAGAGTGGCTGATCCTTGATATTTTTGAATAGTGTCTCGAATAAGTAAGATGAAGAAGAATCAAGATTCGGAACAGGTTGGACTTTGTTGTTAGAATCATACATAGGAAAATGGTGTGAAGAATCAAAAGATTCAAGATAGGCTGAACTTTGGTTGTATCAATTGAATCAATGCTTCAGCTGATGATTCCAGAGGTTCCTGATAAGCTAGATTTAGATACACTCTAATAGCCTGTTTTTCCCGTTTGTGCATGAGAAGGAATATCAATAGTGTGGAGATGTCGAAATCATGCATCACACCTAAACCCCTTCGTCTAATGGATATCACAAAATTAAGTAGAGAACTAGCTCCAGATCTCACCTAACGATCTCGCCTAGAACTAGCTACTACCTCCTTCGGTCCTTTTTAGTTCGCATATAAGAATTGTCTCAAGTCAAGCGTCCTAAACTTTGACCATATTTATATTAAAAAATGTCAACATCTACAATATTAAAGTTATACAATATGAAAATTAAATTCATGTTGCATGTAAGGGTACTGATTTCATATTGTTAATGTTGGTATTTTTTTGCTACAAAGTTGGTCAAACTTTATGAAGTTTGACTTCTGACAAATCTTATATGCGGAGTAAAAAGGACCGGAGGGAGTAGTAGTGAACTAGTGATGATGGATGATTGGACAAAAAAATTCAGAGAAATAAACAAGTTTTAATGTGCCAGATGGATATCACAACTAACATTCAACATGCTCACCTTGTTGTATCGTCTTAGCCATCCCTTCCAGAACACAAATGAAGCTTCCTTGACAAAAGTTGTACTTTCAGTCATTTCTGTTCCAATTGCTGCTCGTCATTTCTACTTGCCCGTCTCCCAAAGGTTTTGTTTTTACAGTACTACTGATTACTATGACAAAATCTTCATTACCGGGCAATATCTTATACACGCTGCGGTCAAGCTTAGAAGATTCAGTGCAGTTCGGGTGGATATCTCACAATACACTTTTGTAAACTTCAATTTCCTTTAACGTAAATGACAGAGGTTATTAAGATCAATCTTACATGACTGCAACACCCAGTGTTATATGGCTGTGAGTCTGATATGAACTCTACACATTTGCATTGCTAAGCTCAGTATCTGTTAATCAAGTTGGTAACCAGTACATACAAGAATCTACTATATCTTGTATTGTGCAAATAGCAGAGAGCTGCATACATTGTTTCGACAGTCATGCCAAATTCTATGCATGCCAACATGTCTCAAACCAAAGAGAGCAATTAAACACGGTGAAATAGAATACATTAGTCATACCTTTCTACTACAGAAGTTGTACCCAGTGAAGATATTACAAAGATCAAACACAGGGGGGTCATTCCTCTTGATCATGTCCTAAGTTCCGTGCCAGGAAGACAGGAAGACAGATCATCATAGTGGGAGAGATATCAATCCCATTTTGTATGGACGCCATTGGGTGAAAACTTCATCTAATGACATCTACCAAATTTTCCCTTAGAACTAATAGTAGTGAACTAGTGATGATGGGTGGATTATAGCTTTGTGGACATAAAAATTGGAAAACAGAAATCAGGTTTAATCCAAATAAAAATGTATATCACAACACATGCGTAACTTATCTTATCGTTTGAGCCATCCCTGTCCGTAACAGAAACGAAGCTTGCCACGAGTTGTACTTTCAGGTATTTCTCTTCCAGTTGATGCTTGTCATTTTTACATGGTCATCTTTCAAAGTTTTTCTGCACTACTGATCATTACCAGAAAAATCTTAGTTACCGACTCTTCACACAACGAGTATGTTATATACACTGCAATCAAGTTTAGAAGATTCAATGCAGTTCTGCTTGGTCTCTTGCAATGCACTACTCGTAGTTTTTATTTATTGAGATGAAAAAAGGTTCTTATGATCCAAACCTACAAGATTACAACTATGAGCTGGAGACACAAACTCTACACATTTGAATCGACTAATCTTTGTATCTGTTAATCAAATTGGTAACCATTACATTTAAATAGTCTACTATATTTTAGTTCCGGGTGCCAAGCATTGACAGCATGAACACAGACCAACATTTGAATTACTCATGTCATCAGATGGATAATCACAATAATTTTCCTTATGCGGTTGGTTGAAGAGAGAATAGCAGGTTACTTCCATACACAAACTAATGAAGCCTAGCTATAACCATATGATCACTCAGCAAAATAACACATTCCCATCTAGTTTATTCTATAGAAATTAACAGAAATAACCTGAATGAATAATGGCGAGCATCAGTACTTACTCTGCAGTTCAAATAAATCTAACTCAAATTCTATGAATATCTGGCTAATGGCAACTAAACAAAAGAAATTACGTGATGCATTCTATCTGGAATTCTGGAGCGAGAAGAGATTTGGGAGCATTACTGAAGAATACACACGTAATGAAAAAGGGCTGAGAAATTAGATCCTTGCCAGAATCTCGTACCAGCCTGGCCTGACGGTAGAGGATGGAACTGCGGCAAGGAGGGCTAGTAAAGGACTTGTGGGGCTGGATGCAGGTCTTCCACCGGTAGGAAAATGCCCAAATCCTCTGCAGTAGATTTCACATGCTGCTGCCCACCGCCAAATAACCTCAGGGCAGAAGCGGTGGCGGTGGAGACGCTGTAACGTGTCATCGCGAAGCCGAGGCGTCGATTCCTCCATGGCTGAAAGCCAATGCCGACGAGGGCGCCCAACGCGAAATCGCCCACTCGCCGACGAAACTGCTCGGCCCTCGCCTCCGATCTTGATACTGCTGGTAATGGAGCCCACGTGTTCCAGAAACTGCAGGGAGGGGGTAGGATTAGCTTGCAATACCTGCACCAAAAAAAATCGTGCGCCAGCCCCAGACGTGGTGGGAATTTTGTTTTTTTTTGGGTATAAGAGCATTATAAACATGAAGTCTGGTACACAAGCTATATATAGGTGACACCGAAGGTTTACGATGGTGTCCTCATAGGGAGTGAGCAGTTAGACAGAGGCGGAGGCACTTTGCCTTGCGTCTGAAGGTGAAGGCATACACCGTTCCTTCATCTATGTTTGCCATGTGAAGAACTCCGTCCAATTTGTTGTTAAGCCTTGTCAGCAGCTCCTTCCAGAGAAATGTTTTCTCTTGTAAAGTAGACCATAAAGAAACCTGCACCATACAAACAGAGAAATATTTTCTCTTGTAAAGTAGACCATCAAAAGTTGAGGAAGGTTCTTCAGAACTGGAAAAAAACAGTAACTTCACATGAGAAATAACCTCTCCAATATGTATGCAAATACAATCGGCTTAAAATGAAATGAAACAAAAACAGAAACAGAAATCAAGAGAAACTAAGAAATGCATTACAGACCATGCTAAGCACCTTCAGTTTGACCATAAGTCAGGGTGCTAAACCAAATACACACACACAAAAAATTAGGCAATATTTCAAGTGAATGAAGAAGGAATTAATAAGATGGAGAGCTGCATTATCATCATTAACAGAAGGAAAAGGCATAGGCAATGAAGAATGTTTGTTTTATAGTAGGCATGAATATAGACATACACAGGATATTTTTCGACAATATGTACAATTTAATTTAAAGAAATCCCTGTTGTTTGATAGTAGGAAGACAACACTTGCACCGACAAAAATACAAAAATTGAAATGTAAGATCCGAGTAACTATAAAGATAGGCGACACAATAGAGCACTGTGTCCAGGAGCAGTTCTTAGGAATAGCAGTCAATTACATCATATAGTAATTGGATCCAACACCATCAACCCATGATACTTTTCTACAGATAAAGCACACAAAAAGATGATATAAATGCTTCTTTAGATCTTATTATCAGTCCGATCTTTGTGACTGATCAGTCCGATAAAATATGCAAGCCATATGATTATAACCAAAAAGATGGACACAAACTTGTGAGTTTCCTTATGCACAAATCAGAATATATGTGTACTGAAAGTTGAAAGAGATTCAAGCTTCCAGATGAAAAACATCGATAAAATAACTCAGGATGTTGCAATCAGTTGACATTATACTGCAACCTAGTGCTGCTGCTCACCATGAGACCTGTACTGAACCATGAAACAAAAAGAATGTGCGACCTGACATTATACTACAGTTTCTTGTGACCGGCAGATTAGGAATGCCGAGCATAAAATATGGTGGATATAATGATAAATTGAATGACTGGAGCTAGCAAGAAGGGCCGTGGAATATGTCAAACAGAAGAAATTACTAACATGAAAGTAGTTGTCATTTGTAAGACCACCCCTCAGTGTTCTGGTATGCATGTGCAACCTGAACATTGTTATGACGCTAAACATATTTCTTGTTAAAAAGATGAGTGGTTCCCTTTCATACAACTATTGTATATTTATTTGAGTGGATGTCAATTTTTTTTTAAAAATGAGACCAACCCAAGTGCTAACCCTCGTTGGCATTTTTTTATAGGAGAAACTCCGCGAGCACCAGGCGTCAAAGCCGGGGCTCGAACTCAGGTGGGCTGGCAGCTACCCTAGCTGCCCAGCCAACGGGTCGACGCCCCGTCCTCGATGTCAATAATTTAGATAGTCACTATCTGGGAATGAGGCAGCTCAAATCATTAGTAAAATGTAGTAGCGCAACTGGTAAAAAATGCATTAAAACATCTCTGTAAAAGAATCAGAATCTGTTGTTCAAAGATATGGAATCTACTTAAAAGATAATCTTGGCTCTTGTAGATTGATTGAGGAGAGTAGTCACTAGAGCTCTACCCTGTTTTTCCATAACTATGAAGCGACACAGATAGCCAACTGACATAGTGAACTACTTAGTTCTGTATCATAGAGCAAAATCTAGGCATAATAGTCAGGCTACAAAACAACTATGAGGTGCACCAACTTCTTTTTGGAAAATACAAATACCCACTAAAGAAGAACGAAGTTGCACTCGGCCAGCAGGGCATTTAACGCAAATGCATTGGCTAATGCCAATGATGTCTGTTTGTTACCTAGGATAGCCATGAAATTGTTAATCGTATATAAGTACAGGAATGCAAAGAAACCATGATCATTCTACAGTTGTGGAAGCAAGTTATTACTCCCTCCGTAAACTAATATAAGAGCGTTTAGAGTACTAAAGTAGTGATCTAAACACTCTTATATTAGTTTACAGAGGGAGTATGTTTCAAGAAATCCTACAGAAAAGAAGCAATGTAAAAAGGGGAAACAGCTAGGCACGCACTAAGAAACTGACGAACAATATCTGTCCAACTAAACATCTACACCTGATGAAATCAATATCCTTGCGGAGGGCCCTATACAATTGGAACAGAAAAAACAATTTTCAAGAACAGTGCCCCTCTGTTATCACCATACTCTAGCAGATTAATTTAACACAATTTCGGATGAGTAGAACTATGATATTAAAACTGAACTAATTGTTCTCGCTACTTGTGCTTTCTGATGCCTTGTGGCATTGCTAATGAAAATACCTTGCGAACCCATTTAAATGAATTTGTACACTTCTGTTGATTTGTCAAAAGGAACATACTGTAATAACCAGGACAAGCACCTCTACAGAACTTGGCATTAGAATAAGCTTAATGACCTTCGGAATAACTTCTGTGGTGCTAAAAGAGCTACCCCGCAATTACGGTCAACAGTTAATGGCTTCATTCTTAGTGGAGCAAGGAAAATAGGGAGCACAGGTGAAAATGCTCATACAGGAAGATCGTCATTGTTGGGCTGTATATGTGTGAATCTGGCCCACATGGCCCATGTAAACCAGTATATGTATTGTACAGACTAGAGAGGAAGAGTGTTATCCAGACATTTCCCAAACCCACCACACTTCATGGTGTCGAGCACAGCGGGAGGCGATGCTGGGTTCATGTAGGTCGCCGGCGGTGAATCGGCAGCGTGGGGCGGAGCTCCGGGCACCTGTGGTGGTTGTTGGCGCGTGTGCGATGCGGGGCATCGGAGGCGGGACCGGGCGGCGGTAGAGGCGCTACCGAGAGGACCGGGCGGGCGCAGCTGGAAGGCGGAAGGCTGGTACGCTGCGGAGGCGCCTGGAGGGGATTGGAGGTTACAGCGGTAATCGCCTCTCCCGTGAAGAGGTGCGCGCGCGCTGAGTGCTCCCGGTGCTGCGCGTGCTATCGTGTGTGGCAGAGGGCAGAGGAAGGAGGCGGCTGCGCCAGGGGAGAGGCCAAGCACTGGCTGGTTTGCTTGCTTGTGCGCTGGCTTGTTGCTGCTTGGAGAAAGATCGAGAACAGTCTGCGATTGCTGCTGCTTGCTGTTGGTGCGGCAGAGGGTGCTCTTTGCACCTGCTGCTTGTGTGGCTGCTGTGTGCTGGAACTGCTGTTGTTTGCAGAGGAGAAGGAGGAAGAGGCTGTTGTTGCTGCTTGCAAGTGCTGCTGCTGACTCTGTTGCTGCTGGTGGTGTACTACAGTGGAGTTAGCAAAGAAGAGGAGGTAAGAGCTCCTGGATTGATTTGGTGCTGCTGTGTGAGGGGCTGCTAGATAGCGTCGAGGAAGAAGGAAAGTTCTTTCCTGTTGTGATTTGAGGCAAGACATGGGAGAAAATCAGGGACTCGAGAAGGCAATTGAAAAATTGGCTGAGCTCCTAACAGCCAAGGTAGGAGCTGCAGCATCTCCAAATAATGCAATTGTTCCTCACATTGAGCCAATTCCGAAAATTGACTTGATGCCAAATGAAATAAAGCTGGAAGGTGTTAAGAATTATTTGAGCTGGTCAAGAAGGGCGCTACTCATCTTGAGGACTAAAGGGCTTGAGGGCTTTGTCAGTGGTGAGGCAGAGGAGCCAGGAGACAAGAAAACTTCAGAATGGAGGACATGGAGCAGTACCAATTCTTTGATAGTGGCATGGTTGTTGAACTCCTTGTCTCCAACCATTGCTGCAACTGTTGAGACTATCTCAACTGCTACTGAGGTATGGAAAACCCTCTCAAAACTGTACTCAGGTGAAGGGAATGTGATGTTAATAGCTGAAACAGAGGAGAGAGTTGGTGAATTCAGAGAGTTGGTGAACTCACACCTGCTACTGCGTAGCGGTGGACTAGCAAGAGTAGGAGAAGTGGTAAGAGGTGGGCTGAGCCCAGCGGGTAGCCTTGGGGCCGCATGTGGCCCAAGTGTGTGGTGTGTGGGTCCTGTCATGCATACTAAAGCCCTGGTCCTCGAGGGACAAGGCAGCGAGTAATTGAACTCTCTCATTCTGAATCTCAATCCCCTTCTCCTACCACATCTCATCATCTTGCTCTCCTCATCCCAAATTCTCTGTGCGATCGATCCCCTTCCAAGGTTCGGTCGTCACAATTGGTAATCAGAGCCACAATTTCCTGGAGAAAATTTTTCGCCGCCGCATCACCCCCTACTCCCTTGGCCGGATCGGTAACATCCACCGCCGTAGGTGCAATTTCACTCCGGTGAGGTCGCCCGAAATCCTACGCGGGGTTCGATCTGCTCGGGGCGGGTGCAATGGCGCCGTCCAAGCCTTCCGTCCAGACACGGCAACTACTAGCCGCCATGGGAGAGCAGTCAGCGAATCTCACGGCCCTGATGGAGACGCTGCTCTCCAAGTTTGACGAAGAGAAGATCCTGGCGGACAAGCGGGCAGAGGCGCAGACCACGTTCAACGCGCAGGTCTCACTCGAGCTGAAGAGTCTGGCGAAGCAGATCGGTCTAACATGTGCGAGGTGGATGATGTCCGCAAGGTGGCTTCCCCGTCTGCGTCCTCGGCTCCGTTCACCGGCTCACAGGTCGATGACCCCGCGACGACCCCGCTCCGCTCTGCATTGACTCGGGAGGCGCCGATCCAGCCTGCACCACAAGATCCACGTGCCCCACCACCTCCAAGCGCTCTCCCAATTCCGCAAGTCCTCACAGGCCAGACTGCCCGACTCGTCAACGAGGGATTGCCGCTGCTGCCCGTACCAGGGGCGCAGCACGCACTGCCGGGGCGTGCGTCGCCGCCGAGACAGCGTGATGAGTACGTGCCCCGTCCTCCGAAGCACCAATTTCCCCGTTTCGAGGGCGAGGCCCCACGAGTCTGGCTGGATCGTTGTCTCGCATATTTTGAGCTGTACCAAGTGCCAAGGCACAACTGGGTGGCGACAGCGGCTCTCTACGTCAATGGCCATGCCGCGCTCTGGCTCCGGGCTTTCCGACAGACACATACTGACATTACCTGGGAAGTTTTTCGTTGCGCCGTAGTGGAGGAATTTGGCCCAGAGGAATTCGAATCCACCATGCATAATCTCTTGCAACTTCGTCAGACAGGTACGGTAGCAGAGTACCGGCAACAGTTCGAGGTTCACATGTACAATCTGTTGGCTCTAGATCCCTCTTTGAGCACCAAATTTTTTGTCACTCAATTCCTGTTGGGCCTGAAGGATGAGTTGCGGCTAGCGGTAAGGTTGCAGGCACCCAACAGCATCACACGAGCGACAGTTTTTGCTCGCATTCAGGAGGAGGAATTAGACTTTCAGCGTCCTCGTCTTCGGTCAACCTCTGCTGCACGGCTACCGCCACCGGCACGGATGTTTCCCTCGATGGCTCGTCCGCCTCCAGCACCAGCACTACCGCCTGTGCCTGCTCCTGTTCAGCGTGCGGCTCCGGCACTCAAGCCAGCTGCAGATGACTTTGGGCGTGAGCGCCAGCTACGGGATTATAGGCGTCAAAATGGTCTCTGTTTCAGATGTGGAGACAAGTACTCGCGCGATCATCAGTGCAAACGATCAGCACAACTGCTAACAATTGAAGTGGGGGATCATGGAGAAGTCTTATCTGACGAAGCTGTCCACGCCTTGCAACTACTGGATGAACCAGGGGGAAATGTTGACGCCGCCTGCTGTTTGCTCTCTGCACATGCCGTTGAGGGGACCGAAACTGCTGAAACCATCCGTTTGCGTGCAACAGTTGGAAATCAAACTATGCTCCTCCTTGTGGATTCTGGAAGCACGCACAGCTTCATCAATTCCGCGTTTGCAGCAAGAATAGGTGCGTCAACCACAAGCATCAATCCCATAGCAGTGCGTGTAGCCAATGGGCAGACATTGAGTTGTACCACCATGGTGCAACAGCTACAGTGGAATGTTCAGGATCATCAGTTCACCACGGATATGCGCGTGTTAAACCTTGGGGTCTATGATGCCGTGTTGGGTGTTGATTGGTTGGCCCAGAACAGTCCTATGAAGTGTGATTGGCAGAAAAAGACCATGGAATTTGACCGGGCAGGCAAGACAGTGCACTTAACAGGAGTACGGTCTGATGAGCCAGCCACACTCTCGGCTATGGATGCAGCTGCATTGTGGGAAATGCATGAGGCTAATGAAATCTGGGGCGCGGCGCTGCTGGAGATACAGTTGACACCAACAAATGCAGATTCTGAGACACCAGTTCGACCAACAATCAAGCGTCTGCTGACGGAGTTCAGTGATATTTTCGAGGAACCAACTAAACTGCCCCCGCATCGGCAATATGATCATGCTATCACATTGGAACCAGGTGCTGCCCCGGTGAATTGTCGACCGTATCGGTACTCACCGCTGCAGAAAGATGAAATCGAGCGACAAGTCAGTGAGATGTTGAAAACTGGAGTGATTACTCACAGTATGAGCCCATTTGCGGCTCCGGTTTTGCTCGTCAAGAAAAAAGATGGCACGTGGCGTTTTTGTGTGGATTACAGGCGTCTCAATCAAGTCACCATAAAGAACAAGTTTCCTCTTCCTATCATTGACGAGCTCTTGGATGAATTGGCGGGAGTCGCGTTTTTCTCCAAGATTGACTTGCGCTCAGGTTATCATCAAATCAGGATGTGGGAAGGCGATGAGGAGAAGACGGCATTCAAAACCCACCATGGCCATTTCCAATTCCGGGTCATGCCATTCGGAGTCACAAATGGACCTCCTACCTTCCAGTGTGTGATGAACTCGCTCTTTGCTGGCCCAATCGCAAGTACGTCATCACCTTCTTGGATGATATCCTGGTCTTCAGTCACTCGCTTCCAGAGCATGAAGAACATCTGTGCACGGTCTTCTCGATTTTACGCCAGAACCAATTATACGCAAAGCAATCCAAGTGCTCGTTCGCGCAACCCCGCGTCGAGTATCTCGGGCACGTCATCTCCAGCGAGGGCGTGGCGACAGATGCCACCAAGATGAGCGCCATGCAAGCTTGGCCGACTCCAACGAATGCCTCCGAGCTGCGCGGATTTCTTGGTCTTACTGGCTACTACCGGAAATTCATATCATGGTATGGAATTCTGGCCAAGCCTCTTACTCAGCTTCTCACCAAAAAGGGCTTCTCCTGGCCAGAGCAGGCTCAGTCAGCGTTCGAACTGCTCAAAGAGGCAATGATGAACACGCCAGTTTTGGCTCTGCCGGATTTCAATCGCCCCTTTTCCATCGAGACGGACGCCTGTGACACCGGCGTGGGCACTGTCCTGGTACAGGACGGGCACCCGGTTGCATACCTTAGCAAGGCCTTGGGAGTAAAGAATCAAAGGCTATCGATTTACGAGAAGGAATTCCTCGCGGTGATGATGGCAGTGGATAAGTGGCGTGCTTATCTTCAGAGAGCTCCGTTCGTGATTGTCACTGACCACAAGAGTTTGTGTCACCTCGGTGACCAACAGCTCGAGACGGAGCTCCAACGCAAAGCTATGTCGAAGATGGTAGGACTGCAATTTTCTTTCAAGTACCGGCGTGGAACCGACAATGGCGCAGCAGACGCCCTGTCCCGCGTCGGGCATTTGCTCTCTCTCAATGCCCTGTCAGTGTGCCAACCACAGTGGCTACAGGAGGTTGCTAAGTCATATGAAACTGATGCCGACAGCCAAGATTTGTTGCAACAGCTCGCTTTGTGCAGTCCAGATGAGAAAGGTTATGAGTTACGACAAGGAGTGATTCGCTTCCATGACATACTTTGGATCGGTGCTAACACGGCACTACAGACCAAGCTGATCAGTGCTTTCCATGCCAGTGCCGTGGGTGGACACTCTGGAGTAACAGCAACGTATCAACGGATCAAGAAGCTCTTTGCTTGGCGTGGCATGAAACAGGCAGTGGAGGATTTTGTGCGTCAATGTGCAACCTGCCAGCATGCCAAACACGAACACCTGAAAACTCCAGGCCTCCTTCAGCCACTACCGATACCTACAGAACCTTGGCGTGACATCACCATGGATTTTGTTGAAGGGTTGCCAACTTCTGAAGGTTATCAGGTGATCATGGTGGTAGTGGATCGCTTAACAAAATATGCCCATTTTGTTCCTCTTCGTCACCCATTTACAGCAGCTACAGTTGCTCGTGCCTTTTGGGACAATATCATCAAATTACATGGCGTTCCTCACTTGATCGTTTCAGATCGTGACAAGATCTTTACCAGTGCGATGTGGCGTGGATTGCTCGACGCAGCAGGCACCAAACTCAGTTATTCAACAGCATATCATCCTCAAACTGATGGCCAAAGTGAACGTGTGAATCAGTGCCTTGAGATGTACCTACGATGTGTCGTTCATGACAACCCGAAGCAATGGCGTAAATGGCTTCCCACTGCAGAGTTCTGGTACAATACTACACATCATTCTTCACTGAATACATCTCCTTCCAAAGCTTTGTACGGCCAAGAACCAAATTTGGGAGGCCTACCAGACCTTGCTACACACTTGCCGGAGGATACTAATGCTGAGTTGGAGTGGGCAAAGCACAATGATGTTCTGCGACTGCAGTTAGCTCGGGCACAGAACAGGTACAAACAGAAGGCGGACCGCAACAGAACAGAGCGATCCTTTGCAGTGGGTGAACAAGTATTGCTGAAATTGCAACCCTATGCCTAGTCTATTGTAGCAAATCGCTCTTGCCCCAAACTGGCCTTCAAGTTCTTTGGGCCCTTCTCTGTTGAGCAAAGGATCGGCTCCATGGCATACAAGCTGGAGTTACCAGCAGGCAGTCGTATCCATCCTGTGTTCCACGTCTCCCAACTGAAGCCGTTCACACAAGATTACTCACCAATCTTCTCTGAATTACCTCGACCCCCAGACCTGATAGCAGCTCCACTATAACCAGAACTGATCCTGGATCGACGCATGGTGAAAAAGGGGAACACTTCAGTCGTGCAGGTCCGTGTTCAATGGACCTCCCTTTCTCCTGATGCAGCAACATGGGAGGATTACACTGTACTTCGTCATCGTTACCCGGCAGCTCCGTGTTGGGATACAGACGCTCTCACTCAAGGGGAGGGGGAATTCTGCCATCACAGAGCGGTGGACTAGCAAGAGTAGGAGAAGTGGTAAGAGGTGGGCTGAGCCCAGCGGGTAGCCTTGGGGCCGCATGTGGCCCAAGTGTGTGGTGTGTGGGTCTGTCTGTACTAAAGCCCTGGTCCTCGAGGGACAAGGCAGCGAGTAATTGAACTCTCTCATTCTGAATCTCAATCCCCTTCTCCTACCTCGTCTCATCATCTTGCTCTCCTCATCCCAAATTCTCTGTGCGATCGATCCCCTTCCAAGGTTCGGTCGTCACACTCAACTGCTACTGAGGTATGGAAAACCCTCTCAAAACTGTACTCGGGTGAAGGGAATGTGATGTTAATAGCTGAAACAGAGGAGAGAGTTGGTGAACTCAGACAAGGGGAAAATTCTGTGATGGAGTATGTTGCTGAACTGCAGCGTTTGTGGGCTGATTTAGATCACTATGATCCTCTGAATTTGCCACATGCAGATTGCATAGCAGCTGCTAGAAAATGGATTGAACGTAGACGAGTGATGCAATTTCTCAAAGGATTGAACTCTGAATTTGAGGCGAGACGTGCTAATTTATTTAATCAACATAATCTACCTGCCTTTTTGGATGCCATAGCTGAAATGGCACTGGTGGTGGTCCGATTAAATTTTTTTAAGAACAATACAACGACTCCATCTCATCCAGCCTTCATAGCAACCGACTATAAGAGCAGAGAGAGTGCTTCAACTGCGGTGAGAAGGGTCATTTGATTCGTTCTTGCACGGCTCCACGTAGGAACATGCGTGGAAGGGGGAGAGGATATAACCGAGGTGGATTAAGGGGAGGCCGAGGCCGGGGATACTCTGGTGGTCAAAGGGCAAATGTGGCAGTCTCAGAAGAAGGATCCTCACTCGCAACCCAAGAAGAATCAAAGAAAAGAACAGAAAGCACAGGTGATAAGGATCATGAGGATTGTAGTTATGGCAACTTTGCTCACTTTGCATCTACAGATGAAGGTAATTGTGCTCATGCATCTATTCTCTCACAAAGATCACATCCTGATTGGATATTAGATTCGGGGGCATCAAAGCATGTTGCCGGCACATCAATGGAATTTGAGTCATATATTCCATATCCACCCACATGTAAGGAGACTATCCAAACTGCTGATGGCACCTCACAGCCCATTAAAGGCATTGGCACAATACAATGCACACCATCTATTAAACTTTCATCTGTTTTGCATGTTCCTGCCTTTCCAGTCAATCTTATGTCAATGAGTGCTTTGGTTGACGATGTGGATTGTCGAGTAATAGTTGACCGCTATTTATGTCTAATTCAGGAGAGGCAAACGGGGAAGAGGCTTGGGACTGGAACCAGGCGTAATGGGCTATGGTACATGGATCGCGAGGTGCCAAACAATGCGGTGTCTACGATGTTAGCAACAATGATGGGAGAAAAGGAAACAAAGGTAATGCTTCACCATTGTAGAATGGGACATATGTCTTTTGAGAAGATGAGTAAAGTCTTTCCCGATGTAATGTGTGGGGTGGATAAGAACAAGCTTGTGTGTGATGCATGTGAGTTTGCTAAACACACAAGGACATCTTATGTGAGTAAGGGTCTTAGGAGTATTTCCCCTTTTATGCTCGTTCACTCAGATGTGTGGACATGTCCTGTTATCTCTCTAAGTGGAATGAAGTACTTTGTTACATTCATTGATTGCTATACTCGTAGGACATGGGTGTATCTTATGAAGCATAAGGATGAGGTTTTTAAATGCTTTCAGTATTTCTATGCTTATGTGAAAAATTAGTTCAATACACAGATACAGATGATCAGGACAGATAATGGGACAGAGTATGTGAATAAGGAGTTTGTCACATTCCTATCAAGTCAAGGTATATTGCACCAAACATCTTGTCCGGGTACACCACCTCAAAACGGAGTAGCTGAGAGGAAGAATCGCCATATTTTGGAGGTTGCTCGGTCACTAATGTATACAATGAATGTGCCAAAATTCTTGTGGAGTGAGGCTGTAATGACAGCTACATTCCTCATCAACCGGATGCCGTCAAGGGTGATTGGAATGAAGTCGCCATGTGAGATGTTACTAGGTGAGAACAAATTCTTAGTTCCTCCTAAGGTATTTGGATGCACCTGCTTTGTCCGGGATCATAGACCCTCAGTGGGAAAATTGGATCCACGAGCAGTAAAGTGCATCTTCATAGGTTACCCATCTGGTTAGAAGGAATACAAGTGTTGGAGTCCCAGCGAGCGAAGAACATTTGTGAGCATGGATGTGACATTCAGGGAGTCTGAACCGTTTTATGGAGAAAAAACGGATCTCAGCTTGTTATTTGACTTCGACTCTCCTAGCATGAGTGGTGCTAGTCGAGAGGGCGGGAGTGAACCACCAAGGACAAAGGAAGATGAACCACCGAGAGTTGTGGTTAGTTCAATTCCATGTCATGCAAGGGAAGAGAGATGGAGAAAGCCAAATGAGGAAGAAAATCTAAGGGTGTATACCAGGAGGCAACCTATGACTGAAGAGAAATGGAGAAAGCCAAATGAGGAAGAAAATTTAAGGGTCTATACCAGGAGGCAACTACAAGATGAGCAGCAACAACAACAATCTCCAATAGCAAGTGACACACATGTGCAGGGGGAGCAACAGGCTCCAACAAGTGTTGAAATTGTTGAATTGTCTGATGGTGAGACATGTGCCACTCCAACTCCATCTAACGTAAACAATTCAATGAACTTGCCTATTGCCTGGAGGAAAGGAACCCGAGTTGGAGCTGGAAAACCTCCAGAGAGGTATGGTTTTGAGCATGACATAGCTAATTATGTATCATATACATCTCTGTCTCCGAGATCCAAAGCATTCATTGCATCATTGCAATCTATGATGACTCCAAGAGATTGGAAAATGGCAAAGCAGGATCCAAAGTGGTACGAGGCAATGTTGGAGGAAATGAGAGCACTTGAAAAGAACAAGACATGGGATATTGTACCTCTTCCAGCAGGAAAACGACCGGTTAGCTGTAAATGGGTGTATACTGTGAAGCAGACTCCTGAAGGAAGGGTAGAAAGATACAAGGCAAGGTTAGTGGCTAGGGGCTATAGTCAGACATACGGGATTGATTATGATGAGACTTTCACACCTGTCGCAAAGATGGGCACAGTGAGAACCTTAATTTCTTGTGCCACTAACTTTGGTTGGGCTTTGCATCGCTTAGATGTAAAGAATGCATTCCTGCATGGTGATTTACATGAGGAAGTTTACATGGAGATTCTGTTGGAAATATGCCCTAGAGGCAATAATAAAAGCATTATTATTATATTTCCTTGTTCATGATAATTGTCTTTTTGTTCATGCTATAACTGTATTATCCGGAAATCGTAATACACGTGTGAATACATAGACTACAATACGTCCCTAGTAAGCCTCTAGTTGACTAGCTCGTTGGTCAATTGAGATAGTCATGGTTTCACGACTATGGACATCGGATGTCATTGACAACGGGATCACGCCATTAGGAGAATGACGTGATGGACAAGACCCAATCCTAAGCATGGCACAAGATCGTGTAGTTCCTTTTGCTAGAGCTTTTCCAATGTCAAAGTATCTCTTCCTTAGACCATGAGATCGTGTAACTCCCGGATACCGTAGGAGTGCTTTGGGTGTACCAAACGTCACAACGTAACTGGGTGACTATAAAGGTGCACTACAGGTATCTCCGAAAGTGTCCATTGGGTTGACACGGATCGAGACTGGGATTTGTCACTCCGACACGGAGAGGTATCACCGGCCCACTCGGTAATGCATCATCATAATGAGCTCAAAGTTATCAAGTGTCTGGTCACGGGATCATGCAATGCGGTACGAGTAAAGTGACTTGCCGGTAACGAGACTAAACGAGGTATTGGGATCCCGACGATCGAGTCTCGGGCAAGTAACATACCGTTTGACAAAGGGAATAGAATACGGGGTTGCTTGAACCCTTGACATCGTGGTTCATCCGATGACAACATCGAGGAGCATGTGGGAGCCAACATGGGTATCCAGATCCCGCTGTTGGTTATTGACCTGAGGTCGTCTCGGTCATGTCTGCATGTCTCCCGAACCCGTAGGGTCTACACACTTAAGGTTCGGTGACGCTAGGGTTGTATGAATATGAGTATGCAGTAAACCGAATGTTGTTCGGAGTCCCGGATGAGATCCCGGACGTCACGAGGAGTTCCGGAATGGTCCGGAGGTAAAGAATTATATATAGGAAGTCTTATTTTGGTCACCGGAAAAGTTTCGGCATTATCGGTATTGTACCGGGAGTGCCTAAGGGGTCCGGGGTCCACCGGGGTCCACCTGCCCGGGGGCACATGGGCTGTAGAGTGCGCCTTGGCCCATATGGGCCAAGGGCACCAGCCCCAAGAGGCCCATGCGCCTAGGGATAAGAAAAGGGGAGAGTTCAACGGGGGGAAGGCACCTCCGAGGTGCCTTCGGGAGGATGGACTCCTCCCCCCTCTTGGCCGCACCCCTTCCTTGGAGGAAGGGGCAAGGCTGCGCCCTCCCCCCCTCTTTTGCACCTATATAAAGGGAGGGGAGGGAGGGGTGGCCGCACCCATAAGCCTTTGAGCCTCCCTCCTCCCTGAAACATCTCCTCCTCCCGTAGTTGCTTAGCGAAGCCCTGCTGGAGTTCTGCTGCATCCACCACCACGCCGTCGTCCGGATCATCATCAACCTCTCCTTCCCCTTGCTGGATCAAGAAGGAGGAGACGTCATCCGCTCCGCACGTGTGTTGAGCAGCGGAGGTGCTGTCCGCTCGGCACTAGGCCATCGGTGATCTGAATCACGACGAGTACGACTCCATCAACCCCGTTCCATTGAACGCTTCGCACGCGATCTACAAGTGGTATGTAGATGAAATCACTCTCCCATGACTCGTTGCTAGATGAACTCATAGATGGATCTTGGTGAAACCGTAGGGAAAAATTTTAATTTTCGCAACGCGTTCCCCAACAATGGCATCATGAGCTAGGTCTATGCGTAGTTCTCTTTGCACGAGTAGAACACAATTTTGTTGTGGGCGTGGATCTTGTCAACTTACTTGCCGTTACTAGTGCATTATCTTGCTTCCGCGGTATTGTGGGATGAAGCGGCCCGGACCAACCTTACACGTACGCTTACGTAAGACCGGTTCCACCCACTAACATGCACTAGTTGCATAAGGTGGCTGGCGGGTGTCTGTCTCTCCCACTTTAGTTGGAGCGGATTCGATGAACAGGGTCCTTATGAAGGGTAAATAGAAATTGACAAGATCACGTTGTGGTTATTCGTAGGTAAGAAAACGTTCTTGCTAGAACCCAATTGCAGCCACGTAAAAGATGCAACAACAATTAGAGGACGTCTAACTTGTTTTTGCAGCAATTGTCATGTGATGTGATATGGCCAAAGTTGTGATGAATGATGAATGATATATGTGATGTATGAGATCATGTTCTTGTAATAGGAATCACGACTTGCATGCCGATGAGTATGACAACGGCAGGAGCCATAGGAGTTGTCTTTATTTTTGTATGACCTGCGTGTCATTGAAGAACGCCATGTAACTTACTTTACTTTATCACTAAACGCGTTAGTCGTAGTAGTAGAAGTAGTCATTGGCGTGACAACTTCATGAAGACACGATGATGGAGATCATGATGATGGAGATCATGGTGTCATGCCGGTGACAGGATGATCATGGAGCCCGAAGATGAAGATCAAAGGAGCTATATGATATTGGCCATATCATGTCACTACTTTATAATTGCATGTGATGTTTATTATGTTTTATGCATCTTGTTTACCTAGAACGACGGTAGTAAATAAGATGATCCCTTAGAACAATTTCAAGAAGTGTTCTCCCTAAGCGTGCACCGTTACTTTCTGATTCGTCACTTCTAAGCACCACATGATGATCGGGTGTGATGGATTCTTATGTTCACATACAACGGGTGTAAGACAGATTTACACACGCAGAAACACTTAGGGTTAACTTGACGAGCCTAGCATGTACAGACATGGCCTCGGAACACGGAGACCGAAAGGTCGAACACGAGTCGTATGGAAGATACGATCAACATGAGAATGTTCACCGACGATGACTAGTCCGTCTCACGTGATGACCGGACACGGCCTAGTCGACTTCGGATCGTGTAACACTTAGATGACTAGAGGGATGTCTAATCTAAGTGGGAGTTCATTAATAATTTGATTAGATGAACTTTATTATCATGAACAATAGTCTAAAATCTTTATAATATGTCTTGTAGATCAAATGGCCAACGCTCATGTCACCATGAACTTCAACGCGTTCCTAGAGAAAACCAAGCTGAAAGATGATGGCAGCAACTATACGGACCGGGTCCTAACACGAGGATCATCCTCATAGCTGCCAAGAAACAATATGTCCTAGAAGCACCGCTTAGGTGAAGCACCCATCGCAAGAACCAAGACGTTATGAACGCTTGGCGGTCTCGTGTCGATGATTACTCCCTCGTTCAAAGGCAGCATGCTTTACAGCTTAGAACCGGGGCTCCAAAAGCGTTTTGAGCAACACGGAGCATATGAGATGTTCGAGGAGCTGAAACTAGTTTTCCAAGCTCATGCCCGGGTCGAGAGATATGAAGTCTCCGACAAGTTCTATAGTTGTAAGATGGAGGAAAACAGTTCTGTCAGTGAGCACATACTCAAAATGTCGGGGTTGCATCACCGCTTTGTCCCACTGGACATAAACCTCCGGACGAGGCGGTCATTGACAGAATCCTTCATCGCTCCCACCAAGCTACAAGAGCTTTGTGATGAACTACAATATGCAGGGGATGGAGAAGACCATTCCCGAAGTATTCTCAATGCTGAAGTCAGCAGAGGTTGAAATCAAGAAAGAACATCAAGGGTTGATGGTCAATAAGACCACTAAGTTCAAGAAGGGCAAGGGCAAGAAGAACTTCAAGAAGGACGGCAAAGAAGTTGCCGCGCCCGGTAAGCAAGTTGCCGGGAAAAAGAAGTCAAAGAATGGGCCCAAGCCTGAGACTGAGTGCTTTTATTGCAAGGGGAAGGGTCACTGGAAGCGGAACTGCCCCAAGTACTTAGCGGATAAGAAGGCCGGCAACACTAAAGGTATATTTGATATACATGTAATTGATGTGTACCTTACCGATTACTGTAGTAACTCCTGGTATTTGATACGGTGCCGTTGCTCATATTTGTAACTCACAACAGGAGCTGCGGAATAAGCGAGAGGCAGCAAAGGACGAGGTGACGATGCGCGTCGGGAATGGTTCCAGAGTCGATGTGATCGCGCCGTCGCACGCTACCTCTACATTTACCTACGGGATTAGTTATAAACCTTAATAATTGCTATTTGGTGCCAAGTTTGAGCATGAACATTGTATCTGGATCTCGTTTAATACGAGATGGCTACTCATTTAAATCCGAGAATAATGGTTGTTCTATTTATATGAGAGAAATGTTTTATGGTCATGCTCCGATAGTCAATGGTTTATTCTTAATGAATCTCGAGCGTAATGTTACACATGTTCATAGTGTGAATACCAAAAGATGTAAAGTTGATAACGATAGTCCCACATACTTGTGGTAATCGCCGCCTTTGGTCACATTGGTGTCAAGCGCATGAAGAAGCTCCATGCTTTGATGGACTGGAGTCTCTGGAGTATGAATCATTCGACTCATGCGAACCATGCCTCTTGGGCAAGATGACGTAGACTCCGTTCTCTGGAACAATGGAGCGAGCTACCAACTTATTGGACATCATACATACCGATGTGTGCGGTCCAATGAGTGTTGTGGCTCATGGAGGATATCGTTATGTTCTCACTCTCACAGATGACTTGAGTAGATATGGGTATGTCTACTTGATGAAACACAAGTCTGAGACCTTTGAAAAGTTCAAGGAATTTCAGAATGAGGTAGAGAATCAACGTGACCGAAAGATAAAATTCTTACGATCAGATCGTGGAGGAGAATATTTAAGTCACGAATTTGGCACACACTTAAGAAAATGTGGAATCGTTTCACAACTCACGCCGCTGGAACACCTCAGCGTAACGGTGTGTCCGAACGTCGTAATCGCACTCTATTGGATATGGTGCGATCTATGATGTCTCTTACCGATTTACCGCTATCTTTTGGGGATACGCTCTAGAGACAGCTACATTCACTTTAAATAGGGCACCGTCTAAATCCGTTGAGACGACACCGTATGAATTATGGTTTGGGAAGAAACCTAAGCTGTCGTTTCTAAAAGTTTGGGGATGCGATGCTTATGTCAAGAAACTTCAACCTGAAAAGCTCGAACCCAAGTCGGAAAAATGCGTCTTCATAGGATACCCTAAGGAAACCCTTGGGTATACTCTTCTACCTTAGATCCGAAGGCAAGATCTTTGTTGCCAAGAACGGAACCTTTACGGAAAAGGAGTGTCTCTCGAAAGGAGTAAGTGGGAGGAAAGTAGAACTTCGATGAAGTACTACCTCTTGAACGGGATAGTAGTGCAGCTCGTGAAAATGTTCTGTGATGCCTACACCAACTGAGGAGGAAATTAATGATGATGATCAAGGTACTTCAGATCAAGTTACTACTGAACTTCGTAGGTCCACTAGGACACGTTCCGCACCAGAGTGGTACGGCAACCCTGTCCTGGAAATCATGTTGTTAGACAACGGTGAACCTTCGAACTATGAAGAAGCGATGGCGGGCCCGGATTCCAACAAATGGCTCAAAGCCATGAAATCCGAGATAGGATCCATGTATGAAAACAAAGTATGGACTTTGACAGACTTGCCCGATGATCGTGAGCGATAGAAAATAAATGGATCTTTAAGAGGAAGGCGGATGCGGATGGTAATGTCACCATCTATAAGCTCGACTTGTCGCTAAGGGTTATCGACAAGTTCAAGGGATTGACTACGATGAGACTTTCTCACCCGTGGCGAAGCTTAAGTCCGTCCGAATCATGTTAGCAATTGCCGCATACTATGATTATGAGATATGGCAGATGGACGTCAAAACAGCGTTCCTTAACGGATATCTTAAGGAAGAGTCGTATATGATGCAGCTGAAGGTTTTGTCGATCCTAAGAATGTCGACAAAGTATGCAAGCTCCAGCGTTCAATTTATGGGCTGGTGCAAGCATCTCGGAGTTGGAACATTCGCTTTGATGAGATGATCAAAGCGTTTGGGTTTATCTTGAGACTTATGGAGAAGCCTGCGTTTACAAGAAAGTGAGTGGGAGCTCTGTAGCATTTCTCATATTATATGTAGATGACATACTTTTGATGGGAAATGATATAGAACTCTTGGACAGCATTAAGGCCTACTTGAATAAAAGTCTTTCAATGAAGGACCTTGGAGAAGCTGCTTATATATTAGGCATCAAGATCTATAGAGATAGATCGAGACGCCTCATAGGTCTTTCACAAAGCACATACCTTGATAAGATTTTGAAGAAGTTCAAAATGGATCAGTCAAGAAAGGGTTCTTGCCTGTATTGCAAGGTGTGAGATTGAGCTCAGCTCAATGCCCGACCACGGCAAAAGATAAAGAAGAGATGAGTGTCATTCCCTATGCTTCAGCCATAGGATCTATTATGTATGCCATGCTATGTACCAGACCTGATGTAAACCTTGCCGTAAGTTTGGTAGGGAGGTACCAAAGTAATCCCGGCAAGGAACACTGGACAGCGGTCAAGAATATCCTAAAGTACCGAAAGGACAAAGGACATGTTTCTCGTTTATGGAGGTGACGAAAGAGCTCGTCAGAAGGGTTACGCCGACGCTTAGCTTCGACATAGATCTGGATGACTCAAAGTCACAAACCGGATACGTGTATATGTTGAATGGTGGAGCAAAGAGCTGGTGCGGTTGCAAGCAGAAGCGTCGTGGCGGGATCTACATGTGAAGCGGAGTACATGGCAGCCTCTGAGGCAGCACATGAAGCAATTTGGGTGAAGGAGTTCATCACCGACCTAGGAGTCATACCCAATGCGTCGGGGCCGATCAAACTCTTCTGTGACAACACTGGAGCTATTGCCCTTGCCAAGGAGCCCAGGTTTCACAAGAAGACCAGGCACATCAAGCGTCGCTTCAACTCCATCCGTGAAAATGTTCAAGATGGAGACATAGAAATTTGTAAAGTGCATACGGATCAGAATGTCGCAGATCCGTTGACTAAACCCTCTCCTTGGGCAAAACATGATCAACACCGTAACTCTATGGGTGTTCGATTCATCACAATGTAACTAGATTATTGACTCTAGTGCAAGTGGGAGACTGTTGGAAATATGCCCTAGAGGCAATAATAAAAGCATTATTATTATATTTCCTTGTTCATGATAATTGTCTTTTGTTCATGCTATAACTGTATTATCCGGAAATCGTAATACACGTGTGAATACATAGACTACAATACGTCCCTAGTAAGCCTCTAGTTGACTAGCTCGTTGGTCAATTGACAGATAGTCATGGTTTCCTCGACTATGGACATCGGATGTCATTGATAAGCGGGATCACGCCATTAGGAGAATGACGTGATGGACAAGACCCAATCCTAAGCATAGCACAAGATCGTGTAGTTCGTTTTGCTAGAGCTTTTCCAATGTCAAAGTATCTCTTCCTTAGACCATGAGATCGTGTAACTCCCGGATACCGTAGGAGTGCTTTGGGTGTACCAAACGTCACAACGTAATCGGGTGACTATAAAGGTGCACTACAGGTATCTCCGAAAGTGTCCATTGGGTTGACACGGATCGAGACTGGATTTGTCACTCCAGTGACACGGAGAGGTATCACTGGGCCCACTCGGTAATGCATCATCATAATGAGCTCAAAGTGATCAAGTATCTGGTCACGGGATCATGCATTGCGGTACGAGTAAAGTGACTTGCCGGTAACGAGACTAAACGAGGTATTGGGATCCCGACGATCGAGTCTCGGGCAAGTAACATACCGTCTGACAAAGGGAATAGAATACGGGTTGCTTGAACCCTTGACATCGTGGTTCATCCGATGACAACATCGAGGAGCATGTGGGAGCCAACATGGGTATCCAGATCCCGCTGTTGGTTATTGACTTGAGGTAGTCTCGGTCATGTCTCAGATGTCTCCCGAACCCGTAGGGTCTACACACTTAAGGTTCGGTGGACGCTTAGGGTTGTATGAATATGAGTATGCAGTAAACGAATGTTGTTCGAGTCCGGATGAGATCCCGGACGTCACGAGGAGTTCGGAATGGTCCGGAGGTAAAGATTTATATATAGGAAGTCTTATTTTGGTCACCGGAAAAGTTTGGGCATTATCGGTATTGTACCGGGAGTGCCGGAAGGGGTCCGGGGTCCACCGGGGTCCACCTGCCCTGGGGCCACATGGGTTGTAGGGGTGCGCCTTGGCCCATATGGGCCAAGGGCACCACCCCAAGAGGCCCATGCGCCTAGGGATAAGAAAAGGGGAGAGTTCAAGGGGAAGGCACCTGAGGGTGCCTTCGGGAGGATGGACTCCTCCCCTCTTGGCCGCACCCCTTCCTTGGAGGAAGGGGCAAGGCTCGCCCTCCCCTCTTTGCACCTATATAAAGGGAGGGAGGCAGGGTGGCCGCACCCATAAGCCTTGGAGCCTCCCTCCTCCTGAAACATCTCCTCCTCCCGTAGTTGCTTAGCGAAGCCCTCTCTGGAGTTCTGCTGCATCCACCACCACGCCGTGCGTCGTCGGATCATCATCAACCTCTCCTTCCCCTTGCTGGATCAAGAAGGAGGAGACGTCATCCGCTCCGCACGTGTGTTGAACGTGGAGGTGCTGTCCGTTCGGCACTAGGCCATCGGTGATCCGAATCACGCAGTGCACGACTCCATCAACCCCGTTCCATTGAACGCTTCCGCACGCGATCTACAAGTGGTATGTAGATGAAATCACTCTCCCATGACTCGTTGCTAGATGAACTCATAGATGGATCTTGGTGAAACCGTAGGAAAAATTTTAATTTTCTGCAACGTTCCCCAACAGATTCCACCTGGTTTCTCAAAGCCCGAGACATCAAGAAAGGTATGCAAGTTAAGGAAGTCTTTGTATGGCCTCAAACAGTCTCCACGAGCATGGTTTGATAGATTCAGACGTGCTGTGTGCAATATGGGATATAAACAGTGCAATGGGGATCATACAGTATTCTACCGGTACTCAAATTGTCGACATTACAATCCTTATGCGGTGTATGTGGATGATATTATAATCACCGGAGATGATGATGTGAAAATATCACGATCAAGAAGAGCTGAGCAAGGAGTTTGAGGTAAAGGATTTAGGCCAACTGAAGTACTTTCTTGGTATAGAAATTGCTAGATCCCTAAAGGAATTGTTCACACAACGGAAGTATGCTCTCGACTTGCTTAGTGATACAGGCATGCTTGGGTGTAGGCCTGCTTCAACACCTATTGACCAGAATCATAAGTTATGTGCTGAATCTGGGAAACCAGTGGATAAGGAGAAGTACCAGAGACTTGTTGGAAGGCTCATCTACCTATGTCATACGACCCGATATCTCATATGCAGTGAGTGTGGTGAGCAGATACATGCATGATCCTAGGAGTGGACACTTAGAGGCTGTCTATCGAATCCTCCGATATCTGAAGGGTAATCCAGGAAGGGGGCTATGGTTTAAGAAGAATGGGCATCTTAATATAGATGGATACTGTGATGCAGACTGGGGAAGTTGTTTGGATGACAGAAGATCAACTTGGCTATTGTGTGTTTGTTGGGGAAACTTGGTGTCATGGCGAAGTAAGAAGCAGCCGATGGTGTCCAAATCAACATTTGAAGCTGAATATAGAGCTATTTCACAAGGCTTGAGTGAGATGTTATGGGTAAGAAATCTTCTCTCTGAGTTAAAGGTAATAAGGAAGGATCCCTAAGGTTATGGTGTGATAATAAATCAGCTATCGGCATTGCTAATAATCCAGTTCAAAGATGATGTAACCAAGCATGTCGAGCTAGACCGCTTCTTCATCAAGGAGAAGTTAGATGATGGCATAATCAGGATAAGTTATGTGAGCTCTAGAGAACAAGTGGCTGATTGTTTAACTAAGGGTTTAAGTGTCAAGGAGTGTAATTCTGCGTGTGACAAGATGGGAATGATAGATATCTATCACCCATCTTGAGGGGGAGTGTTGGGCTGTATATGTGTGAATCTGGCCCACATGGCCCATGTAAACCAGTATATGTATTGTACAGACTAGAGAGGAAGAGTGTTATCCAGAAATTTCCCAAACCCACCACACTTCAGTCATCGATGGGGAGTGGGAAAGTGTTCTGCACTTGGAGAGCAAAGCCTGCAAAACTGTATAGAAAGAACATGAACTATTGACCTGTTGCCATGTCGTCGGCAGAGTGCCATCACCATGACCGAGTAAAAAAATTATAGCCTATCCCAGCTTGACTGGATATATGATTCCCAAGGAAAAATTACAAACCTATACTATACTAATATAGTGAATATCAAGATTCTTAGGAGAAATGTGTAACCTAAAATACTAAAAGGAATCATAGCCCATTCCAAAACGACTGCATATACATACAAAGATTTTCAGGAGTGGATATGATTCTAGCATATGTTCAAACCAGGAATACAAATAGTGAAAATGTTTAACCTGAAATTTGCTCTAAAACCTGACATATGTTTATTTTACAAATAGTAAAACATAAACATAAGCATTCCATTTAGCATAAAAAAGAGGATGGAAACAGTTAAAGAAAGAACCACCTTTTTTTGTCAAACCATTCCTTTTCTGGGAACCTTTGTTAGGCAAGCCTTGTGGCATCTGTAACCCTGAAACCACACATAACTCCCCATCAGAAAATTGAAGTTTCAAGCTTCCTATAAAGGGGCATTTGCATTCCTAACATACCCAGCAAAATAATCAATCGTGCAATCAAGATATGTAGGTAAACAAATGAAAGAAAGCTCTTCACTGCAAATCTCATCTAACTTTGTCGTATTCTCATCTCTCCCTCATGTAGTCATGTTTATAGCATCAAAATGAGAGAACAAAGGTTAACAAGAGGGAGAAAAATCACCTTGATCTTCTTCAGTTCTTCTTGATGTACTCACTGAAGTGAGATTGGTACTTCTTAGGTTTCTCATCAGCTATTGACTGAAATAGGGTAGGGCAGAAGTTAATACGAGATTCAGTAAGCTGCTTCAGAAATAAGAACAAAGTACACTGCTTTAGGATACTTTATATGGGTGAATCAGGCCCAGATATATCTTCCAGAAAGATTTCATGTATACAACAATGATAGCCCTAGGGAATGAAGAAATGACATTATGATACCACGAGGGCAATGGATCCAACTCACCTTCATGTAGTCAGCAACATGACCTTCATAGATGTATTTGAGGTGAATCTCAGCGCCCAGCTGCTTCTTATCCTTCATGAAGCCAGCAAATCTCTTGTCACTGTGCGGAAGATCAAGACCACCATCCAAAGCTCCCTGCAGTAGCCAACAGACTGAGCGGGTCTCAAACAGATAAACTGTATGCTTCCTAATTCAATAGCTTAGAACCCCCCAAATATAGAATAAAAGAAACACACCTACGACAGGCAATAAATGCAGTCCAAGATTAGGCATACTTCAGGTCCATTATAAGTACGCTATATATTTTTCTTGGCTTTCCATGTTTACCAACTAAATCCTTTAAAATGTCTATTATTTAGATTTCTAACCTATCCAGCAAAATTATCAATCGTGCATTCAAGATCTGTAGGTAAACAAAATAAAGGAGACTTTTCACCACAAATCTCATCTAGCCATCACAAATCATAGCATCAGAATAAGATAACAAAGTTTAACAAAGTAACAAAACAAAAGAAAACTAAAGCATTACAGCAGCAGCTCACCATGGCAATCCTGGAAAGCAAAGACTTGTCAGTGTTGTGAAACCCTCTCTGCCTGATCTTCCTACTCTTCCTCGCGACTGCAGATGAAAAGAAAAGCAGTGGACTTGAGGTCCAGATCTCAGTTTCATACATACAATTTTTTTGCTAAAAAAGACAAAGTAAAAATCTGAGAACTAAAACCAACTAATACAGCTGCAGGAGCCCAAATAGTTCTGCATACAAGAATCTTTATTTCCCTATAAGAAAACTTCTTCATATCAAGTTGGATATTCTTTGACACTTTCAGTGGGAAAAATATTTAGCAATAAAATTGATCATTGAAGCTAAAGCACCATTCACCTATGCAACAAGAACATAAATTAGTATCAGAGTTTTAACATCAGATGTAGGTGTAGTCCATAGATAGGCTAACTACCTAGAATACCTAGCAATTTAAAATATATGCTTGAATGAAGCTGCAGAATGAGACAAAAAGGGGAGACCAGAGTGAGAGAGGGGGGAGAGAGGAGGTGGAGGCAAACCTGAACCGCCTCGGCATCCTTGCTCCTGCTCCTGCTGTGCCGGGAAGGAGAGGGTTGCGGGGCGCAGGAGATGCGTGGACTCGCCATTGCGCATGAGCCCCCGCACCACCGCACTGCACATGCTCCTCGAGGAAGAAGCGGAGATTAAAATTTGATTCAAGATCCACCATAATCCACCATAAACTAACTCTCATAATCCACCATAAAATTTGATTCAAGATCAAATTCGGATAACTAAATTCAAATTATTCTAAATTTATTAAAGATTCACTTATCCACCAATATAATAATCACCATGCACATCTATTAGACCTAAAATCTCATAATCCACCAAACATCTTTGACTATCTTCTCAAAACACAATCACCTAAATAAACACAACTAAAATCTCATAAATCGCGAAGAAATTTGATTCAATATCACAATCACCTAACTAAATGCAAATTGTTCAAGATTAATTAATACACCGAACATCTTTGACTATCTCCTCAAGATTACAATCAACTAATTAATCCATGAAAATTCTCATAGTCCACCATAAAATTTTGTTCAAAATCACAATCGCCTAACTAAATCCAAACTTTTCCAAGTTTATTAAAAAAATATTTATCCATCAATATAATAACCAACATGTTCACCTATAGACCTAAATTCTCATAATCCATCGAACATCTTTTACTAGCTCGTCAAGATCACAATCACCTAACTAAATCCAAATTGTTCCAAACTATATTAAATATATGCTTATCCATCAATATAGTAATCACCATGCTCATCCACTAGACCTAAAATCTCATAATCCACCAAACATATTTGATTATCATCTCAAGACACAATCACCTAATTAAATCCAACTAAAATCATAGAGAAAATTGGTTCAATATCACAATCACCTAAATATATTCAAATTGTTCAAGATCAATTTATTCACCGAACATCTCTGACTATCTTCTCAAGATCACAATCAACTCAATCCATTGCAAATCTCCACCATGAAATTTGTACTAGATCACAATCGCCTAACTAAATCCAAATTGCTCCATGTTTACTAAAGACCCATTTATCCACCAATATAATAATCAACATGCTCACCTACTAGACCTAAATTCACATAATCCACCGAAAATCTTTTACTAGATCGTCAAAATCACAATCACCTAACTAAATCCAACCAAAACCTTATAATCCGCCATAAAATTAAGTTAAAGGATTACGATCACCTAACTAAATCAAAATTGCAAACTAAATTAAATATCAGTTTATCTGTTTATCCACCAATATAATAATCACCATGCTCATCTATTAGACCTAAATCTCATAATTCACCAAACACCTTTGACTATTTTCTCAAGACACAATCACCTAACTAAATCCAACTAAAATCTCATAAATCACAGAGAAATTTGGTTCAATATCACAATCACCTAACTAAATCTAAATTGTCCCAAACTAAATTAAATATTTTTTATTCACCAATATAATAATCGCCATGCTCATCTACTAGACCTGAAATCTCATAATCCACCGAACATCCTTGACTATCTTCTAAAGACACAATCATCTAACTAAAACCCACTAAGATATCATAAATCAACGAGAAATTTGGTTCAATATCGCAATCACCTAACTAAATTGAAACTGTTCAAGATTAATTAATCCACCGAACATCTTTCACATTCCCCAAGATCACAATCTACTAACTAAATCTACTGAAAATCTTGTAATCCACCGTGAAATTTGTTCAAGATCACAATCGCCTAATTACATCCAAATTGCTTCATTTTTACTGAAGATCCATCTATCCACCAATATAATTACCACCATGCTCATTTACTAGACCTAAATTAACATAATTCACCAAAAAAATGACTATCTTGTCAAGATCAGTCACCTAACTAAATCCAAAAATATCTCAAAATCCACCATAAATTTGGTTGAAAAATAACAATCACCTAACTGAGTCAAAATTGTTCCAAACTAAATTGAAGATTTTTTTATCTACCAATATAATAATCACCATTCCCATCTACTAAACTTAAAATCTCATAGACTAGCAAACATCTATGACAATATTCTCAAGACACAATCACCTAACTAAATCCACCTACAATCTGATAATCCAGCGTGAAATTTGGTTTAGTATCGCAACCACTTAACTAAATCCAAATTGTTCAAGATTAATTAATCCAAAAAACATCTTTGACTATTCCTTAAAGATCACAATCAACTAACTAATCCATCAAAAATCTCATAATCCACCATGAAATTTGGTTCAAGATCACAATCATCTAACTAAATTCAAATTGTTTCAAACTTATTAAAGATTTATTTATCCATCAATATAATAATCAACATACTCACCTACTAGGCCTAAATTCACAACAATTCACCGAACATCTTTTACTAGATTGTCAAAATCATATTCATCTAACTATATAATAATCATCATGCTCATCTACTAGACCTAAAATCTCATGATCCACAAAACATCTTTGATTATCATCTCAAGACACAATCACCTAACTAAATCCATATTCTTCAAGACTAATTAATACACCGAACATCTTTGACTATCTCCTCAAGATCACAATCAACTAAATCCATTGAAAAATCTCATAATTCACCATAAAATTTGTTCAGGATCACACTCGCCTAAGTAAATCCAAATTGCTCCATGTTTACTAAAGTCACTACTTCCTTGAGATCTACCTCTAATGGCTTCTTTATTTTCTAAGAGGAGTATATCCAGGATCTTCTTGCTCGTGCTGCTCTTACTGATGAGCACACTATTGAGACTACTATGGAGCTCAACATTCACCTTTGTGTCCACCTCCGCTCCCTGTAAGTCCGGATGGGCGTCCATTGCCTGGTGACGGGTTGCTATGTGTGCTGTCTTGATCCCACATCCCGTGTTCCCTTGCTGGGCGGCACAATGGTGAGCAAGAGCTCAGACAATCGACGCATACCTGAATTTTACACACGGGACGCGCTCGAGAACACAGCGCTACCTATCATCAAGACCAAGGGCGCACATTACGAAAACGTGAGATGCTTAATCAAGTGCGTGACACAAATCCGCAAACAGGACAAGGACACCAAGCCGGATCAGCGGGGAACGGAGAGTGCATTGGCAAGTGGGACGCTGGATCAAAGTCCATCTGTTGCCGTCCACCCCAGTCTCTCCGCCTCTCTTGCCGTGTTTACCAGTTATTTTCATCAGTAGTGGCATCATCGCCTTGAGTCACTCGTGTGGCCCTTATTTCTACCCACCAATATAATAATCAACATGCTCACCTACTAGACCTAAATTCACATAATCCACCGAACATCTTTTACTAGCTCATCAAAATCACAATCACCTAACGAAATCCAACCAAAACCTTATAATCCATCGTAAAATTAGGTTAAAAGATCATCATCACCGAACTAAATCCAAATTGTTTCAAACTAATTAAATATTTGTTTATCCACCAATATAATAATCACCATGCTCATTTATTAGACCTAAAATCTCATAACCCATCAAACATCTTTGATTATCTTCTCAAGACACAATCACCTAACTAAATCCAACTAAAATCTCATAAATCACAGAGAAATTTACTTCAATATCACAATCACCTAATTAAATCCAAATTGTTCAAGCTAATTAATACATCGAATATCTTTGACTATCTCCTCAAGATCACAATCAACTAACAAATCCATCAAAAATCTCGTAATCCACCATAAAATTGGTTCAAGATCACAATCGCCTAACTAAATCCAAATTTTTTCAAGTTTATAAAAAATTTATTTATCCAACAATATAACTCAAGATGTTCACCTATTAGACCTAAATTCACATAATCCACTGAACACTTTTACTACCTCATCAAGATCCCAATCACCTAACTAAATCTAATCAAAACCTTATAATTCACCCTAAAATTTGGTTAAAATCACAATCATCTAACTAAATCGAAATTGTTCCAAACTAATATCTGTTTATCCACCAATATAATAATTACCATGCTCATCTACTAGACCTAAAATATCATAACCACCGAACATCTTTGACTATCTTTTGAAGACACAATCACCTAACTAAATTCAACTAAAATCTCGTAAATCACCGAGAAATTTGGTTCAATATAGCAATCACCTAACTAAATCCAAATTGTTCAAGATTAATTAATCCACCGAACATCTTTTACTATCTCAAAATCGCAATCAACTAATCAAATCCAGCTAAAATCTCGTAATCCACCATAAAATTTGGTTCAAGATCACAATCGCCTAACTAAATTCAAATATCTTCAAACTTATTAAAGATCCATTTATCCACCAATGTAATAGTCACCATGCTCGCTTACTAGACATATTAATCCATCGAACATCTTTAACTACCTTGTCAAGATTACAAGACCTAACTAAATCCAACCAAAACCTCGTAATCCATTATAAAATTAGGTTAAAAGATCACAATCCTCTTTAAATTGATCCAAACTAAATTAAATATTTGTTTATCTACTAATATAATAATCACCTTGCTCATTTACCATATCTAAAATCTCATAATACACCGAACATTTTGACTATCTTCTCAAGACTCAATCACCTAACTAAATCCACTTAAAATCAAATAAATCACTAAACTAAATCCAAATTGTTCCTGTCGACTACGAGGCGCCTACGGTGACTTCGTAAAATCTCAAGATGATATGCCGGCTTAGTCTCTCCGAGGTGCTCATAGGGGTAGAGTGTGCGTGTGTGCGTTCATAGAGGTAAGTGTATGCACGTTTATATAGCACTTGCGCTTGTATTGTATTCAAAAAAATATTAACTAATCCACCGAACATCTTGGACTATCTCCTCAAGATCTCAATCAACTAATTAAATCCATCTAAAATATTGTAATTCACCATGAAATTTGGTTCAAGAGCACAATCGCCTAACTAAATCCAAATTACTACAAGTTTACTAAAAATCCATTTATCCACCAATATAATAACCACCGTGCTCACTTACTAAACATAAATTCTGACATAATCCATCGAGCATCTTTGACTATCTCGTCAAGATCACAATCACCTAACTAAATCCAACCCAAACATCAAAATCCACCGTGAATTTGGTTAAAAGATCGCAATCATCTAATTAAATTCAAATTGTTTCAAACTGAATTAGAGGTATGTTTATCCACCAATATAATAGTTCCCATGCTCACATACTAGACCTAAAATCTTAAAACCCACCAAACATCTTTGACATCTTCTCAAGATCATAATAACATAATTAAATCCACCTAAAATCACATAAATCATCGTGAAATTCAGTTCAATATCACAATAGCTAACGAAATTCAAATTATTGAAGGATAATTAATCCATCGAACATCTTTGAGTATCTCCTCCGGATCACAATCAACTGACTAAATCCATCTAAAATATTGTAATTCACCATGCAATTTAGTTCAAGATCACAATCGCCTAACTAAATCCAAATTTTCTTAAGTATGTTAAATATTTACTTATTCACCGATATAATAACCACCATGCTCACCTACTAGACCTAAATTTCACATAATCCACCAAACATATTTTACTAGCTCGTCAAGATCACAATCACCTAACTAAATCCAACCAAAACCTCATAATCCACCGTGAAATTGGGTTTAAGATCTAAATCACCTAACTAAATCCTAAATGGTCCAAACAAAATTAAAGATCTATTTATCCACCAGTATAATAATCACCATGCTCATCTACCATACCTAAAATCTCATAATCAACCGAACATTTTAGATTATCTTCTCAAGATTAAATCACGTAACTAATTCCACCTAAAATCTCATAATTCATCATGAAATACGGTTCAATATCACAATCACCTAACTAAATCCAAATTGTCCAAGACTAATTAATCCATCGAACATCTTTAACTATCTCCTCAAGATCACAATGAACTAAATAAATGCATCAAAAGCTTATAATCCACCATGAAATTTGGTTCAAGATCATAATAGACTAACTAAATCCAAATTGCCTCAAGTTTATTGAAGATCCATTTATCCGCCAATACAATAACCACCATGCTCATTTACTATACATAAATCTTTATAATCCACCGAACATCTTTGACTATCTCATCAAAGTCACAATCACCTAACTAAATCTCCACTTCATCTCCATTTTATATAACCTTATTTTCAGAATCATACCATGGGCATTAGTGACACCCTTAGGTTTTTGTAGAACATTTATGAGTAACAAAGATTCTTCGCAAGTCCTATGATTTATGCGACTAGCATGGCTAAGCATTACTATTAAACTTGCACATATGACCCACATTTATCTGTGACAACTACATGGTTAGGAAGGAGGGGTATTATCAAAGGAGGGTCTCGATGTCAAGCACATAGAGCATAGCTAAACCCTAGCTAATTTACTTGGCATAAGAATGTCAAAGGGGTGTCAATATCAAGCACATAGGGCATTGCTAAACCCTAGCTAATTTACTTAATAGCAATACTAGTAAACAATACTTTATGCATGAAAAATAATTCGAAGTGTAATGCAAATATGGGTTCAACATGATCAAAGTAGGTTGCTTGCCTCGCTCAGCAAAGTCTTCAATGGTACTGGTCACTCCTCGAACGTCCTTGAATCTTTCCAAAGATAATGATTTCTACTTGTCGGAAAAATAAAATTAATACACAATCAATAAAAAATATGTGCAAAGGGCTCCAAAATTTACAAGAGTAGTATCATTGGAAAGAGGAAACTTTAGATGAATTCTGGAAGTACCCTGGATTTTAGAAAAAGAGAAATGGTATTGTGGGCCAAAGATGTACAGAAATAGCAAAGGAAAATTTGACAGGACAAGACCAGGTATATGAAATCCAATCATATAACCCAAATACAAACTAGTTCCTTCTGTTTCGATATAGAAAGACCAGGCATGTTCCTGGATGTATGTATTATATTTTAACGGTATACTCCAATGGTACACATGAGACTTTTATACCAAAAACAGATGGAGCAGTTCATAATTTTATCTTTCATCCATCAGCATCAAGTATATTAACATTAGGTAGTAACAAATCTGCCTCCGGGATTGATGTGTGCAGCCCTCAGAACTAGTTACTGACACTAATTTGGCCTTATGTCAAGATAATGATCAATAGACAGTATAGCCTGCGATATATGGATAACACCACAAGCACCGGTATGACATGTGGTGAAGACGTATAGGGTATATAAACCTCCCAATGGAAGTATGGATTTGCCAGTATTTAACTATGATTGTTTAAAGATTTCTAGTATCTTCGTTAGAGAGACTACATAGAGCATAGCAGCTAATAATAAAGAGACTGCGCAAATTACAAATATAATTTCAGATTTGTTGTGCCTCTCTGAACATCTCAGAAGCAAGCACACAAATGTATAAAGAATACAATCATGTCAAAGCCATACTGATGCTGCTCCATGACCACCTTGTTTACAAGACAACCCGTTGAGATAACGTTTTGGACATGTACATTTTGACAAGAATATAGGGTATGTCATAACTAAACAGAAGAGTTTCACAAGCAAACAATGGAAAAGGAAGGTCAAGTAGAGAAATATAAATCGACACAAAAAATACAGTAACATAAAAAAATGATAATTAAACCCACATAATTTTAGCAACACTGCAAGTACGCAAAAACCAAACGAGTAAACTCCCAAGTAGCATACCTTCCATTTGGGATATCAATCTTCTTTGTTGTACTACCACTCTAGTATCCACCACCATATGAAGAATATGGATGTGTGTTTCCTTAAGAAGATAAGGGTGGGATGGAAGAACCATGCCTGGAAACAAAACAACAACTCATTATATTACTGATAGCTGCAGATCTGTTGAGTGAGAAGAACAACCTTCATGTGGACAACATAAAACAGGACAATAATGTCAGTACATAAGTAACAAACTAATAACATTCAGAGGTGACTGAAAATATTACTGGAAATCAATCATCTATGTACTACATGAGATAATCAAATATTTGGCTATGTGCCGATAGACAATCGTCAATGCAGTAATAGCAGATAGACTTGCACACATTGTTTCAACACATTGCAAACACATTTCAAACTAAGGAGAGGAACATCACGGTGAAATAGCATACATTACATTGGTCAGACGAGATGCAACCAAGCCCATCAGCAAAATTTTGATTTTTCATCAATTTCCATTACCACAGTCAGAAACATACCTCTCTATTACAGAAGTCATACCCAGTGAAGATATTACAAAGATCAAACACAGGGGGGTCATTCCTCTTGAACATGTGCTACCTCCCGTGCAGGGAAAACAGGCGGCCAGATCATCACAATGGGAGAGAGAGCTATTTGGGGAGGTTCATAGCATTTTTCTGGCACCCTGTTATGGACTTTCTCAACTACCCTGCTCCTCAGATGAACATAAAAGAGAGTGCCACTTGCTGTATGATAAAAGAACACAAAGTCGGCATTGTCCCCGACCACAGCAACATCAAGATAATTATCGGGAGGGATCCAACGGTCCCTTACAAGATGTGCACAAGCCTCAGCCTCACGGACACAAAATGTGTCAACCAGCAGCCAGCCTGCGCCATTGCCGTCGCCCGACATCCGATGGAGCCACACACTGAGCTGAAACCCGTCTACACTGACAAGATAGAGGCCGGAATCCTCCGCACATGAGAGGTTGTAATTGTGGCGCACTCCAACTGGGAGCTCAAGGGTGAAGAAGGTCGCTGCTGCCAAATCTAGACCCAGGGCGTACACAGAGTCGGTCACCACGAAGACCTTGCCATGGATGGATGATAGAATTTCAAGGAATTCTGCGTCAAACGAGAGCTCTATCTCTGTCACTGCGGTGGCTGGGACGCCCCATCCGCCGGATCCCAGGACGTACAACTCCGCGTACACGTTTCGCCGGACCGCCCAGAGATACAGCAAGATCCTCGGGCAGGAACATCTCAACGAATCGATTTCGAGTGGTGTCCCAGTCAAGGTGGGGTAGCGGGGTCGTCGGGAGGACGGCCGCGGCCTCCCCGGCGAGCAGCGGAGCGAGGGAGTAATGGAATCTGCCGTCTTTGAAGAACTCTATGATGAGGCGGCCGTTCCGGCAGTGCTTGATTGGCAGGATTCTGCGGGCGAAGGCGGCGGCGCAGGAGGAGGTCGCCCGGCGAATGGAAGCGGCGAGCTCCGGGGGCTGCGGAAGCGGCACGAACCGGTACCGGCCGGAGAAACAGAGGCAGAAGCCGAGGAGGCGGGGCGGGTTGCGGTCGCGGAAGCGGTGGAGGAAGGCCGGGTCGGGGGCGTGGAGGAGCCACCGCTTGGAGACGAGGGCGGAGCGGACGAGGCAGGTGGGGAAGCCGAGGCGGAGGAGGATCTCGCGGAGGAGGTCGTCGTCGTCAAGCACCGATGCCGCCGATGCGGCCGCGGCCGCCGGCGTCCGTCGATCTCCGTCGATGATTTTGGCCAACCAAAGTTTGGGGGATCTTCCGGAGGGGAGGGTTTCGGTGGGAGCGGAGCACAAAATGTGTATGCGGAATGGATAGGCCAGCTGAATCGATCGTTTGCTTCCTTTTTCTACTAGGCTATACTACACAAAATTATTAGTACTGTTTTAAACTTGTTAAAATCATCACATAACGGAATCCATGAAAATCTGACGTCAAATTTTTATAATCTTGCCACAAACGTGCTTCCTGTCGTTGGATTATAATTACGAACCACGGAGTAAATTTTGTGCCTTGTCGTCGGCGACATTTCAGAATCGTTCGCATCTTCCCCTCACTCGGTCGCCCACCCGCTTATTCCCCTCACCCTATCTTCTTCTCGTCCCCACCCACCAACTCACAACGACACCACCCAGGCACAGCGAGGTCATGCGGCGATAGCACCAGTTCCCAAATGATTTTGTACATCCAACCGTGATGCGCGTGGGTGGGTTGGGGTGGGGGGGGGGGGGAGGCGGAGGCATAGGCAGATTCATTTTTTCAAACGTGGAAAAGTTACTGTTTTGCCTATGGAAAAGATGTAGGTTAGACCATCGCTAATATACCTTTTTACCCAATAACAAACTTTTTTGGACAATGGAAAATTCATACCTCAGATCATGGAATTTTTTTATTTTTCAACATGGCAAATTGACCTTTTTATCGAATGCAAAAAAATAAAAAAAAATCAAACCATGGGAAAAATCATTATTTGGATCATGGCAAATCCCTACTTCAAATCATAGCAAATTTTATATGTTTGGAATATGGCAAACTTTATGAATTTAGGGCTAGTTTGTTTCATGTCCATAGCTACGTGCCTGGCCGAAAGTGCTGCCTGGCGTCGACTTCACTTTTGGATCAATTTTTGCCTGGTCGGGCAGCGTGGGCGAGAAGGTGTTTGGTTTGGGGCCTCGTCTGGAGAGTCATTAGGCTTATAAAATATTAATTCATGAACACATCCATCGAGAACAACTCCGTACTTGCAACCCCAGGCAGCCATCGTGGGTCGCTAGGCGCTTGGATTTTGGCTTCTCTATCCATTTCCATCCAGCCTGATCACATACTTTCTCTGTCCGAAATTACTTGTCATTAAAATGGATAAAAAAGGATGCATCTAGAACTAATATACGTCTAGATACATCTTCTTTTATTTATTTTGATGACAAATATTTCCAGACGGAGGAAGTATGTACTAATTCAGTCCAGGCAACTTCAGGCATTTCGAGGACAACAACCAAACAATAACCATGCAGCATACAGGCAGGTTCCAGGCCAGGCGAGTGGGTTCTTCGCTGTCGCCCCGTTCATGCCCTCTGGGGCAGATTATCGCTCGCGCCGTTGGCTCGTGACTCACCCAACATTCAGTTCTTTGTTTCTCAGGCGATGAATCATCTCCAGTTCAAGGCCAAATGGAATGTTGCTTTCGGGGCTTGTGCTGTCGCACTCTGGCGGGCTAGAAATGATCGGGTTTTTAATGACAAGAGCTGGTCCGCGCCTTATATAAGATTTCATGCCGCTAATCTGATTCGTCTATGGAAAAACAGAGCAACCAAGCAGCAGGACAAGGATGATTTGCAGACATGGGCTATCATGCTTAGTGGCTAGGATCTGTTTTCTTTCTTCCCTCTTATCTTCTTCCTTCCCCTCTTTTCTTCCAGGCTGCTTGTGGGCTTGCACCAGGGTGCACCTCACAAGCCATGTAACTGCACTCTTTGGGCTTATGCCCTTCTGAAATATAAGGTCGGCCATGCGCCACCTTTTTACTTTCAAAAAAAGAACTACTAAACTAATTGCTTTGGACCATGGCAATTTTGTTTATATAAACATGGGTATCCTTATGGTGAAACATTTTTTTGCCAAGGTTTCTTCTATGTTTTCTTAAATTCTGGCATTTTTAAGTTTTCATAACTAGTATGGATCCATTCTTTCAACTTGATGACAATTTTATTATACATATTATGAAAAAATATTTTTTGATATTCATAATCAGGTTCAGTCCAGCTTCAAGACTTGATGGTAGTGAGTAGAATTGTGCCTCTGACAAAAGCACAACCGTGTCTTTCGCGAAAGCAAAACCGTGACACTCGCGAAAGGAAAAAAAGCAGAAAACCCTTTTTTTTCCGTTCCGAGATGCAGCTGTGACTATCGCTAAAGCACAACCCGTGCTTCATGAATGCAAAACCATGACTCTCGCGAAAGGAAAAAATAGAAAGCAGCGTTTTTCCGTTTCCGAGAAAACGGCCGTGACTCTCACGAAAGCAAAACTGTGCCTCTCGCGGAAATAAAACCGTGACTCTCGTGAAAGAAAAAAAACATGTTTTTTCAAAAAAAAAATTGATCGAAAAGGTAAGGAAGACCGACAAAAAACCAAAACATCGAAAAAAACAAAAAAAACGGTTAAAAAGCCGAAAACGCGTGTGAAAAAAAAACAAAATCTGAAGGAAGCGCCCAGAGCGCGACACATGACAAATAACTAAGAGCGCACCAAGTGACGCTGATCGTTGCGAGGCTCCCGGAGGAGCGCTCGTTAACTAGTTGCTCTCCCTGTTGGGAGACGTGGCGCCTACAGCGATCTTCTGTGGGCTGATTGAAAGATCGTGGATGTCGCCTAGAGGGGGGGGGTGAATAGGCGCTTTAAAATAATTACGGTTGAGGCTTGAACAAATGCGGAATAAACCTAGCGGTTAATTTGTCAAGCACAAAACCTACAACAACTAGGCTCACCTATGTGCACCAACAACTTATGCTAAGCAAGAAAAACTACTTAGGTGAAAGCAAGATATATGACAAGAAACAATATGGCTATCACAAAGTAAAGTGCATAAGTAAAGGGCTCGGGTAAGAGATAACCGAGGCACGCAGAGACGACGATGTATCGAAGTTCACACCCTTGCGGATGCTAATCTCCGTTTGAAGCGGTGTGGAGGCACAATGCTCCCCAAGAAGCCACTAGGGCCACCATAATCTCCTCACGCCTCGCACAATGCAAGATGCCATGATTCCACTAAGGGACCCTTGAGGCGGTCACCGAACCCGTACAAATGGCAACCCTTGGGGCGGTCACCGAACCGTACACTTTGGCAACCCTTGGAGGCGGTCACGGTGCCCGACAAATGGCTCGGGGGATCTCCACAACCTAATTGGAGACCCCGACGCTTGCCCGGAGCTTTACACCACAATGATTGAGCTCCGAACACCACCACCCGTCTAGGGCGCCAAGGCACCCAAGAGGAACAAGCTCTAGGGTGCCCAAACACCCAAGAGTAATAAGCTTCTCAAACTTCACTTCCACGTATCACCGTGGAGAACTCAAACCGATGCACCAAATGCAATGGCAAGGGCACACGGAGTGCCCAAGTCCTTCTCTCCCAAATCCCACCAAAGCAACTAATGTTAGGGAGGAAAATAAGAGGAAGAACGAAAGAAGAACACGAAGAACTCCAAGATCTAGATCCAAGGGGTTCCCCTCACTTAGAGGAGAAAGTGATTGGTGGAAACGTGGATCTAGATCTCCTCTCTTTTCCCTCAAGAACTAGCAAGAATCATTGGAGGGATTGAGAGTTAGCAAGCTCGAAGAAAGTCAACAATGGGGGAAGAACACGAGCTGGAAAGATTAGGTTGAATGGGGAAGAAGACCCCCTTTTATAGGAGCTCCCGAATCCAACCGTTATGCTCACAGCCCGCACCGAGCGGTAGTACCGCTTGACATCACGGTACTACCGCTAGGGGTATGATACTCTTGCTAAGGGTAGCGGTACTACTGCTATGCGGCGGTACTAAAAATTACATCCGTGCCTACCACCGCTGGACTTGTGACGAGTTTTTGGTCCCGGCGGAAGTAGCCACTGAAGTAGTCATGATAGTACTGCTCCAAGCGGTAGTACCGCTCCCAAGAGTGGTAGTACCGCTCCCAAGGGCGGTACTAAAAATTACTTCGCTCCTACCATGGTAGTACCGCTGCAGCCTTTTCGGACACCAAAACTACCACAACTTTTGCATTCGGACTCGAATTAAATGAAACCAAGTTTGTTGAAAAGCTAGCGACATGGGCTAACACAATCTTGATAGAAATACCAATAATAAGCAAATGAGAAAAGGCCCAAAAGAAAATGGTGAGAACCCTTCCTCGGATAAGACCCGGTAAAACCTCCAACACCGAAAACTTCATAGAAGGCGCATGCAAACTCCGTTTCGATGAACTCAAGCTTGTCATCAAGATGACCATAAGCTTTAAGACTCACAAAGAGAACCAAATAAGAACCAAGAAACATGATGCAAGGATGCAATGGTTTGAGCTCTCGATGAACGATACGATCAAGCTACTCACTTGAGAGCCCCCCTTGATATATCGGCTGTCGATCCTATAACCCGGTCTCCCAACTACCACCATGAGACCGGTAAAATAGAAAACCTATCAAGGGCAAACCTTTGCCTTGCACATGATCCACTTGAGCTAGATTATGACGATCTTGTCCTCCTCAAGATGGACCACCTTTCTTGATTGCGTTGGGTCGATGGAGACTAGATGATTGCTCCCCCATACTCCACTATGGGTGAGCCACTCTTCGGCACATCTTCACAAGTCCATTGACATCACAATGGATGGCAAGCTTCAAGAACTTGATCTCTTCGTGATTCTCCACTTGAACTTGCACACGGCAATCTTGATGACGATCACCACTTGATGTCATCCTTTCCATGGGTTGTATGATATCTTCCTCTTGGCGCAAGCCCATGGACACGTACCTAACCCCACATAGACTCTCACATAGACCATGGGTTAGTACACAAAGTGCAATGGACAATGCTTACCATACCATGGGATCACTTGATCCCTCTCGGTACATCTTCTACGCTTTGTGAGTTGATCAACTTGATCAACCTTGAATCTTTCCAACTCTCTTCGTTTGGATGATGTCTTGAAGGTAAACATGAATGATGACACAATCTTCTTCTTCAAGACATGCTTGCAATAAGCTCAACACTCACATGACCAATCTTTGGATAATTCCTTAATAGCACCTTGGTCAACTCATAAACTCCTTGAAACCAACACATGGACTTCAAGAAAAGCCTATAGACAAATCCTTCAAATATAACTCAAGACAACCATTAGTCCATAGAGATTGTCATCAATTACCAAAACCAAACATGGGGCACCGCATGTTCTTTCAATCTCCCCCATTTTGGTAATTGATGACAATCACTTTGAAGAGAGTTTATATAAGGAATTTGCTTCACTATGCAATGCAACAACCAATAGTGCATGCGTATGAGATGCAAATGCTAAGGAACAAAACCAAAGCAAGAGGAGATAACTCTCTAAACTTCTCCACAAAACTCTGAAACTTCTCCCCATTGGCATCGATTGCCAAAATGGGCGAAAAAGCTAAGAAGACCAATATAAATTGTGGTCCTCCATAAATTGTGTATTTCTTCACAAGAGAGTGGAAAGCAGTACATATATCCAACGGTAAATACTTGGAGGAACACAAACTATATTGAGGCACAAAGATTGCTAAAGAATGATATGCCACAAGGACATAACAAAGAGAGACACAAGCAATCAAGAAATCAAAAGATATCAATTGAAGCAAGCAATCAAAGGATATCAATTGAAACAACTAGACCAAAGATCCTCTGAGCCACATGAAAAAGGTATTATGATATGAGCGGAGGATTGTTCTAAAGAAACTAGAGAAGCTCCCCATGATTTGTGCACATCAAGAATGTTTGTATTTGGATACAAAGTGCACAAAATAGGATCATAGCTCCCCAAAGTCAATAGAAACTAACAACAAGTGCAAGTGAGCATATAGGAGACTAAGCCTAGCTCTTGCAACATGCACATGGTTGAGCAACATTGTAAAAGAGGCAACTTAAGAATAGGCTCAACCAAAAAGATGTGTGTGAGTCATGGCAAAGCACATGAGAAGTCTAATATACGGATGAGCATAAGCATCAACATAGTCTCGAATGAATGAGATACACGGTGCAAAGCCTTTCATTCTCACACACAACTAGCAAATGGGTTCACAAGCTTACTAATAAGAAAATAGAGAACCTATGCTTGTGACAACCGTGTAGGTGAAGATGGGCGATGAGAGGCTCATCAAGGCGAGGGTACCAATTAAGATGGCAAAAGCCTCGTAAAGATAAGCAAGAGGAAAATAATCTTCACCACACAAGAGTGCATCAAGATGCAACGATGGAGGACACGCACTCAAGGCAAAAGCTTTCACGGAGCCACCAAAGAAATAACATAAGAAAGACAAGGTGGGCGTGAAAGAAAGGATATCAACTAGAGATGTAATTTCTCTCAAGTGTATAAGGTTCTCGTAGAAAAAATCATGATGATATATATCTAGAAAGAGGGATGTACACCGAAATAGTTACAACATGAAGGAACAAGATATCCACAAGGAAGTCATAAATATACCAATAAGATATTTGCTTGAAAGCATAGCACTTGGCTAGATATGGTCTTATTATATATAAATGAATTCCTACCGCATGAACATCAAAGACATCACAACTAGCAACATGAGATCATCATTGAGATGCTTTGAGAAAGGAAACAAGTATCACAAGAAAGAATGAAATACATGCCATGATACAACCTACACAAGGTTGATGCAAGTAATGTGTGCATGTAGTAGATGATGATACTTATTACCGAGATACCATTGGAAGGATGTAGTAGATACCAATTGAAGGTAGATAGTAGTTCCTTGATCATCCTAGCTTGACTCCAATATGCACATGGTGACACCACCTTCCTTGTGAGTGGTAGCATCCAATGCATCTCCAAATGTTCCTATAAGAACAACACAAACTAAGCGGTACCCAAACTCATCGGGACCAAATAGTTAGAAACACCAATACATAGGACAAACTCTACATAAATATGTGCATATAGATATGAAAATGAATATCATGCACATCTCATCAAATTGAGACTAGGTGGAGTTTCTCCCATATATTGAGTCAAAGAAAGAAAGCATGCCAAAAGAAATACATGAAGAAAACATGCATGCTCAAGACTTCAAAACCGAAACCAAAAGACAAAGAAATGCCAAGTGAAAAGGATACCCAATGAATAAAACATCACTTGGAGGATATCCATAAAAGATACATCAAGGAATGAGATATCCATTGATACACACTAAAATAAAGATGTCAAACTCCCAAGGAGAGGATGGTTCCAAACAAACCAAGCTCTCAAGAAGGTTTCATGATGGCACAAGTACCAAAAAGAAATGGCTTGCCTTCCACCAAAATACACTTGATAAGGATCACAAGAAGAGTGTTCTAAAGAAAATAGGATAGCTCCCCACGAGTTGTGCATTATATAGGATTTGCATTTGAATACAAACTGCACAAAGTGGGATCACCACTTTCACTATATCTAGAAAGCACTAGACAAGAACGAGAAATAAACAAGATCCACAAGTGGTAGGGAAGACAAAGGGAGTTGACACACACCTTGGCAAGAGAAAAGGCAAATAAAAATAAAAGCCAATGTAAAGATGATCAATAAATTCTACCACACATAAGTGAGTACCAATTGTCAAAAGACAAGAAGTATTTGGAAATACTTCCGGTGGTAGATACCAAGGATATCCGACATCATCTTCACACACCAAACACAAGCAAATTGCAACTTGTAGAGCTATCATGCCACCTAGGAACAAGATAATTTACAGTATCAACTCTAGATGAAAATATCTCAAATGTACACATTTTCTAGGCTAGTAATATACACATAGCATATTACTCCCCCATAATGTGATACCAATTAAAGACAGACAAGAGGCAATTAAAAGGATCCAACAAGAGATAATTAATGGACTATTTAAGAATTTGAATTTCTCATGAGAAGACATACCACATAGCGACTAGATAATCTTGTAATATCAATACTAGATGGTATTACTCATGTACACACATTTATAGGATTGTGAGGTGCACAAAGCACATCACTCCCCCATAATGGGATATTCCATTAATCTCTCACAAGAGCCAACTAAGATACAAACAAGAAGCAAAAGGCTCAATGCACGACGCACACATACATGATGTGCAAACCAACACACACATACTTGATTGCTCAAGATAAGCAAGTTGGAAGCACAACATATACAAACACATGCAAGGAACAAAACCAAAACATGCATGGGGGCAAGTAACTTTCAATGTAAACAGTTAAAGTACAAGTTACATAAGGAGGCACATTGGATATAAGATAGAAACTTGATAATCCAATTGACCTGGCTTGAGACAAAAGGAATGATGAAGTCCCCTAAATTCTTCATAATGTAGCCAAGTCTCCAATGCCCTCCAACAACATCTATTGATCAAGTTTGAGCTTGTTGGTCCCCAACTAAGTTGGGTCCTAAGAGGTTAGTCACAATAGGCTTGGCAACCCAAATGGTTCTTTTCTTGACACCACTTTGAGTACCAACAAACTTGGCAAACACATTGCCAACCTTATCCTTCCCAAGAGAATAGACATCATCAATAATAATTGGGTTGGATAAGTTACCACTAGTGCATGAAGAAGCGGTGGTGACCTTTCTCCACGACATAAGTAGCAACGTCTACTCTTCATTTTCTTCTCGCTTGATTTCTCAACAAGAGGCATTAACTTGAGTCTTCTTGGGAAGTGGCCTTTCTTCAACTTGAGGTTGAGCATGAGATTGAACTTGTGGCCTCTTCCCTTGTTGCTTGTTACCAATGGCATTCTTCTTCAATGGGCAATATCTAACATGATGCCCTTCAATTTTGCACTTGAAGAAAATAATCTTGGTCGAATTCTTGACTTGTTTTTGGCCCTTCTTCTTGTTGCTCTTGGACTTCTTCTTCTTATTATTGGAGTTGAATCCAAGTCCACCTTTGTCATTGGGGGATTTTTGCACACTCAAGATATTGTTGAGTGTGGATTTCCCTAAAGAGATTAAGCATGCGAATTACCCAAACATCAAAATTTGTGCCATCGAAACTAAGAGTGTCAGAGAATCCTAAACCCCTAGTCGACATCTTTACTCTCTAGGCGGTTAAGCCCAACAAAGAGAGGCAGGCTCGATACCAATTGAAAGATCGTGGATGTCGCCCTAGAGGGGAGGGGTGAATAGGCGCTTTAAAATAATTACGGTTGAGGCTTGAACAAATGCGGAATAAACCTAGCGGTTAATTTGTCAAGCACAAAACCTACAACAACTAGGCTCACCTATGTGCACCAACAACTTACGCTAAGCAAGAAAAACTACTTAGGTGAAAGCAAGATATATGACAAGAAACAATATGGCTATCACAAAGTAAAGTGCATAAGTAAAGGGCTCGGATAAGAGATAACCGAGGCAGCGGAGGCAACGATGTATCCAGTTCACACCCTTGCGGATGCTAATCTCCGTTTGGAGGCGGTGTGGAGGCACAATGCTCCCCAAGAAGCCACTAGGGCCACAGTAATCTCCTCACGCCCTCGCACAATGCAAGATCGTGATTCCACTAAGGGACCCTTGAGGGTCACGCTGAACCCGCATACAAATGGCAACCCTTGGGGCGGTCACCGAACTCCGTACACTTTGGCAACCCTTGAGGCGGTCACGGTGCAGACAAATTGCTCAGGCGATCTCCACAACCTAATTGGAGACCCTGAAGCGCTTGCCGAGCTTTGCACCATAATGATTGAGCTCGAACACCACCAACCGTCTAGGCGCCAAGGCACCCAAGAGGAACAAGCTCTAGGGTGCCCAAACACCCAAGAGTAATAAGCTTCTCAAACTTCACTTCCACGTATCACCGTGGAGAACTCAAACCGATGCACCAAATGCAATGGCAAGGGCACACGGAGTGCCCAAGTCCTTCTCTCCCAAATCCCACCAAAGCAACTAATGTTAGGGAGGAAAATAAGAGGAAGAACGAAAGAAGAACACGAAGAACTCCAAGATCTAGATCCAAGGGGTTCCCCTCACTTAGAGGAGAAAGTGATTGGTGGAAGCGTGGATCTAGATCTCCTCTCTCTTTTCCCTCAAGAACTAGCAAGAATCATTGGAGGGATAGAGAGTTAGCAAGCTCGAAGAAATCGACAATGGGGGAAGAACACGAGCTGGAAAGATTAGGTTGAATGGGGAAGAAGACCCCTTTTATAGGAGCTCCTGAATCCAACAGTTATGCTCACAGCCACTTTTGAGCGGTAGTACCGCTTGACATCACGGTACTACCGCTAGAATGGCGGTACCTCTTTGCTAAGGGTAGCGGTACTACGCTTATGCAGCGGTACTAAAAATTACATCCGTGCCTACCACATTTGGACTTGTGTGAGTTTTTGGTCCCGGCGGAAGTAGCCCTGGAAGTAGTCATAGTAATCTTGCTCCAAGCGGTAGTACCGCTCCCAAGAGCAGTAATACACCGCTCCCAAAGGCGGTACTAAATAATTACTTCGCTCCTACCAGCGGTAATCTGGCTATGACCTTTTCGAACACCAAAACTACCACAACTTTTGCATTGGGACTCGAATTAAGCCGAAACCAAGTTTGTTGGAAAGCTAGCGACAAGGGCTAACACAATCTTGATAGAAATACCAATAATAAGCAAATGAGAAAAGGCCCAAAAGAAAATGGTGAGAACCCTTCCTCGGATAAGACCGGTAAAACCTTGACACGAAAACTTCATAGAAGACGAATGCAAACTCCATTTTCGATGAACTCAAGCTTGTCATCAAGATGACCATAAGCTCTAAGACTCACAAAGAGAACCAAATAAGAACCAAGAAACATGATGCAAGGATGCAATGGTTTGAGCTCTCGATGAACGATACGATCAAGCTACTCACTTGAGAGCCCCCCTTGATAGTACGGCTGTCGATCCTATAACTCGGTCTCCCAACTACCACCATGAGACCGGTAAAATGAAAAACCTATCAAGGGCAAACCTTTGCCTTGCACATAATCCACTTGAGCTAGATTATGGCGATCTTGTCCTCCTCAAGATGGACCACCTTTCTTGATTGCGTTGGGTCGATGGAGACTAGATGATTGCTCCCCATACTCCACTATGGGTGAGCCACTCTTGACACATCTTCACAAGTCCATTGACACCACAATGGATGGCAAGCTTCAAGAACTTGATCTCTTCGTGATTCTCCACTTGAACTTGCACACGGCAATCTTGATGGCGATCACCATTTGATGTCATCCTTTCCATGGGTTGTATGATATCTTCCTCTTGGCGCAAGCCCATGGACACGTACCTAACCCACATAGACTCTCACATAGACCATGGATTAGTACACAAAGTGCAATGGACAATGCTTACCATACCATAGGATCACTTGATCCCTCTCGGTACATCTTCTACGCTTTGTGAGTTGATCAACTTGATTCACTCTTGACTTAGTATTGATCAACCTTGAATCTTTCCAACTCTCTTCGTTTGGAGGACGTCTTGAAGGTAAACATGAATGATGACACAATCTTCTTCTTCAAGACATGCTTGCAATAAGCGCAACACTCACATGACCAATCTTTGGATAATTCCTTAATAGCACCTTGGTCAACTCATAAACTCCTTGAAACCAACACATGGACTTCAAGAAAAGCCTATAGACAAATCCTTCAAATATAACTCAAGACAACCATTAGTACATAGAGATTGTCATCAATTATCAAAACCAAACATGCGGGCACCGCATGTTCTTTCACTGATTTCATTCGGCCCATCACCGCTGGTTCGTTCCTTTGTTTCTTTTAGTGCTGAAGCTAGCGAGAAGCTCGTTCGTGCTAGGCCTTTCTTTAGGGCGCCATGTGTGGCTCCTTAATCCGCCTTTCTTTAGGATGTCATGTGTGGCTCCTTAGCGAGAAACTGGTTCATTATTTGTTTTCTTTTTGGAGAACTCTTTTGCTAACTAGTGTCGGCTATTGGATTGATTGATTCTATTCCGGAAAATTCTTTTGGAAGCACGGTTTTGTAGAAAAAAAGGTTTGTAAATGAAAGAACTGAAATAATATTTCTGGGATATAACTTTATTTTCGAAATAAAGAATAAACGTAGGTAACAAATTTGGATGCTTTGAAAAATCAAAACATGGATTCAAAAGTGTTCACATGCTTTAGAAAAAAAGTTCATAAATTTTGGAACAAGTTCATCAATTTTGAAAAAAAAGTTCATCGAAATTGAAAAGCTTTCATCAAATTCAAAAAAAGTTCATCGAAATTGAAAAGCTTTCATCAAATTCAAAAAAAGTTCATCCAATTTGGAAAAAGTACATTGAATTTAAAAATAAGTTAACCGATATTGGAAAAAGTTCATCAATTTTGAAAAAACTAAACCGAATTAAAAAAACTTAATCCGTTTAACAAAACTTCATCAAATTTGAAAAAAAAAATCATCGATCTTGAAGAAAAAGTTCATCGAATTTAAAAAAAGTTCATGTAATCTGAAAAAAAATCATTGAATTTGAAAAAATTTCATCGAATTTGTAAACGTTCATGTAGTCTGAAAAAAGTTCATCGATTTTGGAAAAAACATCAAGTTTGAAAAAAATCCTTTTTAAAAAAGTTCATCGATTTTATAAAACACGATATTCTTAAAAAAACACGCATTTAAAAAAGCAAAATAAAAATAAAAAAGGAAAAAACCAAATAAAACCATCCTTGAGGAGAGTGGAATTAAACATAGTGAAACAACATACATTAGTCAGAGGAGATGCAATCAAACCCATCCAGATAATTTTTTCTCTCATCAATTTCCATTACCTCATCAGCAACATGCCTTCCTATTACAGAAGTCATACGCAGTGATGATATTACAAAGATCAAACACAGAGAGGATCATTCCTCTTGATCATGCCCTACATTCCGTGCCTGGAACACAGGCGGCCAGATCATCATAAAGGGGGAGATGTCGGTTTGACTGTTTCAAATTCCTTGACTGTTTGACTGTTCTTTTATCCTTTCTAGACCTGGTTTTAGTTAAGCAGCCAACCAATCACTGAAGATTGTAAAGACCAAACGAGCAAATCTTGAGTTCAGCATGTACCTTTTTCTTTAATGGAGTTTCATTATATAAACGGCACTGTTCTTATGGTGATTTTATCATTGTACCAAAGGAGACATGGCAAGAAAACTTAGTTCTAGCTACCACCTTTTGGGAGGGGCCAAAATCATACAGTTAGCTATGGCCAGGGGAGTGGCTGATCTTCGATATTGTTTTAATAGTGTCTCGAATAAGTAAAGAAGAAGAAGAATTAAGATTCGAGACAGACTGAACTTTTGTTGTTAGTATCTTATATAGAAAAATGGTGTGAAGAATCAAGATTCGAGATGGGCTGAACTTTGGTGGTATCAACTGAATCAATGCTTCAGCTGATGATTCATCAGGTTCCAGATAAGGTAGGTTTAGATACACTCTAATTCCTTGCTTTTTGCCATTTGTGTGTGAGAAGGAATACCAATTGTGTGGAGTTGTGGACATCATGCATCACATTTTCCTTTTCTGGATGCCATTGCAAATTTGGGATAAAACTCCATCTAATGAACTCTAGCACCTCCTGTAATCTTTGCTTTTGGGAGGAGGCAAAATCATACAGTTAGCTATGGTCAGGACCCTGGCTGATCTTTGATATTTCTTGTAATGATGCGTCAAATGAGTAAAAATGAAGAAGAATCAAGATTCCAGATAGGCTGAACTTTACTTATTAGTACCATACATAGAAAAAATGGATGGTGGTATTAATCTAATCAATGCTTCAGTTTATGATTCATCAGGATCCTGACAAGCTAGGATTGGATGCACTCTAATTTACTGTTTTTGCCATTTGTGTGTGTAATGAGGAATACCATTGTTGTGGAGTTCGTGGAGATCACGCGACACATTTATTTCTGCATGACATTGGAAACTTCATTAAATGGCATAGCTTTGTGGACATAAAAAAATGGAAAACAGAAGTCAGTTTTAATGTGAATAAAAATGGACATCACAGCACATTCATACCTTGTCTTACCGTCTAAGCCACCCTTGTCGAGAACACAAGAGAACTTCCTTGACAAGAGCTGTATTTTCAGTTATTTCTCTTCCAGTTGCTGCTTGTCATTTTTATTTGGCCACCATTCAAGTTCTTCTACACAACCGATCATTACCAGAAAGTCCTCATATATGGAATATATCTTATACAAACTACTGTCAGCTTAGAAGATCAGTGCAGTCTTGCTGGATATATTGCAATATACCTCTGAAAACTTACATGACTGCAATATCTACTGTTCTAGGAAGAGAAATAACTCAAAGTACATACCTCTCCATTACAGAACTCATACTCAGTTTAGATAGTACAACGATCAAACACAGGGGGGTCATTCCTCATGTCCCGCGTTCTGCGCTGGGAAGATAGGCGGCCAGATCATCATAACAGGAGATACACGTACGTGGCCAGCATCCACACGTTTATATCCACATTCATCTGCGCCCCTCTGGTAGACCTTCTCAACCACCCTGCTCCTCAGATGAACATAAAAGAGGGTGCCACTTGCTGGATGATCCAAGAACACAAAGTCGGCATTGTCCCCGACCGCAACAACATCAAGACAAACATTGTGAGGAGGAACCCAACCGTCCTCTGCACGAGGTGTGCATGCATGACCCTCACGGACACAAAATGTGTCCAGCAGCAGCCAGCCTGCATCATTGTCATCGCCCGACATCCGATGGAGCCACACACTGAGCTGAAACACGTCTGCACTGACAAGATAGATCCCTGAATCCTCGGCGCATGAGAGCATATAGTTGCTCTGCACTCCAGCTGGTAGCTCAAGGGTGAAAAGGCTCCTGGTGGCCAAATCTAGACCCACGGTGTACCCAGAGTCGGTCACCATGAAGACTTTGCCATGGACGGGTGGTAGCATTTCAAGGAAGACTGTGCCATCTGGGGGCTCTATCTCTGATGCCATGTCAGGGACGCACCATCGGCCAGATCTCAGGATGCACACCTCCGCATACACTTTTTGCCGGTCCTTCCACAGATTCACCAAGGTGATGCCGTCGCGACCCCCATCCTCGGGTAGGAACATCTCAGTGAACTGAGTGCGCCTCTCCCAGTAGTTACGGTGGGCGTGGGACAGCAGGGTTGGTGGGAGGACGGTTGAAGACTCCCCGGCGAGAAGCGGCACCACGAGGGGGTGATCGAATCTGCCGGCGTGGAAGGCCTCGATGATGAGGCGGCCGCTCCGGCAGTGCTTGATTCGCGGGCATCTGCGGGCGAAGGCGGCGTCGCAGCAGGAAGTCGCGCGGCGTATGGGGGCGGCGAGCTCCGGGGCCTGCCGCGGGAGAGGGACGAAACGATACCTGCCGGGGTAGCCGACGCAGACGCCGAGGAGGCGGGGCGGGTTGCGCTCCCGGAAGCGGCGGAGGAAGGCCGGGCTGGAGGCGTGGAGGAGCCACCGCTTGCAGACGAGGGCGGCGTGGACGAGGCTGGTGGGGAAGGCGACGCAGAGGAGTATCTCGCGGAGGAGGTTGTCATCGTCAAGAACCGATGCCGCCGATGCGGCCGCGGCCGCGGCCGCCGGCGTCCGTCGATCTCCGTCCATGATTTTGGCCGGCCAAATTTGGGGAATTTTTCTGGGGGAGGGGGTTTCGGTGGGAGCGAGCAGAATACGACGGGGGAGTAGCAAAATACCACTAGTCAAAACTGTTTTTCTTTTTAATGTTGGCACGAGAACTGCCAAATCATATTTTATTTGATTATTAGAGAAGAAAAAAAGAGAGTGAAACAAGAACAAGGCCCCAAACGATTTCCTCCAAGTAACGCTACAGCAACGGATCCCAGTTTACGGATTCTATGCAATTTAGGCCGCGCTTGGATTATCGTGTTTCCTTTAGATACACCTATAAAGGTAAAAAATACATGCCCCTAGACGTATGTATTGTTTCCGACCGGAAATCAGTCTAATCCGGTAAGGTACACTCATAAAATTGATACACCCGTATTAAATCACACTTAATTCAATCGCGGCCTTAGGTACGTGGCGGTTTCTAATAGGAGATTAAGGGCTCATTTGGTTGTTGTGGATGGAAAAGCCCGGGCAATAAACCCACAAGTGGGGATCTCCCTGCTGACGTGAGATCCCTGTACAAACCATGGAAAATGCTATGTTGTTGTTTGTACACACGGGAGGAGGGAGGAGGAGAGGCTACCTTGGTCGAAGGAGTAGGAAGACGCTCGTCGCTGTTGGACGAGACGTAAGATCTGAGGCGGATCAAATCTTGGGGAGCAGGAAGGATGATTGCCACAACGGAGGATTGTCATTTGGAGGAAGGTGTCGGAAGCAACAGGTCACTAGGCGGAGAAATCAGCAGGCGTTGCGTCGTGAGGGTGGGTGAGCCGAGGCTTTTCTCCCCGACCCCTCGAGACGTGGAAAACCTTCCCATGGAAATGACGTGGATCGTGATGTAGAATCCCAGTGGGCAACCAAATGCTTCGGTGGTCTTACATGAGCCGACTTGCCTGTTTTTGACGGGGATCCCCGAGGGATCCGTGAAACCAAACAAAGCCTAAAGGGGAGGAGGGGGCCACTTCCGTTAAATTTAGGAGGGGGAGGTGAGATCATTAGTGTGAAAGGATCCATAATTATTTTGTTGATATCCTTTTGTCTATTTACCCCCTAAGCAATTTCCGAGGAAAAATATCCAGTAATACCGCTCATCACATGATACACTACTCTAAAACTGTGTGGTATGTTCAATCTACATGCAAGGGACATGATCAACTCACTTATCGTTTACAGGTGTCCCCTTGGTACATTTGCATCTGCACCCCAAAAACAGCATGCCTTTGCAAACTCGCAACAGATTTCCACATCTCTCCTGTAGATGCTCATTGTTCTCAGTTTTTCCAACAAGTGTGAATTATAGGTGGCCAAAACGGGTGAGGCTAAACGGGATCATGTGGAGGGGTGAGGCTAAGCTAGAATCAAAACTGGATATCTCATGTGGAGGGGTGAGCCGGTGAGGCTCTAGCCAGTAGGCTACTTGTGTGCTTTTGTTTGGCGGGTCGGCTAGTGATAAACTAATAAAATACGGTGGAGCGACTTGCGAATCGTTTTTTCTCACTTATAGCTGACATGTGGGTTAATTGTTGACAACTTCTGGGGCAATTTTATGACGAACGGTCAGAAACAATAGTCCCTTTAATACCGAAAGTGCATTTCTGCACCCAGGAGCAAATGCTCCTGGTATGAACAGTAAAATTTTAAAAATAGAAAAAAAATTCTGAATCTTTTTTGTGACATACTTTCACAAATATTTCTTGCGCATGCAAAATTTTATCGCGAAATCACATTGGTGGAAGGCATGCCAAAAAAACAAAATCAAAGCTCCAAAATGCTTTTCTAAGTAACATTTTTAGAGCATCAATTTTGTTTTTTTTACCGCACCTTCCACAATTGTGATTTTGCGACGAAATTTTGCATGCACATCTAACATTTGTGAAAATATGCCACAAAAAAATTTCAGAATTTTTTGAATTATTTTTGAATTTATTTGCTGTTACTGTTCATACCAGGAGCATTTGCTCCTGGGTGTAGAAACTCCACGTCCCTTTAATACTATTATTATAGCAAACGGGCCCGTGCGTTGCACCGTAAGAAAAACAAATCATAATATCCGATGGCTATGATCACATTTTGCTGCATCACCGAGATACACTAGCACTCTCAATTTCGTGAAATCATGAACATTTTTTTGAAATCATGAATATTTTTCAAATTCATTAATACTTTTACAAATTTTCAGACAATTCTTAAATCAAGAACATTTTATACTATTTGCAAATATTATTTTTGAAAATCGTGATCATTTATTAGCAACTTTCTTGAATCAGCCAACATTACGAGAATGGACGAACATTGTTTTTGGAATTGGTGGAACGATTTTTGAAATTCACGAACATTTTTTTGATTTAAGAAATATTTTTTGAAATGCATGATCATTTTTTGAATGAATAAATTATTGTAGGTCATAAACAGTTTTTGAATTTTTAAGATATTTTTCTGTTCATGAACATTTTTAGAATTGGCGAAATTTTGTTCAATTTCATTAATATTTCTTAATACACGAACTTCTTAAAATCATGATATTTTTTTATTTCCTGAAAATTTATTTTCAAATTTTCATACATTGTTTGAATAAGCAATTTTTTTTAATATTTTTATTCCGCAAACAATTTATGATTTATTAAATATTTTAATTGAAAATTTATATTTTTTATTTTTTGGAATATTTAAAGTCCTAAATTATTTAAATTAGAAAAAACGAAAACGGAAAATAAAAAAAGAAATTTAAAAAACAGGCTGTCCGGACATGGGCCGGCCCAAACGGACGCGCTGCGTCTTCTCCCAGCATGCAGAGCGTAGTATAGGAGGTCCCTACTGCATGGGCCGGCCAGGCAGGGATTCCCCTGTGTGAAATGTTTTTTTTATCACTTATAGGTGGCATTAGTGGGTAATATTTTACAATTTTTGGGCAATTTCGTGACGTATCTTTAGAAACAATAGCTCCTTTATTACTAGACGATGCCCCGCGCATTGATGCGAAAAATATGATGAAAAAATGCGTAATAGGTACTAAAAACTAAAACTATTGCAGAAACAAATATAGGATTGCTCTCGGTTTATGTTTTAAAAACAATAAATCATATGAAGCATTTGACAAAATAGAAACTATTGGATTGAAGTAAACGGGGTGCCATTTTAGACAAAAATTTGTAACATGATTTATATATTGTTGCTCTATGCGTCCAATGTATATAACAATTATGCCCACACAAAAATTAGTGAAACTATGGGTAGATTAGTGCACAAATTGTAAATTATGACCACATGCATGACTTGCATGATGTGATATGGTTACATGAAATGGAAAAATAAGTACTTATGAGCACATGAATGACTTGATGATGTGGCATAGTTGCATGAGAAGGAAAAAAAGTTGTGGGTTGCAGCTATGTAAGAATAGAAGATTAGGTATATAGATAGATATAGATTAGTGCAGAGTGAGCAGAATATGTAAATTCTCTTCCATGCAAAGACTTCGAGTTGTAACAAATTCGCTTTGTGAAGTTTTCTCTAGAAATAATAAAGGTGCAACTGAAAGATCATGACCGTTAATATGTTTGATGACCTTTCCAAAATTATGTAGCTGCACTGCAGTGCACACAGTACATGATCACTAGCTTAGCTCCTTTTCGAGGCTGCGATCACATGCCCCTTGACACTTCAGAGCCAAACGACGCCGGCCTGATGGAGGAGCGGCACGAGCTGGCCACTGACGTGCAGCGTCATGACCTTGTCAGTAGGGCCGACGAGCCTGCCGCCGATGAATACAGCCGGCACCGGCGGGCTCCGTCCGACCATGCCCGCGAGCGCCCTCTCATCGTCCTTCCCTTGGGGGTCATTGTCCAGCTCACTCCCAGCTCCGTGAAGAGCGTCGTCACAGCGTAGCACATGCAGCAGTTGCTCGCCCCGAAGATCACCACCGCCCGCTGCGACGCCGGCTTCAGCACCCTGTCTGCCATTGCTAAATTGTTGGCTAGATATCCGTCGGTCGATCTGGTCAGCTCACTTCACTGGAACTTGCTGTAGGCTGTAGACTGTTGTTGGAGTTTTGTGTTGATGATGACCCAACGGTGCTTATATATAGATGATTCAGTGCAATTCGGGTGGATATCTCACAATATACTTATGTAAACTTCAATTTCTTTATGCTCTGTTTGGATGTCTGTATTGAACGGCGTCGTATTGAATTGGTTGGAATACTAATTCAACACGGAATCCCAGTGAGGTTTCAATACCACATCTTGTTTGGATGGCAAACTCTGGAATTGCATAGTAACATGAGTATGAAGATAATGTTGTGTTCTACATTTATCAAAACAAAATTTATACAATGTATGCCAATAATTGTATGATAGTATATGGCAATAAAAAATTAAAAATATTCTAGAAATGCATCATGACGGCAAATAGTATTTTTACACGATGGCATAGTTAAGTTACATCATCAAGCCATTGAAAACGACAAGGCAACATAGTTAAGTAACATCATTGAGCCATTGACAACAACAAATACACAGGGTTTACACTCAAAACTATGAATCTAAGAGCTGGACTAGTTTTTGATACTGAACACAACAAAGGTCAAATTTCTTTCCAAGCAGCGGCCATACATGGATCTGCCCAGGAAGCATGTCACTGCAATTGGAAAACAAGTTAAAATCGATAACAACCAAACAGTAGTACTGTGTGCGATGACTTTACAATGCTATTTGTTATCATTCATACCTGACATACATACTCACCATGTGAGAAATAACCTCCAGCCTTAGATTTTGTTCTGCATAAAGAACAGCAAGATATTACAGATGTCCTCAGTTAGTAATATAGAGTAGCATCAAGAAACAGAGTTGCCTGGTGTGCTGGCGGATAAACACGAATATGTGCTACTACTTGCAGTACCCGGCCCCTACCTAGTACCCCCAAAGGTGATACTCCCAAGCTCTCAACTCAAATGACCAAGCATCTATCTAGTATAATTAACAATATGCTACTCCCCTCCAATTTGACTTAATTGATGCAGCCTCTATACACTGTCCATTTACATTGTATAGAGGTTGCGTCAGTTAAATTCAGATCAGAGGGAAAAACTTTGTTCTAGAATAATAACGTGCATCGGTTTTTAATGAAAATCAAACATACGTATGTTTAACCAAAATTAGAGATTTTTTTTCAAATCTACTATACAAAATAAATAAAATATGAAAAATACTTTTCACGATGGATCTGACTATACAAATTTGATGTTATAGATATATTATTTTTGGCGGGGATTTGATGTACAAATATTGTAGATATTGATTTTTTTCCTAAAACTTGGTCAAACATGCACAACTTTTGACTTTTAAGCATAGGCTACTGCCTATATACGTTGATTCTTCAGCGATGACATGGCAAAAGTAGGACCCACATTGTCGTGCCAGCTGCTTTTCACCATTGTAGCTCTGCCACGGCTCCTGCCTGCCCTGCATTTTTTTACTCTGTTTTGCTGTCGAGGGACTTTAGTTAAGCAGGCACCAAAGTTTCTTAGTGCAAATTGAACTTGGAGGGCCTTGAGATCACCATCAACTTTGTCTTGATTTGAAATTTGCTCCCATGCATGAGCATGATATATACTACTCCCTTCATCCGAAAATACTTGTCGGGAAAATGGTTGGTATCCATTTCTATTTCTGCCTTGGCACGAAAGGAACACTAGCTCTTGCCAAGAGGTGCTATATATTATATAAAATATATACGGTGTGCCACATCAGCGCTCATCTACCTCAACATACTGAGCTCACTGGATCGGCGCATCTAACTCAACATACTAAGCTCACCGCTCTACTCAATCGCACTGAGCTCTCTGAAGCAGTGCATCTGCCTCCAGCTATACGTATATTCTGTAACTCCGACAGAAACGTGTGCAACATGACACAATATACTCCAATTTACTGAGCAACCGTTATATATATACCGAGGATGCTCTCACGGTAAGCACAACACCGAGCTAAATTAAGCAACGAGAAATCTATTCTCCTGCCGACTGTCTGTTTGCGGTAGATCCGTACGACTGGGATCGCTCGCTCCTTTCCCTTCCCGCATGCCTCGACTGGGATCGCTCGCTCCTTTCCCTTCCCGCACGCCCACGTGTCATTCCACGGCCCAGCCCAGTTCACCTGGCGAGATTCACGGCCCACTACCGCTCCTGTCATTTTTATTCTGGGCGCTCGCTAAGCCAAAAAATGAAGGAGCTAGGATTCGATCCCCCGACCTAACGAGTGGAAATGTAGTAGCAACCATCTACTCTGAGTAGTTCTTGTGGTTGATTAGTAGTTAAGTCAATTTTGTACATTTCTAAAAACAGATTATGTTCCCATTCAATATGGATCGAGTCGTTGCCCTCGAATGATTTTTCTGAGAAAAATTAAGGCCTGTATCTCATACGTTCTATATTTTCCACACATTTTAAATGAACAGAAATTGCTGCGGTGAGTGAGAACCTAAGTCCTCACATGTGGTAACTTTGACCCAAAAAAACTTGTTAAAACATGATGAAACGTGTTTTAAAGGACTGATGCAACGTGTTTTGTACTCCGCATGTCTCTTTTTTGTAGCGATGAATATTTTCTAGAGAAATAAATGTTTTGCTCCTATAGAATTCGGACATCAGTCTTTTTCTCGCGTGTCATCCCTCGGAAAATTCTCTTTAATGAGACTGATAATTATACGCACCACAAATCTGATAGCTTATGTACAAATATCGTGGTAGCATTTTTGACCCTAAACAAAACTAGCGTAAGCATTACCCTCGATGCCGTTTTGTATGAATAACATGGTAATTCATACATCGCATACCTGATAACGTATGCATGCACCCAGGTCCTGGTAACTTTATCGACCGGGGGTGGGGGGGGGTTGATGAAATATACTGATAAATTTTCATGTGAATAACATGATAACTCAAACATAGACGGACCTGATAACTTATGTACCCGGTCACGATAACTTGGTCGGCGAGGATGGGGTGGGGCAAGTCATTTGAAACATGCCACGATAACTTCTGTGCAAATAACATGATATCTCATACATGGTAGACCTGATAACTTTTGTCAGAGTGGTCGGGGTGGGGGTGTCGTTGAAACGTACGACCATAACTTTTATGCAAATAACACGATAACTCACACATCGTAAACATGATAAATTATGTACCAGTCCTTGTAACTTTGTCGGAGGGGCGGAGGGGGAGTCGTTGAAACATACCATGATAACTTCTATGTAAATAATATGATAACTCACACATCATAGACATTAAATTATGTACCCAGTCCTGGTAACTTTAGCCGATTGGGTTGGAGTTGGGGGAAGTCATTGAAACATACCACGGTAACTTCTATGCAAATAACATGATAAGTCACACATCATAGAAATGATAAATTATGTACCCAATCCTGATAACTTTATCGGCGGGGGTAGGGTGGGAGGAGTTGTTGAATCATACCACGATAACTCTTATGCAAATAACATCATAACTCACACATCGTAGACTTGATAATTTATGTACCCGACCCTGATAAATGTGGCGACTGTGGCGAGGGGTGGGGGGCAACCCCGGTAATTTATATGTAAATAGCTTGTTAATAGACACATACTAAGCTGATAACTCACATACAAACGCCATTATAATTTTTGACCTGAATTTTTTTTGTTGAAAAATATACACCCAGTAATTTCTATGTAAAAAGCATGATAATGTATACATCACAGATTTGATAACTAATATCTTACATTTTAAACACCATGATATCTTTCATTCAGGGGAATTTTTTTTAAACATTTTCATCGGTAATTTCTATGTTAAATTACCATACTTTCCCATGCTTTTAACCTTCTCGTACTGTAGTTATCACCCTTATCATGATATAATTATCATGTTGCTCATATCATAGTTACCACGCTGGTCATTGCCAAAGTTACCAAGCCAAACTTTATTTTTTCTTTTATTATGGCAGAAATAAGAAAGGTTTAAATAACATTGTCATTCTACAATAGACAACAACAAAAGGTGGCTTAGTTGGTTATTAGGCTTGATAGGTATTACATAGACCTAAGTTCGAATCCTCTTTTAAGCACTTTTATTTTCTTTTCACATTATGCAGCGAAAAACCAGAAAAAACCACTAGCAATTTACTACGGTTTTTTAGAGAAGGAAACAAATCAGTGGAAGCGGGAGGAACGACGCAGCGGGACGAGCAGAAGGATCGATCGAAGGTCGTGCGGATTTGTTGCTAACCACCAGTCGACTGACGGTTAGCACAGTCCATTAAGCAAAGCATCAAATTTAGCAACGACGAGATAAGCATAAGCTCATTTAATATTGCTCAGAACACTCATCTTCTACAGAGCATCCATTCCTTCTGTCACATGACAACAAGAAGTAAAACTGAGCAGCAGGTGAAGAGGAGATGGATCTACAGGCTCGCCGATAAAGTTTGGAGGGGATAAGCGCCCTAGCCGCCGTATACAGAAGAGGGAAAGAGAAACCCCAACGGAGATGCAAAACTTTAGTAATGTTAAAACTTGTATTAACATTATACAATCTAGGGAAAATTATATGGAGCATAAAGGTTTATCTCATAGTCAGGTATCTTTTCCAAACCTACCTTTTCTCATTACGCGCTTGTGTTTTAATAAATCTATAGCATAAACCAGTAGAAAGTTCCTCGAATCTGTGTTGGCCACATGGTTCAACTTTCGGCCCGGCGAGCATCTCTCATCTGCCCCACTGGAAATCTGGAATGGATCAAAGGTCGACTCAGCCGGCCGGGGAGCATGCATATATAATATCCATGAGGATTCTTATGGCTCGCATCGCATCCATCGATCGCATCGCACCCCGTCGGTGCGCCACAGTACGAGTGAATGAATAAGCTGGAGGATACGATAACCACACACTCGAATCACCAGGCGTACGTGCACACATCTAGCAGTATATCTAACTAACAATATCTACAACTAGATTATATTCCTGCCTCGAGCCGTAAATAGAAAAGGCCTTTCAGTGGAAAAGAAAGGTCTTGTTGTGTTGCCAATGGAAAAGGCCACTGCCACCTAGGCTCCCTATATTGAATTTTTCAGTGGTGACATGGCAAACGGGCCGTAGCAGCAGCTCAATTCCTCCTTTCTGGCTCTGCCCTGCTTCCTGCGTTCTTGACTCTGCTTTGCTCTCGAGGGTTTTGGGTTTCATTGCAGGCAGACACCAAAGTGTGATGGTGGAAATTGACATGAATACGCCATGCCATCAGCAGTGTCTTTCAAATGCAGCGTGCCACATCAGCACTCGTACCATACCCAGCTCATTGGACCAGTGTGCATCTACATCAACACACTGACCTCTCTGAATCACTCCGGTTATCGACAGAGTATTCTATAGCTCCAGAAAAATGTGTGCGATATGATACTATATATAACGGCCTTAGCACAACAGCCAGCTAAATCAAGCAAATCATCAAATCAAATTAAGCAACACAAGATAAGCATAAGCTCATTTGATATTGCTCAGGGCGCTCTTCCTCACAAAGCATCCTTTCCTTCTGTCATATGACAACAAGAGGTGCAACTGAAAGATCATGACCCTTAATATGTTTGATGACCTTTCCAAAATTATGTAGCTGCACTGCACGCACTATATGATCCCTAGTGGTCACACATAACTGCACGCACGCACAGCCACTGCTGTCTCTGACTCTTCAGTTCAGAGCCAAAGGGCGCCGGCCTGGCGGAGGAGCGGCACCAGCTGGCCGCTGAGGTGCAGCGTCATGACCTTGTCGGTGGGGCCGACGAGCCTGCCGCCGATGAAGACCGCTGGCACGGGCGGGCTCCGTCCGACCATGCCGGCAAGCGCCCTCTCGACGTCCTTCCCGCGGGGGTCCTTGTCCAGCTCGTGCACCACCCAGCTCACGCCCAGCTCCGTGAAGAGCGTCTTCACTGCGTGGCACATGCAGCAGTTGCTTGCCCCGAAGATCACCACCGCCCGCTGCGACGCCAGCTTCGTCACTCTGTCCGCCATTGCTGATCAAGCGAATTGGTGGCTAGCCTATATGCTGTTGTTCTTCGGGTTTTGTGATTGATATATTCTGGTCAGTTTGATGTAGGCTGTGGTTTCTTGGAGTTGGATGATGGTGATGACCCAACGGTGCTTATTTATAGATGACTGCGGCGGGTAAAGAGGGAGTGATCGGCGCAGTGTTGCAGGCTTGATTGAGGTGCAAGGGAATCGCTATGAGATGTGGCTAATCGGGAAGAATATATGTTCTCTGTCTAAAGGTTCTATTCTAGCCTAGCCACCACCTTTTGTAATCTTTGCTTTTGATAATTGGGAGAGGCCAAAATCATACAGTTAGATATGACCACGAGGGTGGCTGATCCTTGATATTTATTTTTAAACTAGTCGTCAACCCGTGCATCCGCACGGGCTAGGAATTAAAAAATATGAATTATAAAATAAAGTTAATAATTTTATTAATATGTAAGATTTTATATAAATAAATATTAGGAAAATATATTGTTCTTGATTGATCGATATTTCATGGCTACGAAAATGAATCATGGAGGTGAGCACTAAATATCATAGTCCCTTGAATTGGAACAGGATGATGGTCAACATACTGGAATCTCGCTCGGAGGTCTACATCGTACTGCAAAATATTGACAATGACCAAAATTATATTAATATAGGCATTGTAAAATTGATTCAAGTATTTTTTTTCTCAAACATATGGTAGGGTACCAATAGATATACTAAACACCAATGAAGCAAACTTACTTAATTGCCCGTTGAAAAGAAAGGTACTCACAGAGGATAATTGTAATCTGATGCCTTTACCATCTGAAATCTCTATATATTTAGAACCTCTAATAATTTAGTCTGAAAGTTGGGTATCATGGAAGGACAATCATATTAGAAAGGACAATCTTTTGCTCCAAACATGTCGAGGGCACATCTAAACAATGCAGCTGCACTGGGTTAATTCATATGCGAAGTATTTTGACACCTTACACAATAAGATCGGCATAACACAATTTCTACCCGCCCTTTTACAGAGAAAAAAGGAGAGATAGCTAATATGGAAGAACATAGAAGGAATACATCATGTTATTTATTAATTCTGATCGAACTTTTTTTTTTCCAGGACAGACACGTTAAAATTTGCAACTGGAATAAGTGTGAAGCTTAAATTCAATTTCTAATTGGTGATGTGTACTTGTTTAGTAGCATCTATTATAATGTTGATGAATGCTACATATCATGCGATAAAAACACAATAAAAGGTGTTTCATTGTGGATAAATTATCCAAGGAGAATTGGGTTGACCGATAATAGGAAAAAAAAACACCATCGGAATTTGCCTAAAAAGAAATGGACTATTTTGAAAAAATAAAGCCAGCTAAATATTAGCTCATGACAGGGACGAAGCTAGAAAAAATTGTCATTGGGGTCAACCAATGTCCAATGCCTACTACAGCACATGCTATGGTGTGACTCACGCCGAGAGCAATATAAAGAGCAAAAACCAAAAATATGCCCACTATAACACAAATAGAAATATCATCCAAGGGCGACATGAAGAGCGAAAATATGCAATGAGCCAATGATAAACTAGTATCATAATAATAAGGTTGTCATACCAAGTACTGGTTCCGCAAAGTCATAAAATCATTTGTTTACATATTCAGGGAAAACAAGCAAAAAAACGATGACTTCCTGAAAAGGATGAACAAAAGTAATATATTATATTCTCAACAATGGTGTGTAAGAAATAATATAGAGAATAAATAGCATAAACAAAAAGTTAGAGTGATGTTAGACTCACATTTTATAACTTGCCTTCTCGATCTCCCATCTTCTTAAATAGATCAATTACGGCGTCATTCGTAATGGTAGCAAATATATCTTTCTCCACATAGCAAATCAAGCAATCACTCATGAACTGGTCACCCATTTTGTTGCGTAAAATACTCTTCATAATATTCATTGCTGAAAAGCACCTCTCCACTGACGCTGTGGCAACCGGCAAAATTAGCACTAGCTTTAGAAGTTGATACACCAAAGGGAAAGCAAGATGCTTCTTAGTATCCACCAAATTTTTAGCAAGATCTGCAATGCCACCCAAATTGGCAAATCTTTGGTCTGCTTTCGGACATTGTCAATGTAAATCCGAAGTTCATGTCCAAGATCCATCAATTTTGATGAATCGAAATCCTCGGGATAAAACTCAGCTAGCTTCAACAAACTCTCCAAGTTAAAAGCAGCGAAAAGAGTTTTTGGGTTGAAAGAAGCCATGTGAATAAGCAATGCAGAATTTACTTCATTGAATCTGTCATCAAACTCGAAGTTGCCAATCACAACAGTCGTTCTAGGATTAACCCAAGCTTATCAACATACCTCAACACAACAGCCATTTGTTCTTTGTCTGACACATCGGAAGCCTCATCAATCAACAAACTGAAAACATCACCACCAATTTCTTCAAGAATAGAATTCAATGTTATCTATAACAAACCAGATAAAATATATTTTTAGGTGCTCGGAGAGATAAATCATATGAAATAAATAAAGAATAGAGATGCCAGAAAGTAGTAATTTACCTTTGAAAAATAATTTGCAAGTTCCTTTTGAATATCTGGAGACACCCATTTGCAATTTTTTTGGAGCATTCTTAAGAACTACATTCCTCACATCCTCATTCTGATTTGCTAATGTTTGTACCAACTCTCGAAAATTCCTCTTATTTTTGGATTCCTCTGATTCATCATTGCCACGGAAAGCTAAACCTTGATGTAATAAGTATCTAACAGATTCGACGGAAGTATTCAACGAATATGATTTTTGCCTTTTGTGATATCAGTTTGCTTGTTGAGGGCAACTTTAATGGACTGATCTTGATTCATCAAGGCATCACACCTTTAGCAGCTACATTGTGATAGCTATTAACCTCACCCACATGAGTATCCAATCTGTATTTCTTATTCCAACTAGAGAAACCATTGACAACAAATGCATCATTCCCACCTTGACCGTCGATGCAATCTCTGAACAAATAGCAACATTGGCAAAATGCCTTATGCACTTTATCACTGTACTCTAGCCAATGATAATCTTTAAACCATTCTGGCTTGAATCTTCTTTCGAATCCTCCGATGGTCTTCTGCGGATATACAAAGCCTTCTTTTGGCCTATAAGGTCCTCTAGTTAAATATATTCTTCTGATCTCATCTTGCTTCTTTGGATTCTTAGTGTACTGTGATATTCTTTTTGATTGGCCGGATCAAAAGGAAGTTCATCCAAATTAATATCTGTTGTAGTAGTAGTACCAATATTTGATGCATGATCTTGCCTTAGTCTAACTGGCCTTGAAGTCCCTGCCAGATCAGTCTCTGGTGCCGTTCGTTTCAGCAGAAATCTGTCCATATCCTTCTAGCCCTAGCCTCCTAGATGCAGCAAAAAAACATAAACACAAATTTAGTAATTAGCCATCCGGAGAGAGTGAGAGACAGAGTTGTTAGTGCGTGAGACCAAAAGAAACTGAGAAAGAGATTTGCGTACCTGCGTGAGAACAGCCTACGAGGAGGGCAAGTGCCAAGTGGGCAATCAACACTCGGGAGATTAAGGATTATACTGGCGCTGGCCGGCCGGGCCAGCATCACCCTTGGAGATTAGGGATCGCCGCTGTTCGTCGCCGATGCAAATTGGGGATTAGGGATTGAGAGTTGAGGCGAGGAAAAGATTAGGGGAAGGCAATGAGACGGAGAGGCGACCAGACGATGGCGGAAGAGATGAAGAGGCGACCTGGGCTGTTCACGAAACGTCAAACGTGTACGTGTATTATGCATTGGGCCTTGTGTGCTAACGCTGTGTGGAGCTGTACATCACATTCTTTTATTGTATCTTTTACTAGAATTTACGCATGTTATGGGCTGAGACTATGAATAATTGGACATTAGCTACTGGGCTGGGGTCAACACATATTTTGGGCTGGGGTCAAACGCAGTTTGGATAGACCTAGTTAGCTTCAAATACTCGAAGGCATTGGGGTCAATTGACCCCAGCGGCCATACTAGAGCTTCGTCCCTGGCGCCGGTGGCCCTGAACCAGATCCTTGGCGTGACCAACAATAAAGAATTGTCATCTAATCTATCCATCAAGGTATGTACAGCTATTAGCAACTCACGTACAGTTGTTTAGTTCAGCCTTTCCTCATCCCAAGCTCTTTTCTGTACCAACAAGAAGTTCTTAATTATACACAACAGATCATAATGAGGCAGTATTCTCTTAATTCATAAAAATTTCCAGTGATTTTAGTATTTTTCATGTAAGACATTAAGGGTCAAGGAAGCTGCAGTTTTTATTTCACTAGGTTGCTTCCTCTAGCTCGCAGCATCTGGCGACGGACTTATGGTGGTCATGTTGTCTAACATTGGTCATATATCTGTGTAGGGCAAGGAGATAGATCTCTGTGTTTGATCGATCAAGAATTCATGATTGATGCAAGAAGATGAAAGCAACTTCTACAGATATATCTCAATGTTTGCATGGTGTACGTGTTACTTCTTTGGATATCCAAATATCTCATCAGTGATATTATGTTTCGGCACATGGAGTGATATCATTCACCTTGGAAAATAGTATTTGTAGCTTCTTATTTCCCTTCTATTTGTATCATATTAGCAAGAACAATAGTACTGTTCAGGTGTCGATATATGTGTTCCCTTCTGACTATGGTTTTTCTGAATAGTGGATCAAACTAAAGCTGGCCCAAAAGATTCAAAGATCAGGTAGCATCGCTTCCTTCCATAGTTACTAGAACATAATCTCTTCTCTTGCAGCATGGTTACGAGAAATATATGAATTCTAATAACCATAACCAGTTTCTGAAGTTTGTATTTGCACATGCTTTTTGTAAAGGACCATGTTTATATTACAGACTTATGTAGTTTTTTGATCCAGGTATTGATGGTATCCAACTATATATTGGCCACTCCGAAGATAGCGTTATTTCTTCATGTATCAATGAGGTAAGGCGATGAGAAGAATTATGGACTGATATCATTGCTTGCACAGTAAAATAAATTTTCATAAATCTGAAGATCTCAATAGTTATTAGGTTTGGAGATGATTTTCTTTGATACTTCTATATGATAAGACAACGATAGTAGTTGCCTATTTTCTTTCTACAATATTAATTAGAAAGGACTCAAACAGAAGAAGTGACCAAGTGTTTGTGGGTTGCCGCAAAATGAAAAGAATAAACAAAATAATCTCCATACTTTCATGTTTGAGCATTCACTTCTCTCTCTTTCAATAACATGTTTCTAGACTTGGATTACTTTCTTCTGCCAGTCCTTTTCAGTTAATCTTCGTCTCATATATAGTCCGTACATTTAGAGGAATGCTAAGGTTTGCTATGTCCGTATCCATATTTTGTTTTTGGATTAACTACGGGGACATATAAATAATTAATGATGAATTATCAGGGTTAAATATTATTCTGCAGAAAAAAGAATCAATGCTGCATTATCTCTCTCCAGTGGTTCATGCGTTAGATGATGGTACATTTGCTCATTTCATTATCTGTACGTAGTTAGCAAAATTTAGGTGTCCTCATTTTACGTTTGATTTGTACTTTCAGACTGGGTCAGTGTGTACGGTATCTCTATTGTCCATGTTCCCTGGAATAATATAGATGAATGGAAACATGGGATTTGACCTATTTTTCTTAAATTTGTCAGCCAACTTGGGATACATCTATCATGAGGCGCGCTATGTATTCGACTGCAGCCTTGAAGAGCAGACTTCCAAATGTGCTCGATGCTCTCTGCAGCGTGCTGCATGTGCATCAACTGCTAAGCTCGGTTACTGCCAACAACGGCGTGGAAAGATGGTGACGAAAGGAGATCAGCACTCAAATAATCGAGTTCTCCTCTAGGGCTTGCTTTGAGACATAGTGGATCCAGCGGAGGTGGAGTTACGATCCAGAGAAAAGCGGAATAGGGTGGACGCTAGGTTGCTGGCTGCGAAGCGCTTGCTGGTTGACTATACATGAAAGACTTAGCACATTAGTACCAAACATACTATGTACTGAAGAAGATTACATGAAAAGTTCCACAAAAGTACGTACATCATAGTGTTTAATATTCTACTATAGCTTTATTTGCTTCAATAAATTACTGATGTGAACTCTTCTATTGGAATTCAAGTCTTGGAAACGAACAATTCATCGAACACTTTGAATGCATTGTCAAATAGAAAGAATTAGATTGGATTCAGACTGATAGAGGAAGAGACCTGAGGAAAAAAAGTACTGTACGTTGTTGGCTGGACTGAGTATCGCATTACCAGGTCGATCTCGCCCTCATAAAAATCAGCTAGACATGCCCAAGTCTGGCCACGTGCAAGACATGTGTGTGGTGCTGGTGCATGTCTCATCATGTAGCTGGTCTGATGCCTGCACCAGACATATCATCTTCCTCTGCGCCTCCATGATCCGGCCCCGACAGAACGACCACACCTCCTTCCTCCTCCTAAAAGTGGTAGATTTCACGATGGTGAGAAGACAAAAGAAGGCGGCCTCGCATCTATCAAATGGCGGCCGTGCATCTCGCAAAGTGTGACTGTGGGATGCCACGAGGAAATCATGGCGGCGAGAAGCAAACTACAGCAATCTCGCACCAAGAGAAAGAAGATGCGGCAGCCACGCGATGCAGAAGCAACGATCTGCGAGAGGCGGCCATACTTTTCTTGTGGGACATGGTGGTCGTCTAGATGAGGCGGTCATCGATGACCAGGGAAATCACAAGATCGGGGGAAGTCGTGCTCTGGCCGGAGAGTTCCAGCCCAACACGCTTGACATATACTCTCTCCGTCCCAAATTTCTTGTCTTAGATTTGTCTAAATACGTATGTATCAAGTCACATTTTAGTATTAGATACATCCGTATCTAGACAAATCTAAGACAAGAATTTTGGAACGGAGGGAGTATGATCGTACGGTTGACCTTCTAAAATATTAGATGTTTTTTTCTAGATCAAACGCAGATGCCTATACGGTGTTACATGGGTTAATCCAGACCGTAATAATTTGGTCCCACCGAGATTAACGGCTCCTAATTATTAATTAATGTGGTAATTTCTTGGGGGTCTGTAATTAGTATAGGTATAGATAGATAGATATAGATAGATAGTGTCTCAAATAAGTAAAGATGAAGAAGAATCAAGATTCGGGACATGCTGAACTTTTGTTGTTAGTATCATACATAGAAAAATGGCGCGAAGAATCAAGATTCGAGATAGGCTTAACTTTTGTGGTACCAACTGAATCAATGCTTCAGTTGATGATTCAACAGGTTCCTGAGAAGCTAGGTTTAGATACACTCTAATCGCCTATTTTGCCATTTGTGCGTGAGAAGAAATACCAGTGGACATAATGCATCACATCTAAAACCCCTTTATGTAATGGATACCACAAAATTAAGTAGAAAACACACCTAACGATCTCCCCCTCAACTACAAGTAGTGAACTAGTGATGATGGACGGATTGGACAAAAATATTTTGGAATAAATAAATAATTTTTAACGTGGAAGATGGATATCACAACTAACTTTCAACATGCTCACCTTGTTGTATCATTTGAGCCATACCTGTCCAGAACATAAATGAAGCTTCCCTACCACAAGTTGTACTTTCAGTCATTCTGTTCCAGTTGCTGCTCCTCATTTTTACTTACCTGTCTTCCCAAGGAATTTTTACACTACTGATTGCCATGATAAAATCTTCATTACCAACAAGTCTTCATATTGGCAAATATCTTATAAACACTGCAGTCAAGCTTAGAAGATTCAGTGCAGTTCTGGTTGATATCTAACAATACGCTTCTGTGAACTTCAAGTTCATTTAATGAAATGAGAGATGTTATTAAGATGAATCTTGCATGACTGCAGATAGAGTTGCACGCATTGTTAGACAGTCATGACAAATTCAATGCATGCATAAACACGTTTCAAACTAAAGAGTGGAATTGAACACAGCGAAACAACATACATTAGTCAAAGGAGATGAAATCAAACCCATCTAGATAATTTTTCTCTCATCAATTTCCATTACCTCATCAGCAACATACCTTCCTATTACAGAAGTCATACCCAGTGATGATATTACAAAGATCAAACACAGGGGGGGGGGGGTCGTTCCTCTTATCATGCCCTACATTCCGTGCCGGGAAAACAGGCGGCCAGATCATCATAAAGGGAGCAGTTTGACTATTTCGAATTCCTCGACTTGACTGTACTTTTATCCTTTCTAGACCAGGTTTTAGTCAAGCAACCAGCCAACCACTGAAGATATTAAAATCCAAACGAGAAAATCTTAAGTTCAGCATGTACCTTTTCCTTTTATGGAAATTTCATTCACATGTATATACACGACACTGTTCCTATGGTGATTTTGTCATTGTACCAAAGGAGAGCTGGCAAGAAAACTTTGTTCACGATGAGATGATAGGCCATGTCATGAGGGGCAGTGCCTTCAACAAACATGCGTAAAAGAAAAGAAAAAAACACCAGCTCAATCTTATGCATTGTCACGCCCAAGATGCGACCCTATCCGAAAGGAACTCGAAGGTCCCACCAAGGATAGAAGCGCATCTTGAAGACGCTTTTGCAAGGTGGATATCATTACATCAACATTACATAATAGATGGGGATACATACAAGGCATACAATGCCACACGAATACAACATCACAATACATAAGAGCAATCATCCGACTACGGATGAAACACAAACAGAAACTCAAACGACATCCACCCTGCTAGCCCAGGCTGCCGACCAGGAACCTATCCCCTGATCGAAGAAGAAGCAGAAGAAGAACTCCAAAACAAGCAAACATCGCTCTCGCGTCATGATCATCGCAAAACCTGTACACCTAGCTTGTTGTTGTAGTAATGTCGTGAAACCACGAGGACTCAGCAATCCCATAACCATGGGTATCAAGACTAGCAAAGCTTAAAGGGTAAGGAAGGGGTAAAGTGGTGAGGTTGCAGCAGCGACTAAGCATGTGTGGTGGCTAACATACGCAAATAGGAGCGAGGAGAGAAGCAAAGCAAGCGGTCGCCAACTAGTAATGATCAAGAAGTGATCCTGAACTCCTACTTACGTCAGATATAACCCAGAAACCGTGTTCTCCTCTCGATCAACCCCGAAAAGAGACACTCACGATTCACGCTACGGTTGGTGTATTTTAGAAGAGTTTACTTCAAGTTTTCTACAACCGGACATTAACAAATTCCCATCTGCCACATAACCGCGGGCACGGCTTTCGAAAGTTCAAACCCTGCAGGGGTGTCCCAACTTAGCCCATGATAAGCTCTCGCGATCAACGAAGGATATTCCTTCTCCCGGGAAGACCCGATCAGTCTCGGAATCCCGGTTACAAGACATTTCGACAATGGTAAAACAAGACCAGCAAAGCCGCCCGGATGTGCCGACAAATCCCGATAGGAGCTGCACATATCTCGTTCTCAGGGCACACCGGATGAGCCAGACGACGGGTTGGCATAGACCCTGGTTGCCCAGGGGGCGCCGGACATCGCTCGATTTGGACCAGCACTCAGAGGAGCACTGGCCCGGGCGGGCTAAAATAAAGATGACCCTCGGGCTCCGGAAACCCAAGGGAAAGAAAAGACATAGGTGAGGCAAATGGTAAAACCAATGTTGGGACTTGCTGGAAGAGTTTTATACAAAGCGAACTGTCAAGGGGGTCCCATAAATCACCCAACCGCGTTAGGGACGCAAAATCCGGGAACATAATACCGATATGGCCGGAAACTAGGGCGGCAAGAGTGGAACAAAACACCAGGCATAAGGCCGAGCCTTCCACCCTTTACCAAGTATATAGATGCATTAATAATATAAGAGATATTGTGATATCCCAACATAAACATAATCCAACATGGAGCAATCTTCATCTTCACCTGCAACTAGCAACGCTATAAGAGGGGCTGAGCAAAAGCGGTAACATAGCCAAACAACAGTTTGCTAGGAAGGGTGACAAAGGTTAGAGGCTGACATGGCAATTTGGGAGGCTGGATAAACATGTGATAGGTAACGTAGCATAGCGGTAGAGCGAAGCAACTAGCATAGCAATGATAGTAATGAGATCCAAGGTGACGGTCATCTTGCCTGAAATCCCGCTAGGAAGAAGAACGAGTCCATGAAGAAGATGAAGCCACGAAGAAGAACCAAGCGTAGACGAACGAATCCTCACGATCGCAACGAAACGGGAACTATCGAGAAGAAGCACACAACATAGTAAACACACCACACATGAGCAAGGCATGATGCTCAACCAAGTATGATGAATGACAAGGCTACATGAAGCTACTCATGGCAAGAGATGATGCAAACAAGAGCGACACATCAAGGCAAGTTTAAATGAGGCCGGAAACAACATAGAACAATTCCGGTAAGTCCTCATATGCAAATTTCGAAATTGATCCAGATCTGAATAAACCTTATGTTCAAATTGTTAAACAGCAAGTTAAGATGCACCAAGATGATCTACACGAGATTCTAGTCAAGTTACATATAAAGTTCATTTAATTCGGAGCTACGGCCTAGAAGATATGAGCAAAACAAGATAAGCATGGCATTGATGCAAAATGCATACAAACATCAAGCAAACACCTCAAAACATGGATGCAACATGATAATATGAAACTTCATGCACAATCAAGCAAGTTTCATATAGAGCACACTCAAAACGGAGCAACGGTTCAACACATACACACCATACAAGTATAAAGGACAAGCTGTCCAAAACAGCAACTAGGCATAATGCAAGCATCAAAACAATATGCTACAGCAACTCAACGTGAAAACAAAAGGCATGAGAATGATGTACAGGTAAAGCATGACAAAACATGAACAATGAGCTATCTCTATAAACTACTAGAACATGCTCAAAAGGACATGGCAAGATTGCAAATAATAACAGGTTCAAAGACTTAGCAGAATTCACAGGACATGGCAGAAATAACATCAGGTTGCAATGTTTAGAGCTAGCAAACAACATGCTACAAGAACTTATCATGGCAACCAAAAGCATGGCATGAATATACTAATTGCATAGAACAAAAGTCCCTTACTTACCATAAGCCAAAAGAGCACAGAAGATATGATGGCACCCATGTAAACATAGCAAGTTATATGACAGATTCAGACTTGGTGAAAAATAACAGCACATGGCAGAAACAACGATAAGTAGGCATGTTGGTGAGCTTGAATCACTCACCACAGAGCAATACATTGCATGTCAAGGTAACCAATGTCAAGATGGAATAAATATGAATCTAACCCTGGTAATATCATAGTTATAGGGTGCATGGATCACTAGCAAAACACATGGCAAAACTGAACATACTGTTAATAGGCTGACAGCAATATTATTTAGCAACTTGAGAGCAAGATTACAAAAACCTACAGCAGGCTATAAATGCAACCAGGGGCATGGATGGATAGAGCATGACATGTATAATAAAACATCCTTAGTGAACATCTCCAGATTATGCATATAACTCATGGTAGCAGCAAGTTTATATGGCAACAAAATATAACACTCGGCCTTGGCAGAGATGACTAACAGAAATCAGCAGCATCACGGAGGCTACTTTGCATGCTTGTGCTAGTCACCACATAGATCACAAAAATACATGACATACACCCCTGTAAATATGGCATGGCATAGATCAAAACACATGTATAGCTCATGCTCATAAGAAGCACACATCAAATTCAACAAAAATGACAACTCACCAAGTTCTGATAACGGGCAGCAGATAACATCATATAGCACTCTTGCAATGATGATTAGAGCATGAAGATGATCTCAAACAAGCGTGGCACAATGGAATAAAATATAGAGCATCTCCCAACAAACATTTTGTTATATTATACGCTCAAAATGGAGCACCGAGCACGAAGTTACAGCAAGTCAAACAAGTGCACATGAGATGAAAAACTGGGGACTTGGAAGAAATAATGGACCTCGGGGAAAGTCAACGCGGGCGGATATGTCCGGGCGCAGGGTGGATGTGTCCGGCGGCGGGAGGAAGGAGGAGACTAGGGTTAGGGAAAATCATCCGCGAATTTCGGGAGGAGGCACATATTTATAGATAGAGGGAGCTAGGAGGCTTCAAATGAGGTGCGGTTTTCGGCCACGCTATCGTGATCGAATGACCGAGAGCATGGAGGGGGTTTGGATGGGTTTTGGGCCACTTTGGAGGGGTGTTGGGCTGGAAGACAAAAGAGGCCTTTACGGTTCCCCGGTTAACCGTTGGAGTATCAAGCGACATCCAAATGGCACTTAAAACTTGACATGCGGTTCTGGTGCTATACCAAGGCCGCTTGGCAAACCTTGGGCCATTCCGAGAAAGTTTAACACCCGCACATGGAAGGAGGCAAAAGGGGGCGTCGGGTGATATAGGAGTGCCGGATTGCAAAACGGACAACGGAGAAAATGCTCGGATGCATGAGACGAACACGTATGCAATGCAATGAACATGATGACATGACTGTAACACCCGGATGATTAATGAACAGTAATCACCCGGTTACATCGCTGAGACCTCACGTTGATTCAACCCGGCCTAAAACAATTTCAAAACAAGGGCAAACGATAAAAAGTTTCAAAACCAAAACTAAGAATGTTGGGGTTGTCTAAAATAGCAAACCCTAATTATGGTGGGGTGCACAAAATTTTGTAAAATGTTTTGGCATTTTAATTAAACTAAAATGTAAGCGTAAAAGGAAAAATAATAAAATAAAAGAAAAGAAGAAGAAAAGAGGAGGAACCCCTCAGCCCATCTGGGCGCCCCTTCCCCCTGGCCAGCCCCCAAACCCCTCGCCCAGCCTCCCACAGGGCAGCCCATCCACCACTTAACCCCCCCCTGGCCGAAACCCTAGCCCCACTCACTCGCCCCCACTCGCCCACCCGAATTCTCCCCGCTCGCCCGATCCAGACGGGCGAGAACCGCACGCCCATCGCCATGGCCTCCGCCCCAACCGCGGCGCCCTCCAACCCCCCTCCTCCTCTCCGCCGTCCGGACGCCACTCGTCGCTTTCATCGCTGGGCGCATGTGGATCGGCCCGCCCCGACGCCGCAACCGCATCCTCAACCCTCCTCGCCCGGACTCCATCGCTACACCACGCCCGCTTAGACCCCACGCCTTGTGAGCTCCGGCCTCACTTCCCCTGCTTCTCTCCTCTCCCCAACATGACGTCGGCCGGAGCCGTCTCGGCCCGACCGCCCAGCCCGCCGCCCCTTCCCCTCTCTTCCGACGCCCGGCCGACCCGTGACGCCGGCGCCGGCGCCCTCGCCCTCCCATGAAACCCGGCCCTTCCGACGTTCTCCCACCCGGCGACGACGCTGGCAGCGACGCATACGACGCCTCAGACCATCTCTCGCCATGCCGCTTCAATACCGCGTTCTCAAGACGGTGCTCGGCCACTCTCCCGAACGCCCATCGCTGCCCCGAGCCGCCGGTCGCCTTCATGCCGGGCGGCGGCCACCTCGCCGGCTGTGGCCCCTCCGGCTGCGTGGCCCTCGCCATTCGCCCCATCGCTTCGAATGGCCTCGGCGCCCGCCTTCTCATACTGTTGGTTGGTGCGCCAGCTTGCCGCCTTTGCCGTTAGACCCACGCCTGCTTAGCCTCGGTCGATGACATGAGGCCCCACCCCCACGTAACGTTTAGAAATAAAAAGAAAATGAAAAATTAAATAAAACTAATTAACTAATTAATTAATTAATTAATTAATTAATTAAGTAATTAATTAATCTAATTAATTCTGATTAATTAACCCTAATCACTAATTAACCTAATTAACTAATGTTAATTAACTTTGATTAGGTTAATTAGATAACAGAGAATGACATGCGGGACCCACTGTCAGTGGTTGACTCGGGCCAACCCCTCGCTGATCGCCGACGTCAGCATGACATCATGCTGACGTCATAAATACATTTTCTAATTAATTAAATAATTAATTAAATTCCAGAAATTATTGAAATCTTTTAAAAATCATATCTTTTAATCCGTAACTCGGATTAAAATATTTTCAACATGAAAGTTGCTCAGAACGACGAGACGAATCCGGATACGCAAATTGGCTCGTCGACCACACATCCCTAACCTATCGAACTCGCAACTTTTTCCTCCTCAAAACTCTCGCCTGAAAACCCAAAACACCGGGATTACTTCTCCGGATGTTTTCCCCCCTAACCAGTACCCCCTTACCACGTTAGGGCACGCCTAGCATCGCTTCTTGGCATGTCATGCATCGATATGCATCTGTTTACTTTGTATTCATTGTTTCTTCCCCCTCTTCTCTCAGAGACTACTGAGACCGACTGACTGCGGTGGCAGTTCGACTACGGTGTTGGCGACCCTCTCTCTTGCCAGAGCAACCAGGCAAGCCCCATGATCACACCAGATATCGCCTACTCTTATCTACCTTGCTTGCATTAGAGTAGTATAGCATGTTCTTGTTTTGGATACTCCTATCTTCTTTGCATAGCCTGTCCTTGTAACATCTGTTGTTACCTTACCTGCACTACTATATGCTTAGTATAGGATGCTAGTACATTCATCTGTGGCCCTACATACTTGTCCGTCTGCCGTGCTATACTATCGGGCCGTGATCACTCGGGAGTTGATCACGGGTATATACTTATACTTATACATGATACATGTGGAGACTAAAGTCGGGTCGGCTGATGGAGCACCATGAGTGGATCTTGAGGCGAGGCGGCAGGCAGGTTGAGACCGCCTAGGAGAGAGGTGGGCCCGCCTGTTCGGCGTTCGCATTACTTAACACGCTTAACGAGGTCTTGGTATTTGATCTGAGTTGGCTCTGAGCTTATACGCACTCAACCATCTACGCGGGAGTAGTTATGGGCATCCGGCGTCGTGGTATCAGCCGGCACTTCAGACGTTGACGTGAGCGGCTGGCCGCGATTGGACTGAACGCCACTAGGCTAGGTTCTGCTTCCGGCCGCTTCACTAACGCAACGCAAGTGTGCTTTCAGGCGATGGGCCCCGGACCCTGTGGCGCTTAGGTTTAGGACCGGCGTGTTGACCTCTCTGTTGTGTCTAGGTGGGGTCATGACGTTGTTGATCTTCCGCGGCGGGCATGACCCGTGAAAGTGTGTCCGCCAAATGGGATCAAGCGTCTTTGGGTAAGATGGTGCACCCCTGCAGGGAAGTTAATCTATTCGAGAATAGCCGTGATCTTGATGGTAGCAGGGACGACTTGGAGTTGTACCTTGAGCTTATGACAACTAGAACCGGATACTTGATAAAACACACCCTTCCAAGTGCGGATACAACCGGTGGTCGCTCTCTCTCGGGGATATGAGGAGGGGATCGCGGGTAGGATTATTGCTATGTGATGTTACTTGGAGGACTTCAGATGGCCCTCTTCTACATTGCAAGGCGGTGTCCGAGCGTAGTCTTCGTTAAGACTAGCTATCCCCTCTTATTACGGCATTCTCGCGATTCGGTCCACTAATATGGCCCTTTACACATATATCCATGCATATGTAGTGTAGCTCGTTGCTTCTTGAGTACTTTGGATGAGTACTCACGGTTGCCTTGTTCCCCCTTTTCCCCCTACCTCTACTCGATTCTTTGCACGCAACCAGACGATGGAGCCTGTGAGCCGTGACGCCACCATCGATGGCGACTACTACTCTGGAGGTGCCTACTACTACGTGCGTGCAGCCCGTGACGACGACCGGGGAGTAGCTTAGGAGGATCCCGAGCGGGAGGCCCGTGCCTCTTCGATCTGTATCCCGGTTTGTGCTAGCCATCTTATGGCAACTTGTTTTAACTTATATACGTACTTTCGGATATTGTTGCTTCATTGACTTCGTCTATGATCGAGCACTTGTATTCGGGCCCTCGAGGCCTGCAGCTTGTATTATGATGCTTGTATGACTTATTTTATTTGTAGAGTTGTGTTGTGATATCTTCCGTGAGTCCTTGATCTTGATCGTACACATTTATGCGTGCATGATTAGTGTCTGATTGAATCGAGGGCGTCAAGTTGGTATCGAGGCCCATTGCCTGTAGGGAATCCCCTTCCACACTCCTTGGGCCGAAGTCGAGTCTAGACATTGCAAAAACTTTTACTAACCTGGCTGTGTGCCTTACGGGCCCACGTCGCCACCGGGTGGTACTAGGATCTTTTACTCCTCGACCCTTACTCTGGGACTCTGAACTCTCTTCTACTCGGGTTAAACGATTTTACTAACTAACACTAGGATCCCGTGACCCCATTCACCCCAAAGTTGGATAAAGCCTTAGTTGTTCTTGGAATTGTATTTGAACAATTTCCACACTGTCATTGGACTCCGTTGAAACGTCTTAGTTTCAGATGCAACCCACGAGGCAGGACGTGCGCCACACGACGGCCATGGGTGCCTCGGGATCACTGCGTGCTAGCAGAGAGATGATGACCTATCTAGGTTATCGGCACCCTGAGTACCGTCTTTGAGGAGTACCAGACTTTAACCGAGAGTAGTACCGAGCCATCGTCCACCTCTACTCTCGGGAGTATGACTCCACTCTTGTCTTACACCGCACATGGTGTTGGGGTGACTATCGATATGGCAGTCCACGATCTTGCTTATGCTTTGCTTTCGACACGTCTTCGTGTAGAGTATCGAGAGTTGGACACCTCCCCTTTCAGGCACATTGCTATCGCGTCGATGTTGGTGAGGAGGGTTACTGCGCTGCCTACACCACTATCACCAGAGAGCCCCTTCCACCATCGTAACTTTGTTACGCATCGCCGATGGGCTGGATCGAGCTAACCGAGCTCTTCGCCACGAAGTTGTACATCACCCGTCAAGACCTTTACCGTGCTCGGCGCCGATGCACCCCTTTGTCCGATCCGGGAGAGCTGCCGCGTTCTGCGATCTACCCGGCCGGGACCGTGATGCCCCGGGGTGTCGGTTGGCGGGCGTGAAGGCTACTCTCCGCACTTGGCCCTTTTTCTCGCCAACTGACGCCGGATTCAGCACCGAGTATCCGCGGCCCCAGTCAGCGGCGTGGAGGACTATCGCTGCCGCACTACCGACTTTTCAAAGGCTCTGATTACCTCGCATGATGCAGCGTGGGACTGATGTAGACTTGCTTGTTAGTGCTTGATGTATTCGGCCCATGAGCCTGCGTGCCGCCTATGATGTAGTAGTCTATGTAATCGGACTCTATGTATCGAACTCTATGCATGATTCCTTTTGTAAGATATGCCAACTACTATGTAGTTCCCATCATCTTTGCTTTCATTATGCATGTTTCATCATGAATGATTCACATCTCTTGCTTAATTTCTCAAGTCTTTGAACTACCTGTTATATAATAGCAGGATGGTTAGGCCAGCCAGTCGTGGTCGTGGTGCCAACTTCCCACCACCGCTTTGAGTACATGGCTGGTATGATCCATGGCTCGAGATGAATCGCCAGTTCATGGAGAACATGATGGCTCGATTTCCTCGCCTAATATGAACCCGGCACCCAAAGCGGAACAACTTCTGCAGGATTTCATACGCTGAACCCAGCGTGTACCGCAGCTCAACCCAGCCACCGGATGCTGATGGATCGGCTCCGTGACATCACCTATGAGATGGAGTCTGGCTGATGTAGCCTCACCCGACTATGTCACCTTTGCTTCCTTCTTCTGAAGGGACCCATGACTCAATGGTGGGACAGCCACGGGCGTACTCTGCCGATTGGAACAATCATCACTGGCGGACTTCCAAGCTGCCTTCCGTGCCCGCTTCATCCCTCAAGGGGTCATGGACCGGAAGAAGCGTGAGTTCATAACCTCACCCAAGGCAACAAGACTATTGAAGCTTATCGGCGAGAGTTCTGGACTTGTCTCGCTATCTTTGAAGAGGATATTGCAACCGATGCACGCAGACAGGAGAAGTTCCGTGATCGCCTTCAAGGCGACATCAAGCTCGCACTTCTAGTGCACGACTTTTGCTGATTTCGCCACCTTGGTGAACAAAGCTATCAATGTTTAAACTGGTCTCAGGAATACCGAAGCTCTAACGAGCGGTATAACCGTGACACGGGCTCATCTTGGGCCCGTCCTCAGAAGCGCAAGATATGGATTCCCAACGGTATGTACCGGCCGAATGCACTGCTCCAAGGCAGAACTATACTTTGCACCCGATGCGCCTACAACTAAGCGGCGAAGCTTCCAGCTCCACCACCCCAAGCTCCCTGTTCCCACTCCCAATAATGGCTTGTGCTTGGTCTGCGAGCTGACGAAACCAGGCACCGTGCTAGAGAATGCAACAGTAACCGTAATCAGGTGGCCCTTCCAAAGAATCGGCCGTGGAAACACCCGGCCCGCAACAACACCGCCAAACCTTATGGTCGAAGTTCAGGCCAACCACGTTGATCCGAACGAAGCTCAAGACCAACCTCACATCGTGATGGGTACACTTCTCGTAAATTCAGTACAAAGGCATGCGTTTTATTTGATATGGTGCATCGCATTCATTCATGTCGGAAGATTTTGCATGCTTGCACGACATTAAATGTGAAGACATGAATGCTTCACTATTAGTACACACCCAGCGGGCCAATGTCGAACCTCCATGATTTGTAACGACGTCCCCGTTGAAATCGAAGGACCGAATTCCTTTGTCTCTCCCATCGTCTTTGAAGTCTTGTAGCATTGACCTCATTAAAGGAATGAATTGGTTAAAGGCGCATACTTTGCTTCCATAGTTTGCGCCACTAAGACCGGGCTCCATCTGCTACACCCTTCGATGAAATAGTCACTTACCAAGCTCATCTGGTGCAAAATGCCGAGGCAAGGCTCTATGCATTGAATGCATTGAACGCCGCACCCCTCGAGGGCATTGAAAACATTCCCTCGTCGTTCGCGACTTCGGAGGCGTCTTTCTGAAGAACTTCCAGGATTCCCCGCTAAATTTGTCGAATCGTCATCGACTTGAAACCGTGCACCACTCCTATAGCCAAGCGACCCTACAAGATGTCACGCGCATGAACTCCTTGAGCTCAAGGAGGAAATCGACAAGTCTCTTGCAGCGGTTTCATTCGCCCAAGCTGCTCTCCATGGGGAGCACCTTCTCTCTTTGTCAAGAAGAAAGATGGGACAAACCGATTGGTCCAAGACTACCGTCCCATAAATCAAGCTACCATTCGAATAAGTATCCTCTTCCTCGGATCAATGATCTTTATGATCAACCCGGCTGGTTAAATCGGTGTTCTCGAAACTTCGACTTGAGGTTGGGTTACCACCAGATCCGTGTTCGTGAGGAGGATATCCCCAAGACCGCATTTGTGACTCGTTATGGTTCATACGAGTACACCGTCATGTCTTTCGAGCAACCAATGCTCCAGCCACCTTCTCTGCTTCGATGAACTATATATTCATGGATTACCTCGACAAGTTAAATGCGTGGTTTATCTGGATGATATCCTGATCTTTTCCAAGAATGAAGAAGAACATCTTGAACATCTTCGTCTTGTCTTTGGAAAAAGCTCACGAGAGCATCAACTCTATGCCAAGTTCTCCAAATGTGAATTACGGCTTCCCAAAGTAACCTATCTCGGGCATGTCATCTCTAAGGATGGTATCGCCGTCAACCACGAAAGAGTTCAGGCTATTCTCGATTGGACTCCTCCGAAGAGCGTTAAGCAAGTCGGAAGTTTTCTCGGTCTCGCTTGACTATTGCCGTCGATTACGAGAACTTCTCCAAGATTGCCGAGCCTCGACTAACTTTGTTGCATAAGGGCGTCAAATTCCAATGGTCGAGATAAGTGTCGAGGGAAAGTTTCCGGGCACTCAAGGACAAGTTGACTTCTGCCCGATGCTAGCTCCTCCTGATACTAAGAAGGACTTCGTCATTTACTGCGACGCTTCTCGTCAAGGTTTAGGCGGTGTCCTAATGCAAGAGCGCAAAGTGGCTGCTTATGCCTCTCGACAGTTGTGCCCTCACGATGAGAACTACCCAGTTCACGACCTCGAACTTGCTGCCGTCATTCATGCCTTTAAAACAGTGGCGACATTACCTTCTCGGTGTCGTTGCGAGATCTTCATGACCACCAAAGTCTGAAGTATCTGTTTACTCAGCCGGACACCTGAACCTCCGTCGTGAGAGATGGATGGAAGCAAGTGGCGACTTTGATTTGGGTATTTCCTATACGCCCGAGCAAGGCTAATGTAATGGCTGATGCCTTGAGCCGCAAGTCATCTGCAACCACCTTGAGTTCACAAAGTTCAGCCCTAACTAGTTGAAGAATTCAGAAAGTCGAACCTCCATATTGTTCCTCCGGTGCACTCGCTCCCCCTCCTCCGGAGTTCCGCAAGATGAATCTCCGTGTTGTTCCCCGAGGTTCCCTCTATACCGGGCTGTTGAACCGATCTCGTGGGCACCATAAAGACAATGCAGGGATTTGACTCTGAAGTCTACAAGATTAAGCAAGACCTCAAAGAAGGAAATCCCTCATTCTTCACTATTGCCGATGATGGCGCTTTGTACTTCAAAGGCCGCCTAGTGGTACCGTGTAAGAAGGAAAACTTGAATATGACTTCGAGAAGGTTATGAAAGAAGCTCATGATCGCCTCTATGTATCCACCTGGCGGTACAAAAGATGTATCAAGACATTACGTCGAGAGATTACAGTGGTCTAATATGAAGCAAGACATCGCTTCGCTATGTTTACGAGTGTGGCGTTCTTGCCGTCGTATCAAAGCGAGAACATCAAAGGCCTCTTTGGAACTACGCAGCCTATCTCTATTCACGAATGGAAATGGGACCATGTTGAAATGGACTTAAATCCTTTGGATTTCCCAAATCGCGAGAAAGGTAATGATGCTATTCTTGTGCGTCATTGACCGGCTTTCTAAAGTTGCTCATTTTACGGCGGTCGAAGAAGCGATCCTTTGCTAGCCAGCTTGCAGCGCTCTATATGTCCAGAATTGTTTCACCTCACGGTATTCCGTTGGTTATCGATTCGGACCGTGGCAGCTTATTCACTTCAAGATTCTGGGCAAGTTTTGAGGAAGCTATGGGGACTCATTTATCTTTCAAGATCGCATTTCATCCATGATCTCAAGGGCAAGTTGAGCGTGTCAGCCAAATTCTCGAAGACATGCTTGAGCTTGTGTCGTTCCTTGACAAGAAATGGGAGGAATCTCTCCCGTATGCTTTGAGTTCTCTTATAATAATAGCTATCAAGCTAGTGCGAAGATGGCCCCCTTGAAGTGTTATCACAGACGAAAGTGCGAACCCCTCGAACTGGTTAGAAGCGGGGAGCGTCCACTCTTGGTCCGGATGTTATACAACATGCTTAGAAGAACAAGTCCGCATTATTCGCGAGAATCTCAAGACTGCTTTCGATCCGTCAAAAGAGTAATTATGACCGTCATCACAAAGACATGGTCTATCACTGGCGAAAAAGGCCTATCTTAGCGTTACCCCAATGAAGGGTGCTCACCGCCGGGATCAAGGGCAAGTTAGCTCCCGCTATATTGGCCCATTCACTATTCGGAAAAGGCGTGGAAAAGTGGCTTATCAGCGGAGCTTCCGTCGAACCTTTCTCGGAGTTCACGATGTGTTCCACGTGTCCCAACTCGATGCTTGCTTCAAGGACCCAATCCGGCGATGGACCATGAAGTGCTCGAATTGCAACAGGACCTCTCCTATAAAGAGCATCCGGTCCGCATTCTCGACCAAGCTGAGCGCCGCTGCGTCGGAAAGGCGATCAAGTTCCTCAAAGTCCGATGGTCGAATCACTCTGAAAGCGAAGCCACACGGGAACGCGAGGATCGTCTTGAGATGAATATCCGCACTCTTTCCTTTCTACCTCCTAAATCTCGGGCGAGATTTCTTGTAATGGAGGAGATTTGTAACACCCGGATGATTAATGAACAGTAATCACCCCGGTTACTGTGCCAGACCTCACGTTGATTCGAACCCGGCCTAAAACAATTTCAAAACAAGGGCAAACGATAAAAAGTTTCAAAACCAAAACTAAGAATGTTCGGGGGTTGTCTAAAATAGCAAACCTAATTATGGTGGGGTGCACAAAATTTTGTAAAATGTTTTGGCATTTTAATTAAACTAAAGCGAAGCGAAAAGGAAAAATAATAAAGAAAAAAGAAAAAGAACAAAGAGGAGGAACTGGCCCATCATCTGGGCCAGCCCTTCAGCTTGACCCCCAAACCCCCTGGCCCAGCCCCTCCCCTGGGCCGGCCCATCCAGCCACTTAACCCCACAGCCGAAACCCTAGCCGCCCCCCACTCCCCACTCGCCTTTTGACCCTTCTCCTGCCCGCCCGATCCGGATCGGGCGAGACCGCGCGCCCCATCGCGGCCTCCGCCGCCCCAACCGCGCGCCCTCCAACCCCTCCTCCTCTCTCCGTCGGGCCGCCCCCCCTCGTCGCTTTGTCCCCACCTTGTGGCGCTTCGCCGCCATGGATCGGCCCCGCCCTCCCCGACGCGCCGGCAACCGCATCCTCAACCCCCTCCTCGCCGGACTCCATCGCGCTACACCACGCCCGCCGCCTAGACCCCCCGCCGCCGCTGTGAGCTCCGCCTCACTTCCCCCCGTTTCCCTCTCCTCTCCCTCTCCCGAACGGCGACGTCGACTGGAGCTCCGTCTCGTCTCCCGACCCGCCGCCCACGCCTTTGGCCCCTTCCCCTCTCTTCCCCCGGTTACGGCGCCTCCGGCCGACCCGGACATCCGGCGCTGGGCGCCGTCCCGGCCACCAAACCCCCGGCCCCTTAAGCGTTCTCCCCACCCGGCGCGCCACGCGGTGCCGATCTGTGCCCGACGCCTCCGCACCATCTCTGGCAGCCAGGCCGACCAACCGCGGTCCCTTGACGGCGCTTCGGCCACTCCTCCCGAGCGCCCGGCCTGCCACCGGCCGCCAGTCGCGCCTCGCCCGGCAGCTTGTCGGCGGCCACCCTCGCCGTGCCAGCTGACCCCTCCGGCCGTCGTGGCCTCGGCCACCCCCAGCTAGGCCCACTCTATCGCCAAGATGGGCTCGCCGTCTTGGCGACCCTCTGCGCTTGGATTCGGTGGTGCCGCAGCCTGCCGTCAAATCCGCCTGATTAGACGCCCGTTTGGCCCCTGGAGTCGATGACATGGAGGCCCTTTACCCCCCACGAGCGGTTTAGAAATAAAAAGAAAATGAAAAATTAAATAAAACTAATTAACTAATTAATTAATTAATTAATTAATTAATTAAGTAATTAATTAATCTAATTAATTAACCCTAATCACTAATTAACCTAATTAACTAATGTTAATTAACTTTGATTAGGTTAATTAGATAACAGAGAATGACATGCGGGACCCACCTGTCAGGGTTGACTCAGTCAACCCTGTTGATCGGCCGACGTCGGCATGACATCATCTTGACGTCATAAATACATTTTCAAATTAATTAAATAATTAATTAAATTCCGAGAAATTATTAAAATCTTTTAAAATCATATCTTTTAATAGTAACCGGATTAAAATATTTTCAACATGAAAGTTGCTCAGGGGCGACAAGGCCCAAATTCGGATACGCGGTCGGATTCGTCAGCCACACATCCCTAACCTATCGAACCTGCAACTTTTCCCCTCCGGCTCCTCTGCCCGAAAACCCTAAACACCGGGATTACTTCTCCGGATGTTTCCCCCCCCCCTAACCAGTACCCCCTTACCACGTTAGGGCACGCCTAGCATCGCTTCTTGGCATGTCATGCATCGATATGCATCTGTTTACTTTGTATTCATTGTTTCTTCCCCCTCTTCTCTCCCATTGAGACTACGAGGCCAAGCCAGCTGCAATTTGGCCGGTTCGACTACGGTGTTGGCGACCCTCTCTCTTGCCGAGCAACCAGGCAAGCCCCCCTTGATCACCGAGATATCGCCTACTCTTATCTACACTTTGCTTGCATTAGAGTAGTATAGCATATTCTTGTTTTCGATACTCCTATCTTTAACGCATAGCTTTGTCCTTGTAACATCTGTTGTTACCTTACCTGCACTACTATATGCTTAGTATAGGATGCTAGTACATTCATCTGTGGCCCTACATACTTGTCCGTCTGCCGTGCTATACTATCGGGCCGTGATCACTCGGGAGGTGATCACGGGTATATACTATATACTTATACATGATACATGTGGAGACTAAAGTCGAATTCGGTGATGGAGCACCATGAGTGGATCTTGAGGCGGAGGCGAGCAGGCAGGTTGAGACCGCCTAGGAGAGAGGTGGGCGCCCTGTTCGGCGTTCATGATTTACTTAACACGCTTAACGAGGTCTTGGTATTTGATGCAGGTTGGCTCTGAGCTTATATGCACTAACCATCTGGCAGGAGTAGTTATGGGCATCCGGCGTCGTGGTATCGGCGAAGCACTTGAGACGTCGGCTGACAGATGTGTGCCAGATTGGAATTTGGGCACGCCACTAGGCTAGGTACGCTTCCGGCGCACGCATAGCGCAGGTGTGCTCAGGCGATGGGCCCAGACCCTGGCGGCGCTTAGGTTTAGACCGGCGTGTTGGCCTCTCTGTTGTGTCTAGGTGGGGCTGCGGCGTGTTGATCTTCAGCGGCGGGCATGACCCAGGAAAGTGTGTCGGCCAAATGGGATCAAGCGTCTTTGGGTAAGATGGTGCACCCCTGCAGGTGAAGTTAATCTATTCGAATAGCCGTGATCTTGATAGCAGGTGACGACTTGGAGTTGTACCTTGAGCTTATGACAACTAGAACCGGATACTTGATAAAACACACCCTTCGAAGTGTCAGATACAACCGGTGGTCGCTCTCTCTTAGGGATATGAGGAGGGGATCGCCGGGTAGGATTATTGCTATGTGATGTTACTTGGAGGACTTCAGGATGGCCCTCTTCTACATTGCCAAGACAGGGTGTCCGAGCGTAGTCTTACGTTAAGACTAGCTATCCCCCTCTTATTACGGCATTCTGCGATTCAGTCCACTAATATGGCCCTTTACACATATATCCATGCATATGTAGTGTAGCTCCTTGCTTTGCGAAAGTACTTTGGATGAGTACTCACGGTTGCCTTGTTCCCTTTTCCCGCTACCTCTACTCGATTGCTGCAGGCAGGCGATGGAGCCAGGAGCGGACGCCACCGTCGATGGCGACTACTACTGCAGAGGTGCCTACTACTACGTGCAGCCGGCCAGCGGCGGCGACCGAGAGTAGCTTAGGAGGATCCCGAGCGGAGGCTGTGCCTCTTCGATCCAGATCCCGGTTTGTGCTAGCCATCTTATGGCAACTTGTTTAACTTATGTACGTACTCAGATATTGTTGCTTCTTGACTTCGTCTATGATCGAAAGCACTTGTATTCGAGCCCTCGAGGCCCCTGGCTTGTATTATGATGCTTGTATGACTTATTTTATTTGTAGAGTTGTGTTGTGATATCTTCCGTGAGTCCTTGATCTTGATCGTACACATTTGCGCGTGCATGATTAGTGTACGATTGAATCGAAAGCGTCTGAGTTGGTATTATCGAGAGCCGGTACTGTAGGAATCCCCTTCCACACTCCTTGGCGAAGTCGAGTCTAGACATTGCAAAAACTTTTACTAACTTGGCTGTGTGCCCTTACGGGCCCATGTCGCCATCGGGTGGTACTAGGATCTTTTACCTCGACCCTTACTGCGGGACTCGAACTCTCTTCTACTCGGGTTAAACGATTTTACTAACTAACACTAGGATCCCGTGACCCCATTCACCCCAAAGTTGGATAAAGCCTTAGTTGTTCTTGGAATTGTATTTGAACAATTTCCACTGTCATTTGACTCCTTTGAAGCGTCTTTGTTTGAGATGGAACCACGAGGCAGGTCGTGCGCCACACGGCGGCCATTGGTGCCTCGGGATCACTGCGGTGCTAGCGAGATGATGACCTATCTAGGTTATCGGCGGCACCCTGAGTACACCGTCTTTGAGGAGTACAGGACTTTAACCGGGAAGCGATGCCGAGCCATCGTCCACCTCTACTCTGGGAGTATGACTCCACTCGTGCTGCACACCGCACATGGTGTTGGGGTGACTATCGATATGGCAGTCCACGATCGCTTATGCTGCTACGACACGTCTTCGTGTAGAGTATCGAGAGTTGGACACCTCCCCTTGAGGCACATTGCTATCGCGTCGATGTTGGTGAGGAGGGTTACTACACCGCCGCCTACACCTTGTCACCAGAGAGCCCTTCCACCATGAGAACTTTGTTACGCATCTTGTCGATGGGCTGGATCGAGCTAATGTGAGCTCTTCGCCACGAGTTGTACATCACCCGTCAGCACCTTTACCGTGCTCTGACGCTGATGCACCCCTTTGTCCGATCCGGAGAGCTGCCGCGTTCTGCGATCTACCCAGCCAGGACCGTGATGCCCCAGGGTGTCGGTTGGCCAGACGTGGGATGCCCCATAGTGAAAAACACTTGTTCACTTTGTTACAGAAGCCTCGACGTATCCCTTAATTTCTCCATCTCCATCATAGGGACGAAATTACCAAAAAGAACGTAGAATGAAAAAAACTTGTTCACTTTGTTACAGAAGCCTCGACGTATATCTTTCAGACCTTTATATCAATTTTACTATTTAAACCCACTAAGTTTGTGGTTACTGAACTGCGTTGAAATGCACTTATTTTCTAATCTGCGACAGAAAATTAGCAACAAAAGTGTACAAAAAAAGGATGACGGCAGGCAGAAGAATATTTATTGGACAAACAAGTGATCCACTGCGATGCCAAATGCAGCCTAGGTAGATCCTTAGTACCGAGCTCGTGCCATACCGAGCTCACTGGACCACCGCATCTATCTATCTATCTATCTATCTATCTATACTAATTAGAGACTCCCTAGAAATTACCATATTAATCAGTAATTAGGAGCCGTTAATCTGTTAATCATTAATTAGGAGCCGTTAATCTGGTGGGGTCGAGTTATTATGGTGTAGATTAATCCTACAAATTTTGACGTTAATTAAAAGATGAATATGTGCGCTCTCCCTCTCTCCCAATCTCTCACGACTCGCCTCTCCCAATATCTCTACGCCACGAAAAGAAAAAAAAAACTTCCTATCCCAATCTCTCACGACTTCGCTCTCCTAATATCTCTAGGTCACCAAAAGAAAGAAAAATTGATCTCACCAACGATTGGTTGATCTTCAACGCAGCTTTTCAATCAGCCAAACAAAATAGATTGTTCTAGAGGCGCTCTTCTCCTCGCGCCCTATGTACGCCACCCCCATGGCCGCCCCACGCCTTCTATCTCAATCGGCAAATCAAAATTGATCGATCAAGGGTACGCCATGGCATGGATGGATGAGCCTTCTTCTATCTTCTATCTTCTTTCTTCTTTCATCTAGCTAGCAACTCAGGTACGCATCAAAATTGATCGATCAAGGGTAGACCATGGCATGGATGGATGCGTCTTCTTCTCTCTTCTCTCTTCTTTCATCTTTCTTCTTTCATCTAGCTAGCTAGCCAGCCAGGTACACCATATAAATATGTTCTGCTACGTCCATATAAATATGCAGTATGCATCATGCCATACGTATGTCTCTGCTAATTACCAAGTAGTATTACCATGTATGATCTATATATGAGCCGATAGCCTCATATAGACTCTCTTCTCCTTAGGCGTCATGCACGATGCTGTTGTGGCCGCCGCCGACCGACGATTCTCTGTTGTATGTCTCCAGGTTAGCACGTCATGGTGTTCTGCATGCAGGAACATAGAGGCCGTCGGTAGGAGCAAGGTTTCCTCGATTCCTCCCACCCACACATCCTTAATTACGTTCCCTTGATACCCAGCTTACTCTGCCTATGATCATCAGATGGATAAAAGCATGCATGCATCTAGCTGCCTGCATCACGTATTTAACTTAATATAAGGAGATCAGCTAGGAGATAAGTTGTTGGGGCTCTACTTTCCTTCACCTGCTGAAAATATCAAGGTAATTGAATCAAGTTGGTTTGATCAATTAATTAATTTAAATCAAGGTAATTAATTAAGTTTGGTACGTTATTGGTACCACTTAGACGGAGGCCTAGGTAAGGCCCAAATGATGAGAGTATACCCTGTATGTCGCTGCATGGCAGAATAACTCAACGAGAGGATAAGGAGAAAATAGATACGAGAGAGGCACACGAACATATTGTACATGGCTAGAGGCCACACACGCGAACTGGTACCCATGGATCTTGCTGAGACGAACGACTGGTATGGCATCCGATTTCCAGGTTAGACAATTGATGTGCATGCTTTGGTTTTGCGTTCTGCACATCAGCAACGGACAGGAGCGGCCTATGATGGAGTCTGAAGAAAAATCCCCAAAACAGTTGTACGTCCAGCCTATGCTATTGTATCATCTGAGGAGAAAAACTGCTTTGAAAATTGAGATCGCTCAAGATGGTACGAGATGTTTCACTTCTCATACTTATTATTATATTTTTTCTGAGTTCTAATTAGTGGTAATTCCATTTCATCCATTTTTACAGAATGGTATGTACATTATATAAAACAATCTATAGGCCGAGAAAGCAACGGAGGCCTAGCAGTCTGGACCTAAGGGGCATGAAAACCTGGGATTGTTCAGGGCAGCGCTGCCGGACGCGTTGTTCATAAGCCACACCTGTCGCCGTCCAGTGCAATAGACCAGGAAAATCAGGATTTCATACATGCACTTGAGGTATGCAATCATAATGTACATAGCAATTTTGATGTATGTAATACATGCGCTTCTGCAAGCGTGTATATATATGCATGAACAGAAGTATGTGTTGGTTGATCTGTCACGGGTAGACTACAGCAGGTCCATCGAAAAAAATACGATACAGTACAATTTACAGATTGAATTATCACAATATTTCCTTTAAACTAAAAATCTCTATTCTCTACCTTTGTAGTACCCCTCTGTCTCAAAAGAAGTATCGCTGATTTAGTACATCTATATATCTTCCATTGTGACATTTACCTTTTCCACTACATCGAATTGGAATCCATGTAAAATCCGCATGGCGACGATGATACTGAATAATGTCGTGGAGGAGATGGATTTCTGGCACTGTAAAATCTACCATAGATGAAAAGTCTAAATATGGAAAGTAGTATTTCCACATGATATGTTCTCCTTCAGAACTTGGTCTCATTATCACGTATTCGAGCTACCACAGGTTATTTCCTCTTCTCATGTCGAATGTTTGAACCTACCAGAATTCTTATGTAGTTTTCTGCTATGTTACTAGCCTATACAATCGATTTACTGTCATGATCATGACCTGACTTCTGTGACCTTGACGTACAGGGAGAAAAAGTTGTACGAAAAGGCGTATAAGTAGTTGTTTCAGGCATCCTGATCTACTCCTTTGTTGTAGTCAATGTGCATCAAGTCATGGTTCAGACTCTAGAAGGAGCCTGTCCAATTGCATACGATAGATTTGATCTGGGGAATGTTATATTTTGACAAAAGTTTCTCCTAGAGTTTTTTAAACCGGATCGATACAAGATACCAGTGAAATAGAAGCACACTATTGAAGTTGCGTGTTCTTCTATTTCATGGTTCTGTATAAGGTAACTGAGAACATGACATGACAACTACATCACAAGTAGTCTATTTAAGGTTTATAAACCTTAGTATATATAGTTATAAATATATATTCTCGGTTTATCATATGACTATCACAAGAGTACTAGACAGTGTGATATATATGATTCAATAATTATGGTAGAGATGATTGCAAATATTTAGATTTCGTTGGCAACTACTTTCATTCTGGTCAAAAGTGAAAGCATACTAAATCTTTTGGTTGGACCAAAGTTTCAGGTAAGCATCATGGTTCTTCGGATGGTTAAAATCTGTACATTGTAATTGTCAACATGATTTACACATTTGGTAATATATTAACAAATCTTCAGTTATAAGACATCGATGTATTATCTACTTATATAGGACAGATCAGCAGAAACACATGCAAGTCATGGAATTTACATGATTTGAGACATTAAGTTCTGAACTTGGTGTATGGAGAAGATTAGACTAACCAAATTCATGAAGAATTTATCACAAAGTTTGGTAGATGAACATTAATTGTCAACGGTAGAAAAATCTACTACATAAATTAATCTATTAAGATGTCATTTTGATTCTTCATGTTAATGGGGCTTTGGACATCCCTGGAGCCACGGAAATAAAAAATAGATGTTATGAATTCCTTACAATTAGAGTCACCTTTCTTATTCTGCTGCATATATAAATATTTTTGTACATACAAAGCAGAGAGAAGTGATGTGCACAACAACTTGCATAGTGTTGGAGAAGAAAAACTGATTTTGCAATTGAAAATTTCTATAAAGCTAAATTGCATAGTGTTGGACATTTACCAAGTATGTCATTTTTATGTTCAATTATTGAATGCTATTTTTTTTGTACAATTTGTAATATTACCAGCAATTATAACTATGCATCATTGCTAGCATAATTTATCAAAGAAAGTGTGAGATAATGATTATTGTAAAGCAAGCTATTACTTGAACATGTTAAGAAGATATAGTACTATAACCAACTGTTAAGTGTCTTAGTTATTATATTATAGACACTAAATCATTTCGTTCAAATATCTAACAAATAATTAATCACTCATTTTGATTTTACTTCCCATGTTAACATTGTCTTACTCAAACTTTCTAAACTTTGACTGCGTTTATAGGAAATATTATTAACATCTGCAATACCATATCAATATATAGATTTCTCACTGAATATATTTTCACATCATCTATACATATTTTTATTGTAAACTTTCATATTGTTCTCTATAAAATTTTTGATTTATGAAAATTCTAATATCAATGTAAATTGAAACGAGGGAACTATAAGAACTAGGCCATCCAAACAGGCCACTTGGTGAATTTAAATTGATTAGGACATATAATTCTAATTCTCACTCAACTTTGTAGGCTAGCCCGTGCATTCGCACGGGTTGGCGACTAGTCTACCTAAACATACTAACCTCCCTGAATCGGTCCATCTACCTCCAGTTATGTACTACCATTATATAGCTCCGAAAAAAGGTATACGATAATGACACTATATTCTCCATTTACTAAGGAGTATTACATATACCGTAGATTCTCTCAAAGTTTTAAGACAACAACCAGCTAAATTAAGCAAAGCATCAAATCAAATTGAGCAACGAAAAGATAAGCAAAACTCCTTTAATATTGCTAAGGATGCTCATCTCTTACAAAGCATCCATTCCTATCATATAACAACAAGAGGTAAAACCACTGTTTTAAATAGCGGCAGTCCTCTAAATCACCAATAGCGGCGCTATCGCGGGGCTATAGCCCACTATTGTCTATTCAAGACGTTGGGTAAAACTGAAAGATCATGCTGTTAATATGTTCGATGACCTTTCCAAATCAGTAGCTGCACTGCACGCGCTATATGAACACTAGCTTAATACCTCAATTTTGAGGCTGAGATAACACCTAACTGCACGTACGCACCAGCCACTGCTGTCCTTAATTTTCAGAAGTCCGACAAAAACGTGTGTGCTATGACACAATATACTCCAATTTACTGAGCAACGTTATATATATATACCGTAGACATTGACCTGGACCTCCTCCTCTTTGCGGGGGGAGAGCTCCATATCACCGTTCGAATGTTCTTCCACGACCAGGGCTTTGACGTCCGGATCGCCCCCGAGCCCCCCAACCACATCGGTCGTCCCCGCTTCTTCGACGACGGCCCACCCGGTGACAACCCCGGGGCCGACGGGGACTACCACGGTTGCCACCACCCCTGCTCTCGCCGGTCGGAGGAGGAGGGGAGATCAGACGACTCCCACCCCCGCTCCCCGTCCCCCTCGCCTATGCCTCCGGCCGCCCGGGGCCATGGACGCCAGGCCGTGCCCAACAGCTCCTCTCCCCACGTAAGCGCTCCTGGATGCTCCGTCGACTTCGGTGGTCGAGACTTGGAGGCTAGCGACACATCCAGCGTGGGCTTGGTCATCTGCCCTGCCTCCTCCCGCGCTCCCCAGCGCCCCTGCTCCCGTTGGGCCGGTCCTGGAGGCGGTGCTGCTCTCGGCTGCGGTGCCGGCCCCCGGCTCGCCCCCGCCTGGTCCCACGGGGATGCGCCATCCTGCCCCCTCCACAGCTCCTCGCCGAGATTGCCCAGCCTCTCCCAGGCGCCTCTCCACTGCGGTGATCCCGTGGCCGTCGTGCACGCCCGGCAGCTGCCCCTCCGTGCGCTCCTCCTCTGCGACACTCCCCATGGTCGTCCCTACCACCCCGGTAGTGACCCCACGGCCGCTTCTCACGCTTGGTGGACCCGGCCTTTCGTCTCCTCGCCCTACTCCACCACCGGCGCGTGCGACTCCGCTGCTCCTCGGCTACGCTGGGCCAGCTCTCCAGCTCCCTCCCGCGGCGGACCCTGGCACGAATGGGAGACCCGGGTGACCACCCCGCAGCCGCCCAGCCTCCCCTCCGCGGTCCGCGGCCTACTCCCATCGCGGCCGGTCTGCCTCCTCCTCGGTGACGGCCTCCCGCCGGGCGCCTTCGGCAGCGTTGCGTCCCGATGGCAGCCAGCTCAGCCCATCCTGGCCAGGCGGAGCTCCGGGCGCTGCCGGAACACAGGAGCGAATGCGCTGCAGTCCCCTCCTCAGCTTCTACTTGTTCCTTCTCTGCTCTCGAGTCGGTTCCGCTTGGTCACCTTGCGAAGATCACGACAGACTCCACGATCATTTTCAGGGGGGAGGCTACTCCCCCCTTAGTCCAGATCGAGGCCATCAGGGCCTGCGAGATCCTCGACGGTAGGCTTGCGGAAGCCCATGCGGCTCTGCTCTCGCCTCCCACTACTAGGGAAAAGGCTAGCAGCAGCGAGGGTTTTAGGTGTATCAGTAGCACGGGGAGTGGCGCTACTAATAGGCGCTTCTGACTAACACATAGCGATGGCAGCGTGCCCACTGGCCTTCTTGCTACACAAGTGTAGCAGCAGCGTGTAGTGGAAGCTCGCTACTGCTAGTAGCTCTAGCGCGCTCTGGCTGGACGCGCTACTGCTAACTTTCATACACTCGCTACTGCTAATTTTAGTAGTTTTTTGTTTTTTTCAGCATATTTGTTTTGTATTTGAACAGGCTTTATAGAAGAATCTTTAGCACATACAAATGTCATCATGATACACATACAAATGCCTGCGAGACCACAAATGTAATCATAGCATATACATACAAATAGTCTCATCATAATCATCATCCAACACAAAGTGGTCTCTCGTCATCATCTCGAAAATAGCGATACAAGTCTCGATTACTTGCAAATACATCGTCATCCATCTAAACATTGATATCTGGCGAGAAGAGCTATCACTTTGAGTACATGAGTTTGTATCCCTCTCTCGCATTAGCGTGAACCTAAACTAACTACTTTTGTCGCTCGGAAGCGAAAACCAGTACACTGGGCACGACACTCCGGCCGGTTGTGGTATATATACTCTGGCGTAGCACTTATTCACCATCGATGATCTATGCACCTGCATCGTCACATGAGTCGATGATATGCAACATATATATATATAGTTGAGCAATGTAGAAGAGACAGAACTTGGCAAAAATAGAAACAACATATCATAAGCATAAATAACAAAGTTCATCGTGCCCCAAAATGCCCTAACTAGAGTGATTTTCGCTAGTCGAGGAGGAGGACGGTTTAATTACATCACAAATAAAGTTTCACGTGCATAACTCAAAGTTTTGTCATGCAGAAAGTATGGACTAAGCGGACACATTGTCATATATCGACAATCACTCCAACATGTCGTTCCATCCATCCATGTCGGGAGATAGTCCCGAGCCTAGTGAAAGGCTTGGTCGAGACGCTGAGCGGCTACCCATGTTCGGACGTCTTCCCGCGACATTTGTCCTTCTTCGTAGAACATCCCTGTTTTTCCGGCGACCTCCTTCATGATGATTTGGGCAAGTTCGCTGGATGTGATAGAACTTCGGCTCGAAATCGATGATCCTCGATATCTCCTCGTTCTTTGCCCATTGCAGAATATGGGCATCGCCGGATGTAGGTGACATGCGAAGGTTACAGTGATCCCGTCTGTACTCCAGCATGTGGTGTAGGACATAGAATCCATCATTAAGAGAATCGTTCGGTTCTTTGGATGCTGTGAAGTCGGTCTTATGGCGGCGAACCTGCCGCCCTTCTCTTCTTGTCCCTAACCTCTCCACCCCTTGCTTGGTAGTAAAACATAGCCTTTATCGAGAACATCCTTGATGTGGGTGTAATCCTTTTTGTGAATGTTCTTCGACGAGTCCAAGTAAAGAGCGTGGGAGAATCGGGGGTATAGGATGATGAGAATCGGGAGTCCAAGTAAAGAGCGTGGGAGAATCCTTGATGCGGGACGGTGAAATCCGCCAAGGGGTCTGGGATGCCCAGACTCGCGGCTTCCACGTCCTCCTTGGCCCATTTGGACCTCTTTCCGCCGTAACCACGGCTTCTGAGGTGGTGGCTCCCAATGTTCCTCTCTTGAAGCCCCTTCATGTACTTAGACTTTTTTTTGGCAGCTTCAGCCTCGCAAGCCTCCTTGAATATTTGAAACTGCTCTTCAGTGATTGTCGGATTATCCTTTACAATCTCGGAGTAGGGTTCCTTCTTGTCGATGATCTTTGCTTTCACTCGAGTTTTCCAGGCGGCCAACGCGTCGCTAAACTTGGTCATGGCGTGTTTGTTTATCTTCTTCATTGCCGGGTCCTCGTCTGGATCTTCATAATCCTTCTCATTCCGGCCCGGGAACAAGAATATCTGGTGAAACTTCTTTTGGAGGGAGCTCCTCATATTTTCTATCTTCTGTAGTTTCTCATCGTTGATGGTGGCGGTTGTCCGTACGATGCAGCCTATTTGATTGCCGTAGCATCGACGCGCTTCCTCAGGCGCCTTTGGCTCAAAATTGCCGTCGTCCACCTCCGTGACCACCAGTCTAGTAGTCCACGAGTTTGTTAGGAAGCCGCTGCCTCTTTGCTTCGGGTTCTCTGATCTGACGGCTCCGCTCCCGAGGCAGCGCCCGGTCTCGATCTCAGCGCTGGTCTCGGCGCTTGATGCGAGTCTCGGCGCGGTCTCGATCTCGACACCGGTCTGCGTGTCGGTCTCGAGTCCCGATGCCACGGTGGGCCCAGCAACAACATCGGTTGATCGTCGGTAAGGCTAAAAATTAAATACGCGCCGCCTTGAAGACGTCGTCGCATAATCACAGAACCCTGTCATTCTTCGTTGCTAGCGATGTTTCCTAGGATTAATTCTAGTCTTTTTTTTCTAGACCTAATAATATGAATAATGACATAAAAAAGGCTTATTGTTTTGCAGGAGCGTTGACTCCTTCACGGTGCGGCAAATCCGGGCACTTGATATGTCCTAGTTTGTAGCACAAGTCATGCGAAATTCACGGAAAATTTCGGCATGACCTTTGCTAAAAAGTGGACAAATCGAGAACCTGAAATTTGCGGAACGGAAATGAATCAACATTCGGCAAAACATATATAAACCACTCAGCTTCATTTAAACAACAAAGCCACTTGGGCACAATCGAACCACTTCAATGAAAAGATATAACATGACCACTTCAATGAAAAGATATAATCAACAATAAAAAGTCTAGGAAGGGATCATCTTTAAAATAAAACTTGCCTAAATAACCTAGATAATTAACCTAATTAAACTAGTTAACTGACTAGTTCTCTGTCAAAGCCCTAACTAAATTTTTGCCTAAATAACCTAGATAATTAACCTATGCATGAGAGAGAGAGAGAGGAGGGTGGGGGCTTCTGAGAGGATGGCTCCGTGGTGGCGAGGGAGGGGCGTCTCCGGTGACGGCGAGGGAGGCAGTTGTGGCGAGGGAGGATCGGCTGGCGTCGGCCAGCGGCTCGGTGGCGTTGATGAGGCAGCAGCTGACTCCGTGGCGTTAGAGGCGACTCCGGTGGCGTCGACGCCTGCAGCTCTGGTAGCTCGGGCGTCGACCTCGGCGAGGAGGCAAGTAAGTGGGGCGACGGCGAATCGGGGAGATGGCGGCGGGTGGGTCGAGAGATTTGGGGGCAAGTGGTGGCGGGAAGCGGTTTTTTGGTTAAGTCAAAATTAAGCGGTGGCGCGTTTGCCATAAAGCAGCGCTATAGCTAATATAGCTATAGCGCTTTTACAAAGCAGCGCTACTGCTATAGCTATGTAATTTTCTCCTTTTTTATTTCCTTTTGTGTTTCTATAGCGGGGTCTAGGAAGCGTGCAGCAGCCACGTTAGCTATAAGCGCCTCTTAACGAACACTGCGCATACAGACTATGTCTTTCTCTGTTTTTTAAGCTTTTCATTTATTTTGCTTTACATTTTATTTTTTCTTTCTCCTTTTTCTGTTTCTTTCATTATCATTTACTTTTCTATTTTTTTTCATTTTATTTTATTTCCATTATCAGTAGCGCTCTTCTTGGGAAACACGCTGCTACTCATGCCCTAGCGGTAGCATGCTTCCTCCAAGCCCGCCATCGCTATGCGTAGCCTATCGTTCCACCAATGGGAATATTAGTAGTAGCGCTTTTATGGCCACTGCAGCTCTTGCTACAATTGTATCTGCCAGCAGCAGTTTTTCTCAACCGCTACTGCTATCTAGCACTAGCGCCCTTTTTTGACCCGCACTGTTGCTAAATTTCTGTGTATAAGGTTTTCCCTAGTAGTGTCCCTCCCCTTCGACCGTTACGGAGGAGGCCACCCCGGAACCTCCTCGGAGGGCCGGTGGCATCCTTCTGCTGGCCGCTGCCGAGCTCCGTGGCCGCACTCGGTCTGGGACCGCCGCCCTTTGCGCCCAAAGCGCATCCCGTGTCCTGGGGTCAACTAGCCCCCCATTGGATTCTTAATTCGTGCCCTCTTCTGGAACATCCGCGGTTTCGGCCGTGATGGCTGCCGCCGCCAACTCATTGAGTACATGCGCGAGGAACACATTGACATTGTCGCCATACAAGAAACCATGCGCACAAAATTCTCCCTCCCCGAACTCGATTGGCTTAGCTCCCACCTCTTTTCTTGGCATTGGCTCCTTCTAGTGGGAGGACTGGCCATCCCGGTGGCATCCTGTTAGGCGTGAAGGATGCCACCTTCGAGGTGGGTACTATGGACCGGGGCCAGTTCTTCGTTAGCATGGAACTTTTTGAACGCGCCCTTAACTTCAAGTGGGAGGTTATTATCGTCTACGGCCCAGCAGACCATAGTAGGTCTGCCTCCTTCCTCGAGGAGCTCCACCGGAAGGTTTCGGCCGCTTCGCTTCCGGTGGTAGTTGGTGGCAATTTTAACCTCCTACGTTTCGTGGAAGACAAGAGCATTTCGAACGTCAACTTTGCACGTATGCAAATGTTTAATGACTGCATTGCTGACCTTGGTCTCCGCGAAATAGATAGGGTTGGTGCCAGGTTCACCTGGACCAACCGTCAAGCATCAGCCCGGCCAGATCCGTCTGGACGGGTCCTAGTCTCCGGAATGGGACCTCCGCTGCTCCCTAGCTTCCCTACGGGCTATCACTCGAATTGGTTCTGACCACACCCTCCTCCTATCCTCCGCCGACGAGCGCCCCTCGACCCCTCCTCGGTTTCGGTTTGAGACATTCTGGTTGTCCCAAACTGGTTTCGTCGAGGCAGTTGGTGTTGGGGAACGTAGTAGAAATTCAAAATTTTCTACGCATCACCAAGATCAATCTATGGAGAGACCAGCAACGAGGGGAAGGAGAGTGCATCTACATACCCTTGTAGATCGCTAAGCGGAAGCGTTCAAGAGAACGGGGTTGAAGGAGTCGTGCTAAATCGTGATCCAAATCACGGATATCCTAGTGCGAACGGACGGCACCTCCGCGTTCAACACACGTACAGCCCGGTGGCGTCTCCCATGCCTTGATCCAGCAAGGAGAGAGGAGAGGTTGAGGAAGACTCCATCCGGCAGCAGCACAGCGGCGTGGTGGTGGTGGAGGAGCGTGGCAATCTGCGGGCCGCCAAGCACTGCGGGAGAGGAGGAGGTGTCACGGGGAGGAGGGAGGCGCCGAGGCTTGAGGTGCGGCTGCCCTCCCTCCCTCCACTATATATAGGGGCAAGGGAGAGGGGAGGCGCAGCCTTGGCCCTTCCTCCAAGGAAGGGTGCGGCTAGGGAGAGTCCATCCTCCTAAGGCACCTAGGAGGTGCCTTCCCCTTTAGGACTCTCCTTTATCTTATCTCTTGGCGCATGGGCCTCTTGGGGGGGCACCAGCCCACTTGGGGCTGGTCCCTCCCACACTTGGCCCATGCAGCCCTCCGAGGATGGTGGCCCCACTTGGTGGACCCCGGGAACCTCCAGTGGTCCCGGTACATTACCGATAAAACCCGAAACTTTTCCGGTAACCAAAACAGGACTTCCCATATATAATTCTTTACCTCCGTACCATTCCAGAACTCCTCGTGACGTCCGGGATCTCATCCGGGACTCCGGACAACATTCGGTAACCACATACAAACTTCCTTTATAACCCTAGCGTCATCGAACCTTAAGTGTGTAGCCCTACGGGTTCGGGAACCATGCAGAACATGACCGAGGCGTTCTCCGGTCAATAACCAAGAGATGTATCTTGATACCCATGGTGGCTACCAAATGTTCCACTATGATCACATCGGTTGAAACACTATGTCTAGTACTCAATCTATCCCTTATACAATTCCCTTTGTCTAGTGTTTTTTTACTTGACCGAGATTCGATCGTCGGTATCCGATACCTTGTTCAATCTCGTTACTGCAAGCAAGTCTCTTTACTCGTTCCGTAACACATCATCCCGTGATCAACCCCTTGGTCACATTGTGCACATTATGATGATGTCCTACCGAGTGGGCCCAGAGATACCTCTCCGTCACACGGAGTGACAAATCAGTCTCGATTCGTACAACCCAACAGCAGACACTTTCGGAGATACCTGTAGTGCACCTTTATAGCCACCCGATTCGTTGTGACGTTTGGTACACCCAAAGCATTCCTACGGTGTCCGGGAGTTGCACAATCTCATGGTCTAAGGAAATGATACTTGACATTTAGAAAAGCTTTGGCATACGAACCACACGATCTCTGCTAGGCTTAGGATTGGGTCTTGTCCATCACATCATTCTCCTAATTATGTGATCCCGTTATCAATGACATCCAATGTCCATGGTCAGGAAACCGTAACCATCTATTGATCAACGAGCTAGTCAATTAGAGGCTTACTAGGGACATGGTGTTGTCTATGTATCCACACATGTATTGCGGTTTCCGGTCAATACAATTATAGCATGAATAATGAACGATTATCATGAACAAGGAAATATAATAATAACTAATTTATTATTGCCTCTAGTGCATATTTCCAACAGTTGGCGCTCGGTGGGCGGAGGCCCGTGCCCACCCTCAGTCCTGTCCCCCCTCTGCCATTGACTCGTGGCAATTCTGTGCCAAGAAGGGCCGGTAGTTCATGAAGGGATGGGGCGCCAACCTGGGTCGCGACCTTCACGAGGGCAAGAAGGCCCTGCTGACCGCCATCCAGGCCCTGGACCTGCGCGCCGACGCGACCGGCCTCTCTCCTGAGGAGTGGCTTTCCCGTTACGACCTGGAAGACCAACTCTCTATCATCTACTCCGATGAAGAGGCCTATTGGCGTTTGCGTGGTGCCCAGAAATGGGTGCTGAAGGGCGATGCGAACAATTCCTACTTCCAGGCCATAGCGAATGGTCGCCGTAGACGCAACACCACCCCCCTCCTCTGGGATAGCGCGACCCTCCTGCAGTCCCCTCGCGACATTAGGGCCCATGTCGACGGGTTCTATAGGTCCCTGTTCTCAGCCACTCCTCGGAGCGGCTTATCTGCAACCCGTATTTGTTGGACCGCCGCCCGACTTGTCACCGATCTGCAGAACGGCCCCTTACGGCCCCCTTCTCCGAGGGCGAGTGCAGGCCGCCATCGGAGGCATGAAGCCTACCTCAGTCCCGGGTCCGGATGGCCTCCCGGTTAAATTCTTCCAAACCATCTGGAATGTGATCAAGCCTGAGATCATGGCCATCTTCAACGAATTCTACGTTGGGTCGATCGACCTTGGGCGCCTCAACTATGGGATTATTTCGCTCATTCCCAAGGTGCCTGGGGTGTCCGACATCCGCCAGTTTCGTCCGATCACGATGATAAATGTGATCTTCCGGATTCTGGCAAAAGGGTACGCCAATAGGGTGACCCTGCTTGCTGACCACATTACCCACCCCAACCAATCCGCCTTCATTCAAGGCCGATATATCTTGGATGGGGTGCTAGTCCTTCATGAAGTCCTGCATGAGGTCTGATCCAAACACCTCAGGGCAGTCTTCCTGAAGATCGATTTCCATAAGGCTTACGACACTGTTAGCTGGCCCTTCCTTCGGGAAGTTCTGCTCTGAAAGGCTTCGACGAACAATGGATCACCAGAGTGATGCAGATGGTCTCCTGCGGTCGCACTGCCGTGAACATCAAATGGGAGATTGGCCTTTACTTCCCCACCCTTTGTGCGGTTAGACAAGGCGACCCTTTATCCCCATTCTTGTCCAATATGGTGGTGGACGCGCTTGTCGCCATCCTGGACAAGGCTAAGGCTACGGGCCATATTCGTGGGATCACTCCCCACCTGGCTGGTGGCTCAGGGATCTCCCTTCTCTAGTACGCCGACAACACCATCATCATGGTCGAAGGCTCGGACGCGGACATCGCTAACCTTAAGTTCCTCCTGCTCTGCTTCCAACAAATGTCTGGCCTCAAGATCAACTTCGACAAGAGTGATGTGATGGTGACGGGCGACTCTCCGGCTGAGGCCCTCGACATTGCCAACCGTCTCAATTGCCGCCTGGGCTCCTTCCCCACGACTTATTTCGGAACACCCATTAGTGACTCTCGGCTTACCGTTGCTGACTTGCGCCCGACCGTGGCCAAGTTGAAAACGCGCATTGAGCCTTGGCAGGGTAGGTGGCTGTCGAAGGCGGCTCGAACGATTCTCATCAACTCCTCCCTCTCCAGCCTCCTCTTGTTCCTCATGAGCTTCTACAGCCTTCACGAGACTCTTCACCATGAGATCGCCAAAGTCCAATCTCGCTTCTATTGGGATGGCGACAACAATAAGCAGAAATACCACATGGTTAGTTGGCCAGACATCTGCAGGCCCCGGGAACAAGGAGGCATCGGTATCATGTGCTCCAAGCGCATGAATATTGCCCTCCTTTCTTGCTGGCTCTTGCACATTTCGCAAGGGCACGGCGGCCTTTGGTTAGACAGCATCCGGAACAAGTACCTGCGTGGGCAACCCTTGGCCTTCTATCAACGGTCCGGCGGATCCCAGTTTTGGCAGTCGGTCATCCAACTGCTCCCCATCCTCTGCATTGGGACTTCCATCTCGGTCGGATCGGGATCTGCGACTTTGTTCTAGTTTGACCGATGGGCGGGTGACACCCCCTTCGCGGCTCGATTCCCCGACCTCTTCTCCACCGCTGTCGTCCCCTCGATCTCAGTTGAGAGGACTTAGAGCGCCTCGTGTTCCGGAGGCCATTTGGGCCACCGGAAGCCGCTGCCTGGCTAGAGCTGCTTGATTGCGTCGCTCTCCACGAGCCGATTGTTGATGCTGGCCCGGATGAGGTCCGCTGGCGTCTTCAGCCATCAGGCCAGTTCTCCACCAAGTCCCTCTATATGGCCATTGCCCCCTCCTCCGCCCCTCCCCCCTTCCGGCGGTGTGGGCCATCCGTCTGCCTCTGAAAATACAGATCTTTATGTGGCAATGGATCCGCAGACGGTTATCGTCTCGGGTGGAGGTCCGCAAACGCAATGGTCCTGGCTCCGGCCTATGCCCGTTGTGTGGTACCCCCGAAGATTCGAACCACATCTTCTTCTCCTGTGTGTCCGCTCAATTCGTGTGGAGCGGCTTTAGAGTGGTAGTGGGAGGTGATTGGTGCCACACCAACTTCCCCGACCACTTCGCCGAACTTCAGAACTCCCCCCTGCCCTCTCGCCACATTAGGTGGCTTGAGATTGGGGCACTCGCGCGGTAGCCGCGTCGGCTTCCTCTGCTTCGGTTGGGCGACGGAGGCGGTCGCGGTTGCCGCGGCGCGGGGGACGACGTACTTCTTCGGTGGCATGGCGGCCGGCTGGGAGGCGAGCGGGAGGGAGATTATGGAGGAAGGAGAGAATGGGAGGAAGTGGGAAAAGCGGGAAGAAACGGCAGGAAGAGGCGCTCGACTCGCCGACCGGGCGGACCCACGCGCCCTTTTCGCTTGTGCCGGCGCCCCAGGCGCCCCCCAGGGCGCCGGGTTTGGCCTGAGTCTGCCGGCATCAGTTTCGGCCCGAGCCGGCGAAAAAAAGGGCTTACAGTAGCGACTGAGCCGTTTTTGGCCGGCAACAAAACGCTTTGGGGAGTGCTGTTGAGCGCGGCTGGAGATGCTCTAACCTCCCTGAATTAGTCCATCTACCTCCAGTTATGTACTACCATTATATAGCTCTGAAAAAGGTGTGTGATATGACACTATATTCTCCATTTACTAAGGAGCATTATATATACCGTAGATTCTCTCAAAGTTTTAACACAACAACCAGCTAAATTAAGCAAGGCATCAAATCAAATTAAGCAATGAAAAGATAAGCAAAACTCCTTTAATATTGTTCAGGATGCTCATCTCTTACAAAGCATCCATTCATGTCATATAACAACAAGAGGTAAAACCACTGTTTTAAATAGCGGCAGTCCTCTAAATCAACAATAGCGGCGCTATCGCGGGGCTATAACCCACTATTGTCTATTCAAGACATTGGGTAAAACTGAAAGATCATGCCGTTAATATGTTCGATGACCTTTCCAAAATCAGTAGCTGCACTGCACGCGCTATATGATCACTAGCTTAATACCTCAATTTTGAGGCTGAGATAACACGTAACTGCACGTACGCACCAGCCACTGCTGTCCTTAATTTTTAGAAGTCCGACAAAAACGTGTGTGATATGACACAATATACTCCAATTTACTGAGCAACGTTATATATATATACCGTGGATTCTCTCTCATGGCTTTAGCACAACAGCCAGCCAGATTAAGCAAAGCATTAAATTAGTTAAGCAACGACAACAAGATAACAAGCATAAGCTCTTTTAATATTGCTCAGGATGCTTATCTCTTACAGAGCATCCGTTCTACTGTTTTCATGACAAAAAGAGGTACAACTGAAAGATCATGACCGTTAATATGTTTGATGACCTTTCCAAAATTATGTAGCTGCACTGCACGCACCATATGATCTCTAGCGATCACACACAACTGCACGCACCATATGATCTCTAGCTATCACACACAACTGCACGCACGCATCAGCCATTGCTGTCCTTGACTCTTCAGAGCCAGAGGGCGCTGGCCTGGCGGAGGAGCGGCACGAGCTGGCCGCCAACGTGCAGCGTCATGACCTGGTCGGTGGTACGGGCGGGCTGCGTCCGACCATGCCAACGAGCGCCCTCTCGACGTCCTTCCCGCGGGGGTCCTTGTCCAGCTCGTGCACCGTCCAGCTCACGCCCAGCTCTGTGAAGAGTGTTTTCACAGCGTGGCACATGCAGCAGTTGCTCGCTCCGAAGATCACCACCACCCGCTGCGACGCCAGATTCGTCACTCTGTCCACCATCGCTGATCGAGCGAATTGGTGGCTAGCTGTAGGCTGTTGTTTCTTTGGGCTTTGTGTCCGATCGATCTGATCAGCTCACTTCACTTGAACTTGGTGTAAGCTGTTGTTTCTTGGAGTTGGATGATAGTGATGACCCAGCGTGCTTATTTATAGATGACCGCGGCGGGTAAAGAGGAGGGAGTTGTCGGCGCAGGATTGTGTTAGCAGTAATCTTGATATTATTGTATCAGCATTTTAGTTTGCTTTCGTTATGCATGTAGCATAGTTTAGGGAGTAGCTAGTCCAGCAAACTTTCAGCAAAGATGCGCAGAGGAGGCGAGATGCCGGGTGCCTTGATGGCGATGCGGCGAGCGTGACGAGATGCCGACTGTGCCGTGTGATGCGGTGATGCCATGAGAGTCGCCAAGACACGACAAGGCTGGAGCATGATGGGTTGGTTCAGGTTGAGTCGGATGACACGGCAAGGTCGTGTGATACGGCAAGCGCATGGAAGGGTTGAAGCAAGACCGGCTGGATGGATCAGTACGTTGGAGCCAAGAGAATTGGTGTGTTTGTGAGGGTGTTAGCTGCATGCGTGGAGTAGTTATCTAGTAGTCAGCTGCATGCACGTACTAGTCTTTGGACCCTAGAGAGATTCTAGGAGAAGATAAGATCATGGGTTAGTGCATGTAGTTAGTTGGTTAGTGGAGCAACTAGTCTGGAGACGTGGTGGCCGGGTGTGATCGCGGGCGTGAGTGCGTGGGTCTTGGCTGAGTGCCAAACTTTGTACAAATAGTCATCTCATTCTGTAATGAAAGAGGCGGTGAGGGCTATAGCAGAAACATGTAGCCACTGTATTCACCAAGGACGGAGCCTCTCGGCAAAGCTAGCGGATGGTCTGTTCCTTGGTGTATGTGTGTGTGTAGTGTGCGTTCAGGTGTTCTTGAGAGAAACCATAGAAGAGAGAAGAGAGAGTTGTGCGAGGCAGCTCGAGGTAGAAGAAGAAGAGCGGCGCTGCGAGGAGGCGGCGCCAACAGATTGCACGCTTAATTGAAGTGCAAGGGAATCGCTATGAGATGTGGCTAATCGGGAAGAATATATGTTCTCTGTCTAAAGGTTCTATTCTACCACCTTTTCTAATCTTTGCTTTTGGGAGGGGCCAAAATCATACAGTTAGCTATGGACAGGAGAGTTGCTAACTGTTGATATTTTTTAATAGTGTCTCGAGTGAGATAAACAAGAATCAAGATTCAAGACAGGTTGACCTTTTGTTTTTAGTATCACACATAGAAAAATGGTGTAGAATCAAGATTCGAGATAGGCTGAACTTTGGTGGTATCGACTATCGATGCTTCAGCTGATGATTCAACAAGTCCCTGATAAGCTAGGTTTGGATACACTCTAATCAGCTGTTTTTGCCATTTGTGCATCAGAAGGAATACAATTGTGTGTAGTTGTGGACACGATGCATCCCATCTAAAACCCCTTTATCTAATGGATATCACAAAATTAAGTACAGAACTAGCTACAGATCACACCTAACGATCTCCCTTAGAACTACTAGTAGTGAACTAGTGATGATGGATGGATTGGACAATATTTTTTGGGCAAAAAATAAAAGTTCTAATGTGAAAGATAGATATCACAACAAACATTCAACATGCTCACCTTGTTGTATCGTTTGAGCCATCCCTCCTGAACACAAATAAAGCTTCCTTGCCACAAGTTGCAGTTTCAGTCATTTCTGTTCCAGTAGCTGCTCCTCATTTCTACTTACCTATCTTCTCAAGTATTTTTCACACGACTGATCGCCATGATAAAATCTTCATTACCGACAAGTCTTCGTATTGGCAATATCCTATAAACACTGCAGTCAAGCTTAGAAGTCATATCCAGTGAAGATATTACAAAGGTCAAACACAGGGGGTCATTCCTTATCTTCAATGCAAAGGCAGAGCTCCTTCTGTTTCGGCTCAAAAAAAAAAGTCCTCGTTATTGACAAGAATTCATATATGCAATATCTTATACACACTGCAGTCAAGCTGAGAAGATTCAGTGCAGTTCAGGTGGTGTCGGTGGGAACGACACCTATGGGATGACAAGGATCCCTTCTACGGTTGGCGGGCGCGGAGTTGTGCAAAGAGCGGGTCTAGCGGCCAGCACAAGGATCGGTTACCCAGGTTCGGCCCGCAAAGATGCGTAATACCCTAATCCTGCTTTGTTGTATGTACTTGAGTGTTCTTGAGCTCTCGAACTAGCTACGGTGCGTGTCTCGCCCAAAAGATCCGAATCCTTCTCCTGTACGCCTCGGGCCTCCTTTTATAGACTAAAGGGGCTGCTACAGTGGCACACAGGAGGTGGAAAGGTATCTGATGGCTAAGTTTATCCTCTGGTACCCGTCGGACAAAGCGCATTTAATGCGCTACCGACGTGCCCTTCCTTGCTTTATCGGGGACGGCGAGGAAGCTCGTCCCCACTGCCGCCGCCTTGCACAGCTCCGACAGCCGTCCCGAGCTGATGAGGCGTAGTAGCGCCACGTTGGCTGGCTGCTGGGCTGGCGCGGTGGCAGAGTCTTCACGAAGATCTGCATGCCACCACACAGGTGCTTGTTGAGTTGGCCTGGAGGCCGCACATCGCCACACAGGTGCCTGCCCAGCTGGTTAGGCTAGAAGCTGTATGGGAACAGCGGTGGAGTCTTGGCAGACGTGGGCCTAGCCGTGGCCCCGCGGGTGTCCTCGGCAAGGGCCTTGCCGAGGCCTCGGCAAGGGTCTTGTCATGACATTGCGGTCGTCCCCGGCAAGGATCTTGCCGAAGGTCTCATTGGTTCCCTCGGCAAGGATCTTTTCGAGGGTCGTCGTCTTCTAGTCCTCATCTGATCTTGTGTCTTTATGATCTTCACAAAGATCTGCATGCCACCACGGAGGTGCCTCCCGAGCCTTGGTTCCAATGTGGTTGAGGGTGTTGGAACCCTTGGGCTCAAGGGTGGCGTGCCCTGCTGGTGTTGGGTGGCACGCTGCCCCGACAAGGTTCTTGCCGGGGCTGCGGAGGCCACCCCGGCAAGGGCCTTGCCGGGGGAGTCCACCTCGCCCTCTTGATCTTTGCGTCTCTGGTCTTGGCGTTGCTTTGGTCGTCTTGTGCTTCTGGTTCCTCCCCTTGCCCTGCTAAGTGTGGCCGCAGGCGCGGCTCTAACTGCCCGTGCATAAGTAGAGGGGTCAAAAGAAGAGCCCCTACTTTTGTACATCAACAGGTGGATATCTCGTAATACACTTATGTAAACTTCATGTTCTTCTAATTAAATGACAAAGGTTATTAAGATCAATCTTAGATGACTACAACACCTAGTGTTCTATGGATGCGAGTCTGCGACATGAACTCTACACATTTGCATTGCTAAGCTCAGTATCTGCTAATCAAGTTGATAACCAGTACATGCAAGAATCTACTGTATTTTGTATATATTCGGCAAATAGAAGATAGAGTTGCACACATTGTTTCGACAGTCATGACAAATTCTATGCATGCAAACATGTTTCAAACCAAGGAGGGGAATTAAACACAGTGAAATACCATACATTAGTCAGGGGAGATCCACTCAAGCCCATCCACCGAATTTTGATTTCTCATCAATTTCCGTTACCTCGATAAGCTATGTAATATGGGATAGTGCTTTCAACAAATAGGGGCACAAACTTCCAAAAAAAGACAGCCAACCTTATGCAGGGATAAAAGGATTACATTACACAGAGTCAAACTTAGCTAGTGCTCGAACTGCTGGAATTTAGTTTATTTTGGGCAGCCCAATAACTATTTCAGAAATTCCTAATAAATCCTAGAGGCCCACTTAGCCCATTTGTGCAAGGCAAGGGATACTACTAAATTTAGTCCCACAATTGCTAGTTTAGTGGGAGTTGGACCTCCTTATAAGGGAGGTTCTTTCCCCACTTGTACGAGCATGAGAACAAGAGAGATATCCACGCGCGCTCCTCCTCCGCCGCCGGCCTCGCCACGCCACGCCTCGTCATGACGCACCTCGGGTTGCGGGAATGAGCCGAGAGACGTACCAGAACTTCTCCTTCCTCTCGCCACCGGTTCCATTCTCTGCGCTGCTGCTATCTTCCTCATCCCGGCTTGGGGCATGCCTGCATGAGTCGGGACAAGAGGCCTCCAAACCGCACCTTTTGAGTCTGTCTGGGAGAAGGGTGATAAGGTTTTTGGGAGGCGCTTCTGTGACTACTGACTTCTTTGTCGCAGACGTCCCGGACTCCGACTACTTCCCGACATCGACAACCTCCTCGGCGACAAGGAGGACACCGACCCCAAGTCCAGTGCCTACTGCTCAGGCTGCTGTCCAGTGATAAGGTTTTGGGGCGCTCTGCGCGACCTCACGACTTCTTCGTCACGGGACGCCCGGACTCCGGCGACTACTTCCCGACATCGACAACCTCCTCGGCGACATGGAGGACCTTGACCCCAAGTCCAGTGCCTCTGCTCATTTCTTTATCAAATGCGTGTTCTTGTTTTTCCGTTAGAAGTCACCTGCAGTTCCTTGTTCTAGTGTTTGTTCTACACATGTTAGGCTCTACTTCATATATGCATCTTGATCTGCTGTCTGCTCTAGAGATGATCAGTTCTAGCTCATATATGCAGATATTGTTTACCTTCTCTTTGTCAAACCGCATGGCTTTTATCACTGCTATACTAGTCATGCTTTATCTAGTGTTTACATTAATAAAATCATTCGCAAATTGCTCATATTTCCAACAATCCAAAAACCTTATTATAGGCAATTTACCCCAAGTGGTTTTGCTGCTTCCATGAGACCTCCTATGTTTGAGGGTATCCACTATAAGAGGTGGCACGTGAGAGCAGTCTTATGGTTTCAAACCATGAGTTGCTATGACGCCACTCTTGGCTAACCCGAAGGAGAGCAAGATGCCCAACGGGCACAAGCTTTTCAGAAAATGGATACCTTGTTTAAGGCTGCTCTCTTGAGTGTTCTTGGTGAGAACATAGTTGATGCTTATGCGTCAATTGATAATGGAAAAGATATGTGGGGCCTTTTCGAGGCCAAGTTTGGGGTCTCGGATGCGACCGAGCTGTACATCATGGAGCAATTCTATGATTACAGGATGGTGAAGAGCGCCCGTGGTTGAGCGGGCTCATGAGATCTGATCATTTGCTAGAGAACTTGAGCACTTCAATTGCATGCTACGGACAAGTTTGTTGCCGGGGTATCATCACTAAGCTTCCTCCTTCATGGAGGAACTTTGCTACTCTTGAAGCATAAGAGACAGGAGTTTTCTGTTCCGGATCTCATTGGTACTCTTGATGTGGAAGAAAAGGCGAGAGCAAATGACACACATGCTCGAGGTATTGAGGGAGGATCTAGTGCCAACCTGGTACAGAAGAAAACTTCCAGTCCCACAAGTTCAAGAACAAGGGCAAGCTTGATGGTAAAGCAAAGTTTGATGGAAAGAACAAGGCTGTACAACACACGAACTTCAAGAAGAAGAGTGACAAGAAGAAAGGTGCTTGTCATGTGTGTGGAGATCCTGATCATTGGGCTCCTAGTTGCCCCAATCGCTATGACAAGCGTCATCCTGGGAAAGGTGGCAAGACCGCTAATGTTGTCATTGGAGACAACGACATGAAGGGTCTTTGGGTATGGTATATTTCCCACTATTCATTCAGTATGTCATTCTCCGATTGGTTGATTGACACGGTGCTAATGTGCATGTATGCGGTGATATTTCCATGTTTTTGTCTTATCGGACCATAGGGACTTCCACCGTGCTGATGGGCAACGGTTCAAGTGCTTCAGTTCGTGGTGTTGGCACGGTCGATCTGAAGTTTACTTCGGGGAAGATTGTGCGGCTGAAGAATGTGCATTATGTCCCCTCCGTCAATAAAAATCTTGTTAGCAGATCTCTTTTGTGTAGAGATGGCTATAAGCTTGTCTTTGAGTCGAATAAATTTGTAATATCCAAGTATGGAACCTTTGTTGGTAAAGGCTATGAGTCAGGAGGCCTATTTCGTTTATCCTTATCAAACGTTTGCAATAAAGTTGTTAATCATATTTGCAACAATAGTGAATCAAATGTGTGGCATTCACGTCTTTGTCATGTTAACTTTGGTTGCATGTCACGACTAGCGAAGTTGAACTCAATCCGTAGTTTCACCATTGTCAAGGGATCTAAGTGTCAAGTATTTGTGCAAGCTAAGCAACCACGTAAGTCTCATGTGACTGCGGAAACGAGAAATCTTGCACCATTAGAACTTATACATTCAGATCTATGTGAAATGAATGGTGTTTTGACAAAAGGTGGAAAGAAATATTTCATGACGTTAATTGATGATTCCACTAGATACTGCCGTGTGTATCTTCTGAAATCTAAGGATGAGGCTTTGAACTTTTTCAAGATCTATAAAGCTGAAGTGGAAAACCAACTTGATCGGAAAATCAAGAGGCTTAGGTCCGACCGTGGTGGAGAGAATATTTCCAATGAATTTGATGCTTTTTGTGCGGAACATGGTATAATCCATGAGAGGACGCCTCCCTACTCACCTCAGTCAAATGGGGTGGCCGAAAGAAAGAACCGTACTCTAACTGATTTGGTTAACGCCATGTTAGACACATCGGGTCTCTCCAAGGCATGGTGGGGAGGCGATATTGATGACATGTCATGTCCTAAACCGAGTCCCCACAAAGAACAAAGAGATAACTCCATTCGAGGAATGGGAAAAGAAAAGGTTAAAACTATCGTATCAGAGAACATGGGGTTATTTGGCGAAAGTCAATGTTCCAATTCCAAAGAAGCGGAAGCTTGGACCAAAGACTGTGGATTGTGTTTTCCTGGGATATGCTTTTCATAGCATTGGCTATAGATTCTTGGTTGTAAAATCTGAGGTACCTAACATGCATGTCGGTACGATCATGGAGTCGAATGATGCGACTTTCTTTGAAGATATCTTTCCCATGAAGGATATGGCTACCTCATCTAATTAGGAGATGCCTAGTACATCGAATCAGGAACCAGTTACAATTACACAACCTGCCATTTCGATGGAACACTTTGAAAGTTCTGTGGAGGAGAACAATGAAGTTCCTACTAGGAGCAAGAGACAGAGGACTGCAAAGTCCTTTGGTGATGATTTTCTTGTGTATCTCATAGATGACACTCCTAGTTCGATTTCAGAGGCCTATGCATCTGAAGATGCCGACTCTTTGGAAGGAAGCGGTTCAGAGCGAGATGGATTCCATCTTGGCGAATGAAGCTGGGGAGATAACTTATCGTCCTTTTGGGTGATAACCTATAGGATGCAAATGGTTATTCAAGAAGAAGCTTAGGCCCCGATGGTACTATTGAAAAGTACAAGGCTCGGCTCGTGGCTAAGGGTTATACCCAAAAGGAAGGTGAAGACTTCTTTGATACTTACTCACCGTGGGCTCGACCGACCAATATTCGAGTTCTACTTTCACTAGCTGCCTCGCATGGTCTTCTCTGCTCATCAAATGGATGTTAAGACTGCTTTCCTAAATGGAGAGTTGGACGAGGAAATTTATATGGAACAACCAGATGGGTTTGTACTAGATGGTCAGGAAGGAAAAGTGTGCAAGTTGCTGAAGTCTTTCTATGGACTCAAGCAAGCACCCAAACAGTGGCATGAGAAGTTCGAAAGAACTTTAACAGCTGCAGGCTTTGTTGTGAATGAAGCTGACAAATGTGTGTACTATCGCCATGGTGGGGGCGAGGTAGTTATGCTTTGCTTGTATGTTGATGACATAATGATTTTTGGAACAAATCTGAATGTTATTAAGGAGGTCAAGGATTTCCTATCTCGTTGTTTTGAGATGAAGGATTTAGGAGTGGCTGATGTCATTCTGAACATCAAGTTGTTGAGAGACGATGATGGTGGGATTACATTGCTTCAATCTCACTATGTGGAAAAAGATCTTGAGTCGCTTTGGCTAAAGTGATCGCAAGCCCTCTCCAACACCATATGATGCTAGTGTGTTGCTTGAAAGAATCGAAGAATTGCTAGAGACCAATTGAAATATTCTCAGTTATTGGCTCGCTTATGTACTTAGCCAGTGCTACAAGACCTGACATCTCTTTTGCTATTAGCAAACTTAGCCGGTTTGTCTCAAAACCAGGAGATGTGCATTGGAAAGCTCTAGAGAGAGTTTTGCGTTATTTGAAAGGCACTGCGAATTATGGAATTCACTACACTTGGCACCCAAAGGTGCTTGAAGGGTATAGTGACTCAAACTGGATCTCAGATGCTGATGAGATAAAGGTCACGAGCGGATATGTGTTCACTCATGGAGGTGGCACTGTTTCTTGGAAGTCTTGCAAGCAGACCATCTTAACGAGGTCAACAATGGAAGCAGAACTCACAGCACTAGATACACATTAAGCAGATTGGCCGCGGCTCTTGAATGACTTGCCGGTAGTTGAGAAACCTGTACCGGGTATCCTTATGAACTGTGACAATCAAAATGTGATCACTAAAGTGAGCAGCTCAAAGGATAACATGAAGTCATCAAGACACGTCCAGAGAAGGTTAAAGTCTGTCAGAAAAATGAAAAACTCCGGAGTTATTGCATTGGATTATATCCAAACGTCTAAAAATCTGGCAGATCCTTTTACTAAGGGTCTATCACGCAATGTGATAGATAATGCATCGAGGGAGATGGGTATGAGACCCACAATATGAGTTGTTCACAGTGATAACCTATTCTTTGTGATCGGAGATCCCGTGAATTAGATGTGAAAGACAAGCTGTTGGTCAACTGGGAGGAGAGTACCCTTACTGTTAAAATACCACTCCATGAAGATGCAATACTCTCCTAATCTGCATGGCAGGTTGATGTATATCTTAATGTGTTCTAAGTGGCTCTTTGAAGCAGAGATGTTGTCCTGCAGAACATCTTTTGAAGAACGCATCTATATGAGTCTGATTGTTAAACGTCGCAATCTATTTGAGTAGGGTTCTCTCTAGTAAACTCATGAAAGGTCACGGAGTATGACGCATAAGCTCCACCCAAGGGAAGACCCACGGTAGCCACGTATCGGTCAAGGCTTTATGTGAAGCTAGATTCGCAGTAAAACTTGCAGTTCAATGCCCAGATCCACTGTTCAAGTTGCTTACTAGTGTAGCATAGAGTTCTAGGTGGAAGTTCAACTTAACAGTCTCCACCGCAGCATACGGTATATAAAGCAGTGTTTTGGAACCAAAGGCAAATTTCTGTGTGCCTCAGGATCCGGTGGGGATTGCTGGAATTTAGTCTATTTTGGGCAGCCCAATAACTATTTCAGAAATTCCTAATAAATCCTAGAGGCCCACTTAGCCCATTTGTGCAAGGCAAGGGATACTACTAAATTTAGTCCCACATTGCTAGTTTAGTGGGAGTTGGACCTCCTTATAAGGGAGGTTCTTTCCCCACTTGTACGAGCATGAGAACAAGAGAGATATCCACGCGCGCTCCTCCTCCGCCGCCCGCCTCGCCACGCCACGCCTCGTCACGACGCGACGCGACGCGACGCGACGCGACGCGACGCGCCGTGGGTTGCGGGAATGAGCCGAGCTGATATCTAAAATTTTGCCACGCACTACGGGTATACGAAAGGTCACACGGAAGCTGCACTCAGTTTGTGGTTAATGAATTGCGTTGCAATGTACTTACTTTGTAATCAAAAGTGTTAAAAAAGAGTTAAACAAATAGCACCCAATCGAACTCCGCCTATGTTGCCGGTTCCAAGCCCGGGTAAAGGAGGAGGTTTGTGATAGGCTTGGGAAGGCAACGTCAAAACTCAGCCACTCTTATGGAGATGAAACTCAAAAGATTTTCGTTGGGGTGTAACCCTCTCAACGACGCGCCACATCGGGACCCGGGTGTGGTGTCATATGGGCAAGGGCCAGGCCGTCACCCCCCCACCCCCCGGTGGCGCACCGTATCTTGATCTGGATACGGTGGCAAGTGAGCCAGGATCGGGTCATCGCATCCTTATTGACGCGCTACATCGACACCCGGCTGTAGTGAAAAATGAGCAAGGGTCTTCACATTTGATTCGACGGGTGCGAAGGGTATGGAAGCTAGCCGAGCCTAGGAGGATCTGCTTAGGTAGCTAGAACGTAGGGTGCATGACAGGTAAGCTTCGGGAGTTAGTGGATGCAGCGGTGAGGAGAGGTGTTGATAACCTTTGCGTGCAAGAAACCAAATGGAGGGGACAGAAGGTGGAGGATACCGACTTCAAGCTGTGGTACACAGGGATGGCTGCAAACAGAAATGGCGTAGGCATCTTGATTAACAAGAGTTCTGGGAAGGCCTGGAGGACATGGTTAGGAGTGTTCCAATTGGGAGAAGCTCTTCATAGGAGGAGACCTCAATCGCCACATGGGTATTTGATATTTTTTAATATTTGCTATGGCAAGGAGAGCGGCTGATCTTTGATATTTTTTAATAGTGTCTCGAATAAGTAAGGATGAAGAAGAATCAAGATTCTTGACAAGCTGAACTTTTGTTGTTAGTATCACACATAGAAAAATGATGCCAAGAATCAAGATTCGAGATAGGCTTAACTTTTGTGGTATCAACTTAATCAGTGCTTCAGCTGATGATTCAACAGGTCCTGATAAGCTAGGTTTAGGTCCACTCTAATTTCTAGTTTTTCACCATTTGTGTGTGAGAAGGAATACTGGTTGTGTAGAGTTGTGGACATGATGCATCACATCTACAACCCCTCCATTTAATGGATGCACAAATTAAGTAGAAAACTAGCTCCAGATCACACCTAACGATCTCCCCTAGAACTACTAGTAGTGAAGTGGTGATGATGGATGGACTGTACTTTTTTTTGCAAAAAATAAGTAAGTTTTAATGTGGAAGATGGATATCACAACTAACACTCAACATGCTCACCTTGTTGTATCGTTTGAGCCTTCCCTTCTGAACACAAATGAAGTTTCCTTGCCACAGGTTGTACTTCCAGTCATTTCTGTTCCAGTTGTTGCTCCTCATTTCTACTTACCTGTCTTCCAAATGTTTTTTTACACCACTGGTCGCTATGATAAATTCCTTATCTTCAATGCAAAGGCAGAGCTCCTTCTGTTTCGGCTCAAAAGAAAAAAACTTAATTACTGACAAGTCTTCATATATGCAATAACGTATACACACTGCAGTCACGCTTAGAAGATTCAGTGCAGTTCGGGTGGATATCTCGCAATACACTTCTGTAAACTTCACACCTTTTAATGAAATGACAAAAGTTATTAAGAGCAATCTGACATGACTACAACACCTGGTGTTCTACGGCTGTGAGTCTGTGACATGAACACTACACATTTGCATTGCTAAGCTCAGTATCTGCTAATCAAGTTGGTAACCATTACATGCAAGAATCTACTGTATTTTGCTTCGGGGATATAGCATATATAGTTGCACTCATTGTTTCGACAGTCATGACAAATTCTATGCATGCTAACATTATTCAAACCAAGGAGAGAAACTAAACACAGTGAAATAGCATACATTAGTCAGAGTCCAATGAAACCCATCCAGATAATTTTGATTTCTCATCAATTTCCATTACCTCGTCAGCAACATACCTTCCTATTAAGGATGCGATGATGAGCTATGTCATGAGGGATAGTGTTTCAACAAATAGGGGTACAAACTTCCCAAAAAAGACCGCCAACCCTATGCATGGATACCAGGATTACATTACACTGTCAAACTAGCTAGTGTGCGAACTTGAGAGTGAAAAACACTTTTTCACTTTGTTACAGAAGTCTTGACATATCTCTTAATTTCTCGTGATAGGGATGAGATTACCGAAAAGACCCTAGAATGAAAAGAAGGTTAATCTTGACCTAACATATCTTTTAGACCTTTATATCAACTACTATCTAAACCCGCTCAGTTTGTGTTCTGAACAATTCAGAACACATATCTCTTAATTTCTCGTGATAGGGATGAGATTACCGAAAAGACCCTAGAATGAAAAGAAGGTTAATCTTGACCTAACATATCTTTTAGACCTTTATATCAACTACTATCTAAACCCGCTCAGTTTGTGTTCTGAATTGTGTTGCATGTACTTATTTTGTAATCTGCGATGGAAAATTAGCAACAAAAGTATACAAGAAAAGGGTTAAACAAAGAGCACCCAATCGGTGTGTCTGTACTTATGACGACAACATGTATTTGGAAATTCTATGGGGTTTTTAAAGCGTCATGGAGGTCACCCTGGCCCATGAAGTGCTCTACCTCCGGTCATCGACATGATACTACCAGTGCATCTATCTCAACATACTAACCTCCCTGAATTAGTGCATCTACCTCCAGTTATCTACTACTGCTATATAGCTTTGAGAAAAATGTGTACGATATGACACAATAATCCATTTACGGAGGAGCATTATATATACGTGGATTCTCTCACGTTCTTAGCACAACAGCCAGCTAAATTAAGCAACAATATGATAAGATAAGCATAAGCTCCTTTAATATTGCTCACAATGCTCATCACAAAGCATCCATTGCTTCTGTCGTATGACAACAAGTGGCAAAACTGAAAGATCATGACCGTGGAAGTGGAAATGAATGAAGGGGAGCCTTGGCGCAGCAGTAAAGCTGTTGCCTTCTGACCATGAGGTCACGGGTTCCTGAAAACAGTCTCTTACAGAAATATAGGGAAAGGCCGCGTACTATACACCCAAAGCGCTCGGACCTTTCCCCAGACCCTGCGCAAGCAGAAGTTACGTGCACCGGGCTGCCCTTTTTTAAAGTGGAAATGAATACAGAAACCCTAGTAATAAATATGAAAGCATATACTACCGGAAACGAACATCGAGCGAATACAGGGCGGACGGAAACATAAGCAGGTGTTGAATAACCCTAACCATAGAAAAAACACAAGCACACTAACAAATTTGATCAATTATTAACATGGCTACCAAATAATATGATTAGGTTAGCGACTTAGTATAGTATTACAGTAGTACTGGAGAATTGCGTAGGGGAGGGTCTAGTTGACTATGTGCATGGTCGTGGAAGCTGGGCCTCACATGGGTTATTCTGCTCACTGTGTCATTGTGTTTTGTTTGGTGGTTGTGCTGCAAAGCAGCCATAGTCCCATAGTAAAGATGGCAATTTCATATTCACGAAAACAGAAAGTCCCGTTCCCATGCCTGTTCCGCCGGAAAACAACGTTCCGTTTGGTTTCCATTTCCGCGTAAAAAATTCCATTTTTCGTTTCCGTTTTGCAAATTTCCATTTCCATATTTTCTCTCCATTTTTGTTTTTTCTTCGAAAAAGCGGAAAGTTTCAACTCCATTTTCATCCCTAACCGTTAATATGTTTGATGAGCTTTCCAAAACTATGTAGCTGGACTGCACGCACTATATGATCACTAGCTTGGCTCAATTTTGAGGTTGCGATCACACATAACTGCACACACGCATCAGCCACTGTTGTCCTTGACTCTTCAGAGTCAGAGGGTTCCAAAATTAAGTAGTTGCACTGCATGCAGTATATGATCACTAGCTTAGCTCAATTTCGTGGCTGCGATCACACATAATTGCACACACGCATCAGCCACTGCTGTCCTTGACTCTTCAGAGCCAGACGGCGCTAGCCTGGCTGAGGAGCGGCACCAGCTGGCCGCCAAGGTGCAGTGTCATGACCATGCCAGCAAGCGCCCTCTCCACGTCCTCCCCCCAGGGGTCCTTTGCCAGCTTGTGCACCGTCCAGCTCACGCCCAGCTCCGTGAAGAGCGTCTTCACCGCGTGGCACATGAAGCGGTTGCCCACCCCGAAGATCACCACCGCGCGCTGCGGCGCCAGCATCGTCACCCTGTCCACTGTTGCTGATCGAGCCAGCTAGGCTATTGTTTCTTGGTGTTTTATGATGCTGATGACCCAACGGTGCTTATTTATAGATGTGTCTAATTGGGTAGAATATATGCTCTCTGTTGGAAGGTTCTATTCTACCACCTTTTGTATCTTTGCTTTTGGGAGGGGCTGAAATCATAGTTAGCTATGGCCAGGAGAGTGGCTAATCTCTGATAACATTTTAATGATGTGCTCAAAAGTATTTTTTTAAGAAGAATCGAGATTCAAGGCATGCAGAAGTTTAGCTACTAGTATCATATCTACGGAAAAAAAGGATGGTGGTACCGAACGAAATCGCTGCTTCAGCTGATGATTCATCAAGTTCCTGATAAGCTAGGTTTGGATTCTTTTTTCTGGACACCATTGGGAATTTGGGATAAAACTCCATCTAATGAATTCTAGCACCTCGTGTAATCTTTGCTTCTGTGAGGGAGCAAAGTGATACAGTTAGCTACGGTCAGGAGTGTGGCTAATGTTTGATGTTTTTTTTGTAATGATGCCTCGAATGCGTAAAAATGAAGAAGAGTCAGGATTCGAGATAGGCTGAACTTAAGTTATTACTATCATATATAGAAACATGGATGGTGGTATTAATCAAATCAATGCGTCAGTTGATTATTACTCAGGTTTCTCATAAGCTAGGACTGGATGCACTCTAATTTACTGTTTTGCCATTTGTCCGTGACGAGGAATACCATTGTTGTGGAGTTTGTGGACACCAAGTATCACTTTTTTTTCTGGCTGCCATTGGGATAAAACTTCATCTAATGGCATCTATCAAATTTTCCCTTAGAACTAATAGTAGTGAACTAGTGATGATGGGTGGATTATAGCTTGTAGACAAGTCAGTTTTAATAAAAATGGACATCACAACACATGCACACCGTCTTATCGCTTGAGCCATCCCTGTCAAGAATACAAAAGAAACTTCCTTGCCAAAAGCTATATTTTCAGTTATTTCTCTTCCATTTGCTGCTTGTCATTTTTATTTGGCACCATCCAAAGTTTTTCTACGCAACTGATCATTACCAGAAAGCAATCATATATGGAATATCTTATACAAACTACTGTCAGATTAGAAGATCAGTGCAGTTTTGCTGGATATATTTCAATAAACCTCTGCAAACTTCAGGTTTTTTAACTGAAATGAAACACAAGTTCTTAAGACACAACATACATGACTGCAATACCTCTCTATTGCAGAACTCATACTCAGTTTAGATAGTACAACGATCAAACACAAGGGGACCACTCCTCACGTCGCACGTTTTGCGCTGGGAAGACAGGCGGCCAGATCATCATAACGGGAGAGACACGTACATGGCCAGCAGCCACACCCTTATACCTTCATCTGCCCCCCTCTGATAGACCTTCTCAACCACCCTGCTCCTCAGATGAACATAAAAGAGAGCCCCACTTGCTGGATGATCCAAGAACACAAAGTCAGCATTGTCCCCGACCGCGACAAGATCAAGGCAAACATCGTGAGGAACCGAACTGTCCTCCGCGCGAGGTGTGCATGCCTGACCCACACTGACACAAAATGTGTCGACCAGCAGCCAGCCTGCACCATTGTCATCGCCCGACATCGGATGGAGCCACACACTGAGCTGAAACCCATCTGCACTGACAAGATAGAGTCCGGAATCCTCCGTACATGAGAGCATATAGTTGCCCCGCACTCCTACTGGTAGCTCTAGGGTGAAAAGGCTCCTCGCCGCCAAATCTAGACCCAAGGTGTACCCTAAGTTGGTCACCATGAAGACTTTGCCATGGATGGGTGGTAGCATTTCATGGAAGACGATGTCATCCGGGAGCTCTATCTCTGTCGAGCCCCTGGCAGGGACGCCAGACCTGCCAGATCCAAGGATGCACACCTCCGCATACACTTTTGGCCAGTCCTTCCACAGATTCACCAAGGTGATGCCGTCGCGGCCCCCATCCTCGGTTAGGAACATCTCAGTGAATCCCGTTTGAGTGCCCTGCACCCAGCGGTCACGGTGAGGCCGGATCTGTGGGACGACGGTTGAAGACTCCCCGGCGAGAAGCGGCACCACGAGGGGGTGATCGAATCTGCCGGCGTGGAAGACCTCGATGATGAGGCGGCCATTCCGGCAGTGCTTGATGCGCGGGCATCTGCGGTCGAAGGCGGCGTCGCAGGAGGAGGTCACGCGGCGTATGGGGGCGGCGAGCTCCGGGGGCTGCTGCGGGAGAGGCACAAAACGATACCTGCCGGGGTAGCCGACGCAGACGCCGAGGAGGCGGGGCGGGTTGCGCTCGCGGAAGCGGCGGAGGAAGGCCGGGTCGGAAGCGTGGTGGAGCCACCGCTTGGAGACGAGGGCGGCGTGGACGAGGCAGGTGGGGAAGCCGAGGCGGAGAAGGATCTCGCGCAGGAGGTTGTCGTCGCCGAGAACCGCCGCCGCCGCTGATGCGAGCGCGGCGGCCGCCGTCAGCCGTCGATCTCCGTCCATAGTTTTGGGATTTTCCGGTGGGAGGGGTTTGGAGGGGTTTCGGTGGGAGCGGAGCAGGAAATATTTGAGGAAATTGACTATTTATAATTAAGTTCGTTGGAATTTGATTATAACTACAAAGTTCATTTCTTCTTGATAAAACGTTAACCAGGGGCTGGAGCGTAAGAGATGATTAGTGCTAGGGGAAAATGAAAAGATCCCACGCAGTACATACATATCGTCAGATACAGATCGATCATATACTGCAGAGAACAAATACGACAGAAAAAAAATGCGTGGTCCCAGTGCTAGATGCAGCGATCCTATTTTTCTGTAGGATTTGCTACGATCCTTTCTTAGGTGCAACGATGCTCATTGTTTTATTACTTTTGACAATGGAGAGATTAGAAACAGCGTCGAAGAATTGTGAGCGGCTAGCCGGATGTTCGCCTGAACATTAGGAACCGCTGGGCCGGGACCTGACTTGCCGGTGGCTGGCGGCCGGGGCACCAGATGATGAATTCGTCGCCTAGGGTTGAGGAGGCGGCGGCGCTGCCTGATGAGTTGCGACGGCTAGATATAGATGGAGGCGTGGAGCGATGTACGAGTAGATAGTTATGGACCGATCATCATCTTTATACCTGTACATGTATAAGACGATGTGTACGCTGGTCTTCTTCTTTTTCACTAGCACTATTCATCTCTTACAATCTAGTCCCTAGCCATTTTTTGTCAAGAAAAAATCAACTTTGTAGTTATAATCAAAGTCCGATGAACTTAATAATAAATAGTCAATTTCCTCGAAATATTTAGGCAGAATGGATACGCCACGGCTGAATCGAGCGTTTCCTTTCCTCTTTCTTCCTGATCCGTTTTCCATCGTTGGATTATACAGGACACTAGTAACGGGTGGTTTGTACCCTCGCGTCATTCCTTGCGTCATTTTCGCCTCATACGTGCATCTCATGCTTCTTACCGTTGGATTACGACACTAATAACGATTGGATTGTGCCTCGCGTCATCCCTTATGTCATCTTCATCCCACACATGCATCTAATCCTCTGTGCATCGTCTCACACGGCACACACGCATCTCAAGTTCTCAACCTCTTTGCAGGAGCAAGCACCAACGCCCTCGAGCAGGTCGCAGTAGGACCCTGTGACGTTGTCGCGCATTAGGGCCTTAGGGTGCCGTTGAGCAGAAGGTCTTCCCCATCGTCGCCATGTCAGGTTTCCTGGTTCCAACACCCCCGGTGTGTCGGGCGCAACATTTGGCGTCGTCTGTTGAAGCTGCGCATGTCGGCGCTCGCAGCCTCGATGCTGACTGTCATCACAGCTAGAAGCACACGTTGTCGTCGGTCACAGCCCCCGTCGCACCACGGATGGTGGTCGTCGTAGCCTCTGGTGGTCTCTTTCGTAGCACCGCCTAGCAGTAGCAACAACAACAAAAACAAGTGGCGATTTTTGGTGCGATGTGACCCGACCGCACAACATGGGAGTGTGTTGGCCTTTGTCCCAGCAACGAGAAAACAAACATGTGTGTTAGGGAAGAAGAAGAGAATTGCGGCCACAATCAGAAAACGAAGTGGTAGGGATCTATGCTAGGTAGAACACACGAAAAAAGAAAGAGAGGGCTAGAATATGGGGATTTGGGGGGAAGGAAGAAGAACTAGCGAAGTCATCACGAGAAATTCGGGAAACGAGTTAATGAGATGAGAAAGAGGGGGTGACAGCCACGGGACTCATGTGCAACATAGGAGGAGCTGACCCAGATCAACATACCACAATAAGCCCACGGTCCAGAGAAACATAATACACCATGGTAAACCTTAACTTCCTCGTAAGGCACAGGAGGAGCCCATAGCGACACTTTTGGAAGACTCTACCACGACCTAGTATAGTCCACCTAACATTTCGGCCGGTGCCTAACTGCCTATAAGGCACGAGTTTTGACCGCTAAGGTCTTACACCTTTTACCCTAGCTTTCTATGAATTTTCTTGTCCTACGGTGATCCCACGGAATCCACCATAACCGATCTAGGATGCTAGCAATTAGTGGCGGATCAACTGCACCTGCACCATAGACAGGTGCCTGTGCTTTGTGGCGGCATCCCAAGAATGTCTTACCTACGAGCAACCAACAACCAAAATTGCATTCTGACTAAAGAAGATGATGTTAGTCGATGCTCAAGGCATTTTTTGCTTGCTTGGCCATGCCTCTCCGTCGGCCACTCTGTTAGGCTTTTCACATCACTAGGGCTATATCTCGCTTATGGCGAGATGTAGCCTTGCCTAGCCTTTGGCGATGGGTGTGCCCTCAACTTAATGGCCCAAGCCATAAAACCGGTTCTTGAAAGGTTCCCATAGCTTTTTATGGACTTGTTTCAGAATTTTTCCATGAATTTTTCTTTTTCTGTTTTCGCGTGTCACTTTTTAGTTTTCTACGTTTTTTCCCCAAATACATGTCTACTTTTAATACAAGTTGCATATTTTTGGTATACATGTGAAATCTTTTTTTTTGTGACATGTTGAAACTTTTCCAAATACATGTTTGAACAATTTTTTGAATACATGTTAAACATTTTTCAAATACACTTTAGACATTCAATGGTATAGACATTTCTTAAATTACGCAAACATTTTTTACGTTGTATATACATTCTTTTAAATAACAAAAAGATTTTTGAAACGTGTGAATACTTGTTTAGTGTTATGGACATTTTTCTGAATGGTATGAACCATTTTTCTTAAACCCCACCAACATTTTTACATTGTGTATACATTTTTTTATGCGATGAACATTTTTTGAAATGTGTGAACAATTTTTTTGAAATGTCACATACATTATTTTTGAATGGTAAGATTTTCAAAAAAATAACAGAACCATGTTTTTGAGGAAAACTTTATTTTGCTACTCTAGCTTTTGCCCATTTTGCTTATGCCACTCACTTTCGCCCCTCTTATCTTTTTGATAGTGTATCACAAAGGCCATTTTGTGGCAAAAGTAATATGTATTCATTTCACTTTTGCTATTCTTAACTTTTGACAATGTATAATAATTGTCACTCTGAAAATTTTGCTTTTGTCATAGAATGGCAATTGTGATATATTGTCAAAAGCTAAGAGGGACAAAAGTAAAATGTCTAATTTTAGAGTGGAATAGGCAAAGTGGACAAACACTGAAGTGACAAAAGCAAAGTCTTCCCTTTTTTTGAAGCGCGTGAACAATTTTTAAATATCACAAACATTTTTTTTGAATGGTATGAACATTTTTTAAATGGTACAAACATTTTTAAAAAGGTAAGAAAAGAAGGGGAATAAGGAAGAAACAAAACAGGTGAACTGAACTAGCATTTGCAGCAACTAATGGACCGCCCCACTACGACATTGCTAGAGGCAAACATTCGCTGCACCAAGACAAAGCCGTGCCCTAGCAACAATCGCTTATGGGCTTGGGCCTCGGTACCCAGGCTCCGAGTTCTACCTAGCCCCACCACTACTATAGGACTAAAGAGGAGGAGCTAGTTCCACTTCTACTATAGCACTAAAATGACCATTAAAAAACCACCATAACACCAAAAATGCTTGGAGAGCTACATTGCTAGCGTGCTGGCATACTTGTCTTTGTCAAGAAAACACTCACAGTGATGTCGATTTTTGCGATGGTGTCAATGGGTCTTCGTGCAAGATAATTGCTGAAATAGAGAAGCTTTTACTAATTATTCTTGTTATAAAAGGGAAAAAGATGCAGAGGGAGTCCATTAGTTAGCATCATGAGATATGATGTCTTCCCAGAAAAATATGAGAAATGTGTGGCTGCTCTTGGGTGCAGCTACACCCGGGTGAATAGTAAAATCAAAACAAATACAAAGTAAAATAAAAAAATTCTGAATTTTTGGGAAATCAAACTTGATCAAATATTTAAGGTACTTGCAAAATTTCGGTCACAAATATCGTCATTTGAGGAGGCCTCACCAAAAAACAAAATCAATGCTCAGATTCGAGCAGCCCGCGCACCTACGCTGATATGATTCTCGCTTGGAGTGTATACGTACCAGCGCCGTCCGCGACCGATGCATGGTATATCGTGGCCGTATATCTCATAACAGCAGACCATGCATATATATATATTCCGTGAAAGAGGAAGAAGACCTAGCTACATCCGCCGCCGTCACAACGCCTGCCTTGCATCTAGGACGGATCGAGAGCTCTCAACCGGCGACCGTGGCCAAGGCCGCAGAGGCAGGAGCGATGGCTCCCCTCCGTGCCCTCCCGGAGGACATCACGATATGGGAGATCTTAGTCCGCCTGCCCCCCAAAGCCCTCCTCCGCTGCCGCACCGTCTGCCGCGCCTGGCGCAGCATCACCTCCACCCGCGACTTCCTCCTCGCCCACCATGCCCACCAGCCCGCCCTCCTCCTCCTCGACGACTGCACCAACTATGCAAAAGGCATCTCCGACTCGCTAAACATCATCTGCTTCGACCATCGGGCAGGGGTGGCCACCCCCGACCAGCTCCAGCCCGTCGCCCGACTTACTGCCCAAACCTCCTTTCATCTAGATGCCGCCTTGATGAGGGTCGACCGCGGAGGCGACAATATCTCCTACTATCATCCGGTTGCCTCCTGCGATGGCCTCCTCATCCTCTGCGTCGAGGACAGCGGCTTCTTCATCTGCAATCCGGCAACTCGCCAGTATGCTCGCCTCCCGCTCCCTTTGGGTCATGCGTGGTGGCTCCTGGGAATGTACCCCCACCCTTCTACTGATGAGTACAGACTATTGCTCTACTCATACAAGCGTATCACAGAAGATGAGCGTCAAGATGCGTGCCACGTCTTGGCATTGGGCTCCGGCCATCCACCGAGGCATATCGGGTTGCCAGATGCGATTATGCTGGGATTAGACGACCCTCATGTGCTATTCCGTGGTAGCCTGCATTGGTGCACATCTGATTATGACGGAGAATGCAAAATGATAGGGGTGTTCGACACCAGATCTGAATTGTTCCGGGAGATGCGTACTCCCGTTGTTGCTTGCTGCGTTGACCTGTTTGAAATGGACGACATGTTTGGCGTGGCCATCCTTGATTGTGAGAAAATCATCGATATATGGGTGTTGCAAGACTATGAAAGGGAGATATGGGTCTTAAATCGCCGGATTGAATTGCCGTTTGCGGAGATCAGGGTGCAGTGCGATAAGTATGATACATACATTCGGTCGTCGTTTATTGTGTCTGTCATGCCAGCGGATGGTGAGTTGCTTGTGTTGGTCAAATTTGCCGATTGGCTACTTCGGGTTGGCACGGATGGCAAGTTGGTCGCCACTTTACATCGCAAAGGATTAGATCGTACCTATTTTCAGCTTAAACAATCTCTTGTTTCGCATACCTTCTTTCATGCACTAGAGGATTATGCTGTGAATGCTCCACCTTTTATCTGAAGGTTGTCGTACCCTCGAGAGCTGCAATATGTATGAATTGGATCCACTATAAGCTACCAGCTTGTTTGTTGATGCATAAAATTTTTAGTCACGAAGCTATGACTGATATATAGCTATGCTTGTGTTGATATCCTTCCATGCTGAAGAAAGTCACTAATGTGCATGTGATTTTAAGATTATCAAAAGTCATTTTGATGCGTCGTTTGAAATATGTGCTAACTCTTTGATCCACGTGATGTTTCTTCTTTCCTGGACTGAAGAATTATATTGTTCTTTTATCTATTGGCCTTTTTAGTGCTTGCTACTTAATTAGTAACCCAAGCGTGGTGTTTCCTCTTTCTAAGCTTGTTCTAGCTGACTAATGAATGTGCGGCAGTTTATTCTCCTAATTTTTTTTAAAGAAAAGGCGAGAGCCCGACTTTATAGATAAAGCCACCAGGCAGAGTCACAACCAACACACAGCATCACAAAGTATAACAGATACAGCTAAGAAGTATGAGTACAAGGTATCCAGCCTATCATGGCGCGCAGGCCAGCCAAATGAGCAGCCAAACCACTAAGAAACCGTCCTCCTGGAACGCCGCAGAAGAGAAGAAGCCGTAGATTTCATTCTGGATAGCATATCGTCGAAAGCTTCAAGGTCCCCTTCCTTAGTCAATGATCTCCACTGCTGCAAAAGTACATTGGTTTTAAATAAGCAACTTACTGGGTTAGCCGGGAAAATGTATTCGATAGTGAACTTGTTTCTAGTAGTCCAAAGCGTCCAACAAATCGCAGCCCAACCCACCAAGAACACCCGCTTAGACCGGCCAGCAAGGGAGTTAATACATCGCCGAAGATCCTCAAAAGAAGACGGGTTCCAATTGACGCGAAGCCACAGTCTAATGCAACTCCATATGAATTTAGCCAAAGAGCACTGGAAAAAGATATGCTCGGTATTCTCTAGGGCACCGCACAACTGGCAACTGTCAGAACCCGGCCCGTTCCTCTTCTTAATCTGGTCAGCCGCAGGAAGTTTTCGACGAAAAGCTTGCCAAAGGAAGATTTTGATCTTAGGAGGGATACGGGCAGACCAAATGTATTTGAACTTGTCAGAACGACCGCCAGCGATGAGTTTCGAATAAGCCGACTTAATGTAAAAAACGCCCGAGGGGAGTGGGCCACACAACGGAGTCCTCTTCCTCCGGAGCAGGGAAGCAGGAAGTAAGGCGTTGCCAATCCTTCAACTCCACAGGAGAAAGAGAACGCCGGAAATCTAAAACCCAACCCTGAGCCGAGAGCTCAAAGATGGAGATCTCGGGATTAGCACAAAAAGAAAACAGAGTCGGGTGAGCCACCGCAAGCGTGGTGTCCCCCACCCACCAGTCTAACCAAAAACGAGTAGATTTACCGTCGCGAACAACGACCGGAAAATCGGTCTAACACTAACCAGCTGACGCCAAAATTGAGAGCCACCAGAAGAGGAAGCGAACATAGGGCTCGAGAAGGGGAAATATTTAGCTTTGAGAAGGTTAAGCCAAGGTGACGATCATCAATGAACGTAATCTTCCACCACCATTTTAACAAGAGGCATTTATTCATGATTACGGTATTAAGGATGCCAAGGTCGCCCATGTTCTTAGGTCTACAAATGAGATCCCATTTAACCATCCTATATTTGCGTTTATTATCGGAAGAATTCGGTAAAAAAGCACCCCTTGTTTATCGGGTTCGAGTGAATCCCTTCGGACAGGAGATAGAAGCCCATAAGGAACATCGGGAGAGAGGAGAGGCAGGAATTGGTAAGGGCAACCTTGCCCGCCTGAGAGTTATAACGGCCTCGCCACGGCAGAACTCTGTTGCCCACTTTAGTCACGGCCGGGGCAAAATCTTTAGCCAAAAGCTTAAGAGGGGAGATGGGTAAACCCAAATATTTGAGGGGAAAAGATCCGAGAGAGCAGTTCAAAAGGTGGGCCACCCGCTGCGCTTCCGAGACAGGTACCCCAGAAACAATGACCTCACTCTTAGAGAAGTTGATTTTAAGGCCCGACAAAGCTTCAAACCAGAGAAGAAGAAGTTTCAGATTCGTGATGGAAATGTCATTAAGTTCAACCATACTGATAGTGTCATCCGCATATTGTAAGTGAGAGATGCCATTAGGAATAAGGTGAGAGCTAACTGGCGAGATGTGACCGGCAGCCATAGCCCGTGACAAAACGTGAGATAAAGCATCGGCCACAAAGTTAAAAAGCAAGGGAGACGCCGGATCTCCTTGTCTCAAACCCCTACCATTCGCAAAGAAATTACTGGTCTGGCCATTGACAGCCACCGCCGTGTGGCCCCCAGTGACAAGTTGCATCAGACGGTGAACCACCGAACCATCAAAGCCCTTGGCCAGCAAAACTTGGCAGAGAAAGGACCAGCTCACGGAGTCATACGCCTTTTCAAAATCAAGCTTAAGAACCACCGCCTTGGTGTTCTTACAATGGAGGTCATGAATTATCTCGTGTAAGCAAAGCACCCCGTCCAAGATGAATCTCCCCTTAATAAACGCAGATTGGAAAGGGCTAATGACCCGATGGGCGATCGGGGAAACCCTAGTAGCCATGCCCTTGGCAGGGATCTTAGCAAAATTGTTAATCAGGGCAATGGGCCTAAATTGGGAGATTAAATCAGCGCCTTTGACTTTAGGGATGAGGGTGAGAACTGCATAGTTGAGTCTCGAAATGTCAACAGTCCCCAACCAAAACCCTTGAGAAATAGCCATAATTAGACCTTTTAGCTGAGGCCAGAATTGCCGAAAAAAAGGGATGGAAAAGCCGTCAGGACGGAAGCCGCGTGGCGTTGGCCGAACGGATCGTCACGAAAATTTCCTCTTCCGTGGGAGGGATCAGCAAACTGAAATTATCAGCATTCAAAAGTTGCTCAAGAGGAGACCAGAAGGACGGAGCCAGCCTAAAGCCAAACTCAGGTTTAGCCGCTAGAAGGGTAGAGAAGAAAGAAACCACATGACGCATAATCACCGTAGGGTCAGAAACCCTGACACCATCAATAATAAGGCTATCAATAATGCACCTCGGCGTCTCATCGTTAGCAATAGCAAAGAAGTAAGATGTGGGCGAGTCACCCTTTAAAGTCCAGTTGATAGTGCCACGCTGTTTCCAGTACACTTCCTCCTGCCTATGAAAGGCCAACAGCACCTCTTCTAGACCATACCGAATTTGCCATTCATTCGAGGAGAGCCCAGAATTATTATGCTGCTCGTCCCGTAACGCCAATTTGAGCCATCAACCTGGCTTTGTCATGCCTTGACTCAGCGTAATGGTTTTTGGCCCAACCTCTAAGGAATCTACGGAGGAAATAAGAGCATTGATGCCAGTCATCCATCGGGCCAAAAGAACGGCGAGAAGAAGAGAGGAAAGACAGAATCTTTTGTGCCACCAACTCATTGAAACCCTCCACTTGAAGCCAGGAAGCATCAAACTGAAATCTCGAGGAACCCACTGGGCGCGTACCATCATCTAGAATGAGGGGGGTGTGATCCGAGCCAACGCAGGAAAGGGCTCTAAGACTGACACGGGGGAATAAAGAATCCCACCTAGGACAAACAAAAACCCTATCGAGAACGGATCAGATGGGGGGAGTTTGATGGTTAGACCAAGTGAAGCGGGCTCCGACCCTAGGGATCTCACGAATAGCCGTGTCCCTAATGAAAGCATTGAAAGCATCAGCCAGAGGCCAAGAGAAGTTAGCCGAGCTCTTGTCAGAAGGGAAACGGAGCATGTTAAAGTCGCCCCCGATCAAAAGGGGAAGCTGGCAAGTATCAAATTTAATACTAATCTCGTCCAAAAAAGCATAAGACATCGCGTGGTCAGCCGGACCATAAACCACCATGATTTCCACCAAAGAATTAAGATATCGAAGAGAAACCACCGCGCTAGCCCAGAAAATGCCATGGTCGAAAGCCACAAAATCGAAAAGTATCTTTTTGGAACCAAGCGAAAACCACCGAATGTCCAAAAGGGCCACAAAATTCCAATGAAATCTGTCTATCCCCGCAATAGCCGATAATTCGCTCACGGAAAAGGAAGATTTGATAGTCTCGACAAGGCCAATAAAATCTACATTTTCAGACCGAACCAGATCTTTAAGTTGGTCCCTGCGCCCCCTAGCGCAGAAACCTCTAATGTTCCAGAATAAGGCCTTCATCTTTAAGACAAGTTTTTAATACGAAGACTCGACCTGCTCGGGCGCCAATGGTTTTGCACGCTTCTCTCTGCCCCACGTTTAGACACCACCGAGGGGCTTGACACTGTCATCACCCCCTCGGCCCCCACCAGCCACAACCGGTGGAGCACCCAAACCGCCCCGACCTCCTTGGCTTTGCAATATCTGCTCGGGCAATTTCATTTGCCCTAATAATACCAAGAATAGACGAGGGAGAACCCAAGCTAGAATCTAAGCAAATACCCACATCGCCTAAAATTTTGAGCAAATGATCATCACATTGAGAAGGGAGAACTAAACGCACAGGAGAAGGAACCGTGGGGGAGAGGGGGAGGAGGCTGGGAACGAACCTGAAGGAGGCAGATCCCGAGCCGCAGCACGCCGAGCAGCCCGATCGGCCACCCGCTCACCACTGTTGGAGACGCGGCCGCTCTTGCGAGCCGTGGAAGCAGGCGAGCGCAACGGCACAGGGCGAGCCCGACTGGGAGACGCCAAGAGCAGAGGATCGGCCCGAGGCCGCACTCCAGATCAGCATCAAGCCTTGGCGAGAGCCCAGCAGACGCCTCGAGTCACCGAAGCACGGCTCTTGGCGGAGTATTTCTTGACAGAGGATTTCTTCTTCTTCTTAGACACAAAGGCCAGTAGGGAAGATCTTCAATGCCGGACAAGGAGGGGAAGCGGACGGCAGGGAGATTGGAGCACACTGCCGAGAAAGGCGTGCCCTTAGCCCCACCAGAGGCCGCAACCCCTCCTCCCTCAACAGGCCCCGAATCCTGGGCCCCCTGCCAGCAGGCGCATTCTCCTTAAGCATCTCCTGATCTTCGGGTGAAAGACCATCCCACTCCGAATGGGTGAAACGAGGATCGGTCCCATGCATGGAGTCGTCGGGGCGTCCATCCCCATCTTGACTCTTGTCGCCATTGCCAGAGGCCGGGGGCGGGGGAGGAGGAGGAGGAGGAGACACCGGGCCCGAGGCCCCCTCCACCCGCACCCGAAGCCGAAAGCCACCAGCCGCAGGGAAGACATCAATGGCGCCACGAATGCATAGGGGGTCAACACACCAGACCCGAACCCGGGCCGGCCCTAGGATGGCCAGAGAATCTTGGTCCACTTCAATTGGTTTCCCGATGAGATCCCCGAAAGCCATGAGAAACGCCGTGGTGCGCATGTTAGGAGGAACGTCTTCGACCAACACCCATACATCAGACAGAGAGGAAATTGCCTTGGACCCATTAGAAGCAGCTTTGACGAGACCACAAGATGGTTCAGAGGCAGTGTGAAGCTAGTGCAAGAGGAAATCATACGGAGGCTCTTTTTGGAAGGAAAAGTCGTAGCAAAATCAAACTCAGAAAGTTGGCGAATTTGCCAATCCCAACCACCCTCATCCCAAAGCTGAAGTTCGTCAAGAAGGATCTGGGAGGAGATGAGTTTGGCCTGGACGGAGATAATGCCAACATTGGATAGCGACGGGATTGGGGCAGCCTCCGGGATCCCCTTATCTAAAGCAAAGAAAGAACACCCAGGGAGGCCGGTGCCATAATGAACAAACGCGGGAGGCTTGACGCGGTTCTGACAGTCCACCGTAAGGTGACCGTCTTCCCTGCAGATGAGGCAGAAGGGAGGATTCTCGCACCGAGATGGTGAGTTTTACCTGATGTTTAGAAGAGGCTGTTGCTAGCTAGTTCACTTGAGCTAGCTGAAGCTGTTGTTTGCTTGAGCTAAGCTTCCTTGCCACAAGTTGTAATTTCAGCTATTTCTGTTCCAGTTGCTACTCGTCTTTCTTACTTGCCTGTCTTTCAAAGTTCAGTTTACACTAGCGATTGCTATTAGAAAAATCTTCATCACTGGCAATTCTTCACATAGGGAATATCTTATACGCATATCTGGCAATACACAGTGTCAGTTTCTTTTGTTGAAATGAACAGAGGCTCTTAATCAAGGTCAAACTTACATGACTGAAACACGTGCATTCTACCGAAAAAGGGTTTCCCCCGCTTTATATTATAAAGCAAACATCACCGAGTACATCCGAGATACCGAACAACGCACACACCGCACACACCCAAAGCAAGATACAAAGGTGCCAGGCACCGACACACCACCCCACCGACTACCAATAGAGAGGTGAACCGGACCAAAACGAAGCCAGGCCTCCAAAGCGGTGCCTCCGAGAAGGATACGACCATGGGTAGCCGCCACCGCCCGATGAACGAAATCAGGTTTTCACCCGGAGCAAGACGACAAGAGTGTGAATGCCGCGACGGAGCCTTCAGGAAGGGTACAGCGGCAACGGCCACCGCCACCGTCGGCCAGTCAAAGGACTGGACAAGTGGTGTACCCCGGCACTCACATCCCACCGATGAGCCTTAACTCCGTCATCCGCCCGCAACCACGCCACCCACGCGGCCATGTTTGCCTGCCCGCACCTGAGACGCACGCTCCGCCCACTAACGTCGCGCCTCCCGCCGCCAGAGCCGCCGCCCTGCAACCAGACAACCCCGAGACCAACACAAAGGCCCCAACTTTGGACCAACCGATGGCCCTCGACCGACGGACCCACCCGCAGACGCTCCGCTGGTAAACCTGTGCCAACCCGCCCACGGCCGAGGAAAGGGGGAGAAAGGGGAGCGGACGAATCCGGACCGGCAAACCGTGCCGGCGACAGGTGACGCGACCGCATCGAGGCCACCCATCCCTCCAACCAAGCTCCCCGCCGAACACGGGGAAAGGGGGAGAAGGAGGAGCGGACGCATTCGGACCGGCAAACCGTGCCGGTGACAGGTGGCGCGACCGCATCGAGGCCACCTATCCCTCCTACCAAGCTCCTCATGAGCACCCCCCCATGTCGCTCCACCATGGTAGCTGACACACATCTCTGCGAGGCCATCGGCAACCGCGAGCCCGCCGACGAGGGAGACCAAATCAACCGCAACTGCAGCCATGGAAGCTCACCAGAGATGCCTCCTCGCGCCGTCCGTCGACGTCCGAGCGCCAGACCGGGAAGGATCTGACGCAGACTCGACCAACACGCCCCGCCAGCCACCACCACTGTGCCGCCACCCCCACCAGCCCGAAGCGAGGCGGGGCGGCCGCCACGAATCCTTTTTCGCCCGCGACCCGCACCACCGCAGCGCCAAGCGTGAGCCGGCCCCGAGCCACCGGAGCCCGCCACCGACGCCCTGCCTCGTCGCAACCGCCGCCATGCCAGATCCGCTCGCTGCCATGACCGCCCGCACCAGCCGCTCGCCGCTCCACACAACGGCGCGTCCTCCGACACCCAGCACGTCGCGCCACTGTCAGGAACCGCGCCATCACCACGCCGCCGCACACAGAGCGCCGCCGCTTCGGGACAGCGAGGCACCCGATCCAGTTCGCCGCCCGCGCCTAGGCCGCTGGGAGGGGGAACGAGGCCTTTTGCCGCCGGGCGCTGGCCAAAGCCGGCTGCCGCCTCTGGCGGCGGCGAGGGACGAGGAGGGGGCGGAGAAGGGAGCTGGCGGCGGCGCGGTAGGGTTCCTCCCGTCGCCTCGCGGGGGGCGAGCGGGAGGGAGGGGGGTGCATTCTACAACTGTGAGTCTGCTAAGATACAATTTGCAATACTAAGCTTAGTATCTAGAAGTATTAATCAATTTGGTAGCCTAGTGTGTTTTGCATTAGCCTTTTGTGTTGTGTTCCTTCCAAAGGTTCCAGCAGCAATAGATGGCGACGGCACGACTTGTGAGCAATGATATTGCATTCCATGTCGGTGCCACCGGACTGAAGGAGAGGCGATGCAGTTAACAGGATGGTTCATAACAAGCTCACCGGTCCAGTCAAACAGAGCACGAGTACAGATAGTGCAGCAGAAGGTGCGCCGGTGATTCAGGCCTGATCACAGCAGGCCTTAAGTTAAGATGATTTAGGTCGTTAGTTCTCCTATAATAACCAAGATTATTACGCCTCTCTTGACAAGAAGTAGTACAACTGAAATAACATGAGGGTGGGGCATCCACTGTATTTATACCATCACTAGGTTTTTAGGCTGTGATCACACGTATGTAAAGTAACACACCAGTCTTTCCAAGGACTACAGGGCGCCGGCTTAGCGGAGGAGCGGCACGAGCTGGCCCTTGAGGTGCGGTGACATGATCGTGTCGGTGCGGCTCACAAGCTCGCCGCCGATGAATACTGCCGGCACCGCCGGGCTCTGGCTGACCATACCGGCCAGCGCCCTCTTGACCTCCTCGCCCTGGGGGTCCTTGTCCAGCTCGTGCACCGTCGTCGAGCTCACGCCCAGGTCCACGAAGAGTGCCTTCATCGTGTTTAACACGCAGTAGCTGCTCACCCCGAAGATCACCACGGTGCCCTGCAAAAGACGAGCGCCGTCACCATGTCCGCCATTGCTAGCTGAATTGCCTAGGCTTCTCCTCTAAATTTCAATCCCTCAGCTCACTTCACTTGAGCTATAGCTATGTGGTTTTGCTTCTTGCAGCTTAGTGATGGTGATGAGAATATGAGACGACCCAATTGATGGCCGGGGGCAAGTGCTTGAAGAAGAGAAAGTGCTTAATCGAGGTGTAAGGGAATTGCTGTGACGTGTGGCAAATAGGGGATAATGTATATATGTCCTGTGTTAAAAAGGGTTATATTCTAGCACCACTTGTGACCTTTGCTTTCGGGAGCATTACTGTTTTGGAGCGGCAACAATCATATACTACCTCCATTCCTAAATATAAGTCTTTTTTAGAGATTTCAGTACGGACTACATATGAAGCAAAATAAGTGAATCTACACTTTAAAATATGTCTATATACATCCGTATGTAGTCTGTAGTGAAATCTCTAAAAGGACTTATATTTAGAAATGGAGATAGTACTTGATAAGTAAAAATAAAGAGGAACAAGATTCGAAATCACCACTACTGGAATTTCCCTATACGTCGGGTGCCAGGCTCTTCGCCGAGAGCCAAACCACGGGCACTTGTCAAAGTAAGATATGTTGAGAGGGCCTCTCGACAAACGTAGCACCACGACAATGAACAAGTGCTTCGCTTCAAAGGCAGCTCTCACGACTCGTTCAATAGCAGAGAAAAGGCAGAGTATCATTACAATCAACATGTGCTTAACCAGAAGAGAAAATCTGAATTAGTGGGTTCAGTGGATGGATTCAGTGGATGTGCTAGCTAGAAACGGCTTATCAGGTTCGATGGATGGAAGAACTTGATAACTCTCCTTCAGTTCGTGATAATTGTGGTGTTGCTTTTGTCATGTGGTCGCATGTAGACATGTATTGACCACTTTATTGTTTAGTAAGTAGGCACTTGTACCAAAGAGCTACCTTGTGATTTTAAATGAAGTTTGTGTGAACTATTTTATATAATGCTTATATGAGTTTGTTGTTAGACTTTGAGACTTCAAATGCGTATTTGTGTATTGTATATCTATTTTTGCTGCTGGGATCTGAGGGAAAAGCAGGAGAAATAGGACTGGGAACAGATCTTTACCGAGTGCAGCTCTCAGCAAAGTGGCATGCGCTGGCAGCAGCTGCAGTTGGCTGTGGCAGTTTTGCCGAGCGCGGCTCTCGGCAAAGAGCTGACGGAACCAGCGGCCGTGAAGTCACTTTATTTTGCCGAGTGTCCGTGTCCTGACTCTCGACAAACTCCTGTTTGCCTGAGGGGTGTACACCGGGTGGCCTTTGTCGAGTGCAACTCTCAGCAAAGGCTTTGGCGGCGGTTATTGGCTCTTTGCCAAGTGTCCGTGGCATCGGTGTATAGGTTGATTCTAGTAGTGCACTGCTTCCATCAATACTTGCACTGATGATTCATTAGGTTCCTGATAAGCTAGATTAGGATCCATTCTAATTGCCAGTTTGCCATTGGTGCACGATGACAAGGAATACCATTAGTGTGGAGTTGTTGACATCATGCATTACATTTATTTTCTTAGTTGTGGAGTTGTGTGTGACAAGGAATGTCATTAAAAGTTTAAAACCCCTCTATGAAATATTCCCTCATTTGGAGAAATAATTGATGTGGTTTAGTTATTTTCGAACGGAGGGAATAACATCTATCAAATTTTCTCTTAGAATAACTGCTAGTGGTAATTGGGGACGATTGATGGATTAGAGATTTGCTGACATAAATATTGGAAAGAAGGAGTATAATTTTGAAAAAAATGGATATTGATGATAGCATTCGACATTGGTACCTTGTCTTGTTGTTTGAGCCATCCCTGTCCAGAGCAGGGATGAAACTTCCTTGAGAAAATCTGTATTTTCAGTTCTTTCTCTTTCAATTGCTGCTCGCCATTTTTTTTGGCTGTCTTACAAAGTTTTTATACACTACCGATCATTAACAGAAATTCCTCATATAGGAAATATTATACACACTCCTGTCAAGCTAAGAAGATTCATGCAGTTCTGATGGATATCTTGGAATTTAACTCTGCAAAGTTTAGTTTTTTTATTGAAATGAACAGAAGTATTTAAGACCCAGCTTACACTAGTTGACTGCAATATCTACTGCTTTAGGAAGAGAAATAACTAGAAGGGAAATATTGTCAAGTGCATATAGGCGATTGTTCAGGATAACCTGCAATACACTTCTGCAGACTTCAATTTTTTTCAGTGAAATGAATAGAGGTTCTTAAGATTCAACTTACAGGACCGCAGAATCTAGTGCGTGGCATGAACGTCTACACGTTTGCATTGCTAAGCTTGATATTTGTTAACAAACTCGGAACTAAATACAAGCCTATTACTCATAATTTTGGCCAAATAGCAAACAGAACAACACATGTTGATTGTAGAGTAGTGACAAATAATAAAGAATTAAAGACTGTAAAATGACATGTACTAGATAGATGAGATGTAGTCAAGTCCATCTGAATTTCGGAATAGTATTGATTTGGTTGTCCATTTTCATACCTCGTCAGAGCTTTTTGTCATGGAAGTCGTATCCAGTGACAATAGAACAAAGATCAAACACACTGGGATTGTTACTCCTGATTATGTCCTCCATTCGGTGCTGGGAAAATAGACAACCAGCTCATCATAAACGGCCACAGCGGTCCCTGTTCATGGAAAGGCAACCGGCTGGGGTGGGGTGTAGGCGTGCGATAACAATGGGGACTATACCTTGAGTGGCAACTGGATGGGGCTGGGGGTATTGTACGCATCAAGAGGCCTCCTCGCACTACGTATCGCACGTGGGGGCTCCTCACAACAAATGGCTGGTCTCAACTCGCAACACGCGCGCGTGGGGGTAACCCTCTACGTATCGCGCGAGGGGCAGTAATGGACTCACGCATACAGAGGGGCCTCCAACAACAGCACATACTACTTCACGCACCACACACCACAACGTAGCATCACAAGTGACAGAGAGTGCTCGTATCGATCGGTCGGGGCCTCTCCTACGTGCCATGCACGATCACAACGAGTCGCGCATATGCAGGCTTCATCACAACTATTGAACACACTGTTAGAGTTGTGTCGAATATTATTGTACAAGTTAGGTTACAGTTGGACTTGGAGTCATACTGTGTGTAGACAGGATAGGAGTTGTGTCCTAATAGGACACTTGTATCCTAGGCCTCTCATATATAATAGGGGTAGACACACGATGTAACCTATGCCAACATAATAGCACAGGCGCGCAAGGAGGAGCCGGCGGCATGTGCCGGCGACCGGATGACCAGGGTGCGGTATTGTGACGGTGTCATGGAGAGGAGCGCCCGTAGTCAGGCCTCGGGAATGTAGCCATGATGGTGAACCTCGTTAATAAGGTGTTGTGCTCGTGTGATTGCTTGATCCTCGGTAGATCGACGATGACCTCGGATTATTCTAAAAAGTGGTATCAGAGCAAGGTTCGATTTGAGGCTGGGGTTGTTGATCTAGAGGCGACGATGCCAAAGGCTGCGAAAGAAATTAGTTCGATCCATGGTGTATCAGGCAATCGGGAGCAATCTCATTGGTGGTAAACGGCAAACCAGGACTATCGATGGAATTTTCCGAAGCAGCGAAAGTCGGCAAGTACACGAAGGAATCAGAAGCGGGAGGCAGATCGATTTGCACCAGGAAGGCGGCGCGGCGGATAGCGCAAGCAACAAGTCAGATCGGACCGGTTCCGATCGAAACCAGAAGCAACGTGCGTGACCTGGAGAAGGCCCATGCAAGAGCGAGAAATGCAGGCAGGGCCACGTAGCACCGCAACATGGGTCTTGGCCCAGGCGGGGCTCCGCCCATGAGGGAGAGACGGCGGACCAGGGGAGCAAGCCCCAGGAGCCAGCTCGGGCGCAATACGCGGTGAGGTCCTAGTTCGGCTGGCTCGTGCGTGCATGCTGGAGTTGTGTGCAGGAGGTTGACACGAGTTTTTGCTGGAAAAAAAAGGGTCAGATAATGCAGGCCATCATATCAATTGGATGTGTCGGAGAAAACAAATAAAAAAGGATGGGAGTATAGACCCAGGAGTCATGTGATGATGGAATTCTCTCTTTGGTACGTGTACGCATGTTGGATATCTATAAGGCTCTATCTTTGGCTCTTTGTTTTGGGCATGGATTGAATACAGGATGGCAGCAGGATTATGACACGGAGCCGCAAATTCATAGTTGATTGATGGAGTTGGCAGGTTATGCTATATATTCAAGTGTTGCACCAGAGCAGGAAGTATACTTGAAGGGGTAGCAGGAAGCCAAGTTGATCAAGATGAAGTGCATGCGGCCGGAGAAGGTGACGTGCGTATAAGGCTCGGAGGAGTCTGGAGTGCGTTGTGACAGGATCATGCAAACACAGGGCGTCAAGGCAATGCACAGATGTGCGGGCGGACACAACGCGGGATGAAGCATGGTTGCAGTCGAATAATTTCGGCTGGGTCGGACAGGACTGTCTGACGGATCGACGGGGATGTCAGTCAAAGCAGAAGACTGCGGTGATTTCAGCGACGACGACGGGTGTGGAAACACGTGGTGCAGGCCTGAGGGCTTGTGCGGCTTCGACAGACTATGCCGCGGGGTTGATTCATGACGGTGCACATGAGAGCTTGGAGTCGACGGAGCGCGAGGGGTGGCATGTACAACCACCATGGAGTCATGTTGAATGTGGAGCTGGAGTCTGATGGATGACTATGCTCTGTGCTGATGGAGGGGCTACGGTGTAAGATATCAGAGAATCGAAGCCTATTTCAGCGGGATAGCGAGATACACATGGATCGGACTGGGTACCAGTGGTCTGATGAAGACGTGATACTCGGCATCGGTCGGTGATGATCGATGGTTCTCTGCAGTGGGGGTTGAGTGGTGTGGGTTCGCGACCCTGTAGACTCGACCAGGACAGCAGAGGCTTGATGCGGTGATAGCGGCGGGGCGTGCGGTAAGCACGGGAAACAGCGACACACCAAGGCATTGGTGGTCAGACAAAGTGTGCAGAGGTGCTAAAAGTAGTGTTGACGAGTACCGGATTCAAGTTGGTGACTGGGTCTATCGGTGCCGGAAGATGGATAGGAGTTGACCATGGAGAATCTGAGAAAGTGGCGGAGAGTCTGAAATTGTCAAAAGCTGAGAGAGTACATGGCTGTATATTCTGTGGTGTTCGGTGCACATGGCAAAGTGCAGATGACAAATACAGAAGGAGGCGGAGTGCTATAGCTATGGGACATGTCAGAGACTATCCGGAAGAAGGGTGAAACAACTGCGAATTTGACTCAGGGTGACACAGGGCGACGGTGAAATTCCTTCAAGTTTCAGACAAGCAGTCGAGAAAGAGCGGTGACGTTGAGTTCAGATAACTCTTATATGTGGCCTGCAACTACCACACGCACAAGCATATCAATCAATTGGGGTCCTTCAAACTACCTCGCACAAGCAACAATCGATCGGGGGAAAGTACCACGCGTGTATGAGCATCGATCGCTCGGGTTCAATAATGTGAAACCTCTCACACACGTATGAGAACACGCAAACCACCCCTGCATCGTTCGGGCCCGACCACCCGCCGTATACCAGAGAGGCGGAGAAATCCCCTAAAAAATCTCACCCTCACTTTTATCATGATTTTTATGTCATGGAAAGTCCAAAGAACGTGATGTAGGTGTGCGGCCTACCTTGCCAAGGACGAAAATTCCTTTTTCTATCATAATATTTTGTCATACAAGTAGGTGCCCACTACATACATGATGATACGTGCTCTTGTCACTATTATCATGGAGAGGAAGATCTGGGATGGAAACCCGCACTCGCTGCTCGGCAACATCGAAGCTGAGCTCATCTGTTGGGAGGAACAGCCTGAACTTGATGGTTGCACCGTGTGTTATGGCCTCCATGCTGCCGGTGAGCAGCTCATATCCTAGGCTTTCTTCACAGTCATTGGTGAAGGAAAAGATAGCTTCTTTCTCTGAGGCGGCATGGACGTATTGTGATTGTTTCGCGGTCACAGATCGATGAGGGGCTGAATTTTGTTGAGGAGCTCCTCTAGAGTGAAGTCATTGACCGCGGCATGAACCGTTGTTGCGACCAAATTAAGGGAACCTGATGGGGTAGTATGGATGGGTTTGCGGCTGTGTTTGTGCTACGTCGTTGCACCACTGCTACACGAGGGCCAGACGGGCGATAGATCGATGGTGCCGGTGATACCAACACGTGTCGTGGCAACTAGCAAGTGCACCAAGATGAACGACCATGACGACAAGCACACTAAGATCGATCGGGATAGCTGTGCTCTAGCCTTGCGAGTTGCGACCGAGGTGAGGTGCGCTCTTTGTCCACTACGCGTCTGGTTAATTTGATCTTGATCCGGCCGGCTCCATGTCCTTTCTTTGTCCACGAGAATTATATATGTACGGATGCGTTTACTCTGGGCCGAATCCTGTTCGTCCTCGACTCGCTCGGTCCGTGGAGCCGCCGCCACACGCGGTATATAGCAGAGCTTAGCTCGATGGTAGTATCTCATAACTCCCTCCTGGGATGGATCGAGAGCTCTCAGCAGGCGACAATGGAGGGCAGGAGCGCCGCCTTCCCTCCCGGAAGAGATCCTCGTCCGCCTGCCCGCCAAAGCCCTCCTCCGCTGCCGCGCTGTCTGCCGCGCTTGGCGTCGCTTCACCTCGACCCATGACTTTCTCCTCGCACACCACATGCACCAGCCCTCCCTCCCCCTCCTGCACAATGGCGATTATATGGACCACATCAGCGACTCCCTAGAAATCGTCCCCTTCGATCATCGGTCAGGGGTGGCCGCCGCCGATAAGCTCCAGCCCATCGCCCGGCTTGCCCAAACCTTCTTCAACTTGGAAGCCGACAGCTGTGAGGAACTCTGCTTCTTCGAACTAGTTACCTCCTGCGATGGTCTGCTCATCTTCCGCGTCCACGTTGTTAACTACTTCATCTGCAATCCGGCGACTCGTCGGTATGCTCGCCTCCCACTGCGCCATGGTATCAAGCCCTTGGGAATGTACCCTCACCCACCTACCGGCGAGTACAGACTACTTCTCTACTCGCACAAGTTTTTGCTCCACCCTGAGGGTCGGGACCATGAGCCCGTACCTAGCAATGAAGATTCATGCTACGTCTGGGCATTAGGCTCCGACCAGCCGCCGAGACACATCAGGTCGCCAGATGCGATTTCCCTGGAATTCTACACTTATGTGCTATTCCGTGGTAGCCTGCATTTGTTCCCATCGGATGATGGCAGTGAAAACAATATGATAGTGGTGTTCGACACCACATCTGAGTCATTCAGGAAGATGCGTGCTCCCGTTGCTACTGACTGGGCTGGCTTGTTTGAGATGGACGGCATGCTCGGCATGATCATCTTTGATAATGTGAAAATAATTGATATCTGGATCTAGCAAGACTATGAAAGGGAGGTCTGGGACTTCAATTGCCGGTTGCGGAGATCAGGATGCACTGCGACAAGTATAACGGTCGACTGCAATTGGATGTGCTTGTCGTGCCTAGGGATTGTGAATTGCTCTTGCTAGTCAAAGTTGACATGTGGCTACTCCAGGTTGGCCTGGATGGCAAGTTGGTTGCTACGTTCCATCACAAAGAAGTCGATCTTACTCACTTTCAGCACAAACAAACGCTTGTCCCACATACCTTCTTTCAAACACTAGAGAGCTATGTTGTGAATGCTCTACCTTTCATCTGAAGACCGTTGAGTGAGCCGGTGCTTCTTAACATCCTAGACGTTTGTATCCTCGTGAGCTGCAAGATGTATGAATTGGATACACTATGAGCTACTAGCTTCTTTGTTGATGCACATAAAATTCTAATCCCGAAGCTTTGACTGTTACATAGTTGCATGAAATCTATAGGTTTGTCGATACCCTTCCATGTTGAAGGAAGCGAGAGATGTGCGTGTTGATTCTAAGATTATCAAAAGTCATTTTGATGCGCGTTTGAAATATGTCAGAACTATTTGGGTGATGTTTCTATTTTCTGGAATGGAAGAAATATTTTGCTCATTGGTGAAGGAAAAGATAGTTTCTTTCTCCGTGGCGGCAGAGTGAAGCCATTGACCGTGGCATGAACCGCTGTTGCGACCAAAGGGAACCTGATGGACTAGTATGGATGGGATTGCAGCTGTGTTTGTGCCATGTAGCACTCTCTGAACATAACCTGCTCAGCCCTCCTGTGAATATGACATAGGATAAATGCTGGCAGATCAGATGCAAAAGGCCATAAATAGGAGAGTGGTGTTTTGGATCTCGGCCTCCATGCAGGCTGAATTTTTGAAAATTTCAAAATTCGAAAATTTCAGTTTTGAAAAAATCTGAAAAAACTGTATAAACCTGGGAATAGTTTGACATCCAAACTAAACCCAGCCCAAACCATATGATCCGGCGACGACGTCACTTATATGCCGTTTCCTTCCTAGAGGCGTCGCTTTTGAAGAACCTCTTTCGTAGTCCTTGCGCTATCATGAGATAGTTGGTGCCGATGGTTGTTGCTATACATTGTCAATCGTTCTGTCTATTGCTTCAGGATTTTTCTTTTTCTTTGCTAGGCATAGCTTCGGTCATGTATGACTTAGCTCTTTGCTAGCGTGCTACTTTGTGTGTGTGTGTGTGTGTTGGCTGTGTGCATCTTAGTTATGCAGAGGCCGGGTGTAGCTCATTATAATTGTATCCCTCGATGCTATATTTTGAGTGAATAAAGCCACCCTTTATCGAAAAAACCATATGACTACACCTCCAGCAACCAAACCAAACCAAACCAAAATAATTAAGCTAGCATCCAAACCAAACCAAACTACACGCGCTTTCCACCCAGACCAGTCCAAACCATATGCCATTTATGGATTCAACCCATGGACAATGAATAAGAGTAGCAAACCAGTTTTACTAGGAAAAGGATAGCTTGCTGACTAGCTAAGTAGTCGTTGGATGTTACAGCATGGAGTCTAGAATTATTACACAAAATGGATGTGACAATGGAATTTTACATAGTTGCTGAATGTTAACTCAGTTACAGAATGAATTTTACATAGTTGCTGGACTTGATCTCCTTTTTCTGAATGGTTTCTTCTACCCCGGCTTTCTTCTTGATACCTGAGTATATTAACAAGTACTCCCTCCGTTCCTTTATATAAGGTGTATTTGTTTTTTTCAAAAGTCAAACAAGTGCAAGTTTGACCAAGTTTTTAGAAAAATGTATCAATATCCATAATATAAAATTTATATCATTTGATCGATCATGAAAGGTAGTTTCATATTTTATCTATTAGGTATTGCAGATGTTTCTATTTTGTTCTATAATCTTGGTCAAACTTTCAAATGGTTGACTTGCACGGAAATCAATACACCTTATATTCTGGAATGGAGGGAGTACATCAGAATGATATTCAAGTTGTCACTATGATCAATTATGTGCATAGCAATCACCGCACTCTAACAAGACCATATCTCACTAGCAGAACACAGATTTCTTCAATTCAAAAAATCTGCAAGCTTAGAAGAATATCACTTCTATGGTTGCTACGCTCTGTTTTTATCTTCACATGGAAAACAAGAATTCCGAAGGGGAGCCTTGGCGCAGTGGTAAAGCTGCTGCCTTGTGACCAAGAGGTCACGGGTTCAAGTCCTGAAAACAGCCTCTTGCAGAAACGTAGGGAAAGGCTGCGTACAATAGACCTAAAGTGGTCGGACCCTTTCCCGGACCCTGCGCAAGCAGGAGCTACATGCACCGGGGCTGCCCCCATCCCCCCCTCCCCCCCTTTATGGAAAGCAAGAATTCCCTATGGATGCTTCTAAAAAAACAAAAACTGGACATCCATCACATCCCTGTCATTATACACTGTTAGTATGTGGTCAAATGAAGAGAATTTTCGTGACGGGAAACCAGAGTATTTTGACCAAAGAACAGTGGCACGTTATGTCACTTGAGACTAGTTTGCTGAGGTGAAGTGTGAACCATCACTCAAAGTCCAAGGAGAATTGACCAAATATCACTCAGTTTTTGCACAAATATCACTGTTTTCTCACGGCCAAGGTAGCATTTTGCACAAATAGACACATCGATTTCTCTGTGCATAATCAGTCAAATCTGGCAACAAGAAAGGTATTGTATTTATGTACTAAAGTGCAAATGAATATAACTTGGGGCATCTAGTATAGTTAACTATACTACTAGTAGTACTAGTTGTTTCATAATCTACAATATGTATCGCTGACTGAAACTCTGACTACACGCCGCATCCTCTCGGCAACATGATGAAGATTTAGACCGGAACATTAGAATTACAAACATAATAAAAGGTTCAGAACAATGTGACCCGTCAATTAAGAATAGTATGTAACAACTTAAACAGTTGTATGCCCCCAATAATAACAGTTGCACAGATGCAAAAATAGTTCAATAATAATCAAATATGCTTGCACTCATAAACAGAGCAACTTATATTGTTCTGAAACTCAACTTGTTAACTGAGTTCTTCAGCAACGATATTTGCATTTGGTAATATATGTTAGTCTGAAACTACAAGATCATATGTAGATACATCCACAGATTCTTTTTTTGTTAGCATGATTACACATGTCGTCAACAAAGAGTGGTGAGAGATACAGCAACTGTAGCTACGTGCGATCTCTGTCCACAACAGAGATAGAGATGGAGTGGCCATGACAGATATCGACAGAGACAAAGATCACGACATCCCTGATGTGGACATATTATGTAGTTATCCTTGGCCACTGCTGTGTCATTTAGAAAGACCATGCTAACAGAAAATTAAATCATGTCCGACATAATTTTCCTCTTAAAACAGCAAATGTGTTCTTCACTGAACCTGAATGCTCCATGTAAAAAATTTGACTGAACCTGAACCTAAAATGTGCACAGGTACTTCACAGGAGCATCATAATCGGACCTAAAATGCAAAGAAAAAGAAATTTCTTTCTTAATCACTCTGAAAACTAGGCTCAATTCTTCACTGAACCTGAACGCTCTATGTCACTGTGTTTCTTTCAGGACAAAGAATCGCTTACCCTCAGCTGGGGACTATGATGTATGCTCTCCCTCTTGTTCCTTTGCTGCACCACTCACATCCTACCGCGGCTCCATACTTTCAGGACGAGCGGTCACCGGCGGCGGCCTCTTGATCGGCGGCGTCCCACCCTCACCTGCAGAGACGGGTGGGGTTCAGAGACAGAGAGAGAGGAGAGAGAGAGGGAGAGAGGGGGGAGAGAAGGCTGGTGATGCACTGACCTGCCGAGCTCCAACCAGTGGCAATGGCAGCGGCGATCCCTAACCGTAGAGTCGTAGCGGTGACCGGCGGCCAAGCTCCAGCCAGGGAGGGGAAGACAGCGACCCACTGCACCTGGACGGATTGTGTCAGATGGATGGGAAGGCCGCGACCAAGCTCCAGTCGGGCGGCGGGCGGCGGCGGAAGATCCCGGTTTGGCGGTGGTGGGCGGTGGGCGGCGGGCGGTGGAGGCGCTCCTCGCTAGGTCAGGCTGCGTGTGTCAATTTGGTCGTCGATCCGGTTTCAGACTACGGGTCCAAACGGTCTGAGACCAGTTGGTTCCTGTCCAGACCGGGCCAATCCAGTCCAACAATTGTTAAAGCCCAGACCAAATTAAACTGATTTAGGGGCTCAGCCCATTTCGTCCAATCCAAAAGCAGACCGATACGAAAACTGACTGAAACTCTGGTTTCAGTCCAAACCGTTCCCAGCGTTAAAACTGTACAAGTAAACAAGGATGTGAGGCGTACAAGTAAACAGGTTATTTTTTTAGAACCGCCCATCTGGACTATATACATTCAAGCGGTGAACAGCGTCAACCAAGAAATTCAGGGATTACAAGTCTGATTGATTGATGCATGGTACTACAGGTTAATTGATCGATCCCTTGGATGGACCACCGACCACGACGACACACGTACACCAAGTTCGATTCGGGATGGCCAGCAGGTTCGGTAAAACCACACGATCGAGGTCGGTCTGCTCTCCGTCCGTCCGTCGGAGGTGAAAACAAACGAGCTATATATATAGCAGAGATTAGATGGATCGTACTTATCTCATAACAGCTGCTCCGCAGCGCATGCATATATTCCGTGAAAGTATAAGAAGACCTAGCTACCTCCGCCGTCCTGCTCTGCTCCTGGGACGGATCGACAGCTCTCAGCGGGCGACCATGGCCAAGGCCGCAACGGCAGGAGCGACGCCTTCCCTCGGTGGTCTCCTGGAGGAGATCGTCATCTGGGAGATCCTCGTCCGCCTGCCCCCGAAAGCCCTCCTCCGCTGCCGCGCCGTCTGCCGCGCCTGGCGCAGCATCACCTCCACCCACGGCTTTCTCCTCGCCCACCACGCCCTCCAGCCTGCCCTACCCCTCCTTGACAATGGCGATTATATAGACCTCATCAACGACTCCATAGACATCTGCTGCTTCAACAATCGGACAGGTCTGACCGCCCCTGACCAGCTTCAGTCCGTCGCCTTATTGAATCTGGGCGGCAACTTCGCCTACTCTCATCCGGTTGCCTCCTGTGATGGCATCCTCATCTTATGCATCGACGACAGCGACTTCTTCATCTACAATCCGGCAACTCGTCAGTATGCTCCTCTCCTGCTGCCTACGGATCGTAGGTGGACACTCCTGGGCATGCACCCTCACAACCCTACTGGGGAGTACAGATTACTGCTCTACTCGTACAAGCCTAACCCAGACAATGACGATGAGCTAGCACCCGGTGGTCAAGTTTCGTGCCATGTCTTGTCATTGGGCGCCGGCCAGCCACCGAGGCGCATCGGGTGGCCAGATGTGATCATGCCGGAATTTGAACACCATGTACTATTCTGTGGTAACTTGCATTGGTTCCCGTCACATGAAGACATTGAAGGCAAGATGATAGTGTTGTTCGACACCACATCTGAGTCGTTCCGAGAGATGCGTGCTCCGTTCTTTGAGAATCTTGACCTATTTGAGATAGACAGCAAGCTCGGCATGGCCATCTTGGATTTTGTGACAACCATTGATATCTGGATGTTGCAAAACTATGAAAGGGAGGTATGGGCCTTCAATTGCCGGATTGAATTACCTATTGCAGAGATCAGGGGGCAATGCAATAAGTATGATGGCCCATTGGATTTGGATGTGGTGGTCGCGCCAGGGGATGGTAAGTTGCTCGTGCTGGTCAAATTTGCCGAGTGGCTACTTCAGGTTGGTATGGATGGCAAGTTGGTCGCCACGTTTCATCGCAAAGTTGATCCTACTTATTTTCAGCTCAAACAAACTCTTGTTGCACATAACTTTTTTCCAACGCTAGAGGGTTATGTTGTGAATTCTCTGCCTTTCATCTGAATGCTGTATAGTGGCCTGGTGCTTCTTGGCATCCTAGATGTGTGTATCCTCATGAGGATCTGCAAGATATATTAATTGGATCCACTATAAGCTACTAGCTTCTTTGTTGATGCATATTGCATTCTAACCTTTTGAAAATATGTCTTCTTTTGAAAGGTTATATTCTACCATGTTTTGCAACCTTCCCTTTTGAAGGGGTCAAAATCTTACAGTTAGCCATGGCCAGGATTGTGAATATATAAGTGAAAATGAAGAAGAAAGTTCTGAGAAAGGCTGAAGTTTAGTATGATGTATAGAAAAAGGAATGACGGTATCAAACGAATTCAGTGCTTCAGCTGATGATTCAACGGGTTCATGATAAGCTAGATTTGGATCCACTCTAATTGACTGTTTTTGCCATTTGTGCGCAAGGAGAAATACCATCTGTGCATAATGTGGACATCTAGCATGATATTTTTCTCTCCGGATGCAATTGGGCCAAAGGATATCACAAAATTAAGTAGTGAACCAGTTCATACTTAACGATTTTCCCTTGGAAATACTAGTAGTGAACTAGTGATGATGGCCAGATTTATATTTTTCTGGACAAAATATAATGGAAAAAAAGCTGTGAAAAAATACTGGAAACAAAATTAAGTTTTAATGTGAAAAGATGCACACCTTGTTGTACCCTTTGAGCCATCCCTATCCAGAAACAGAAATGAAGCATCCTCACAACAAGTAATACTTTCACCACAAGCAATACTTTCAGTTATTTCTTTTCCAGTTGCTGCTCAATTTGCTTGCCTGTCATCAATGGTTTTTCGGTATTACTGATCGCTATGATAAAATCTGCATTACTGGCAAGTCTTCATATCTGCAATATGTTCACACACAGCTGTCAGGCTTACAAGATTCGGCGCAGTTCTGTTGGATATCTGGCAGTACACTTGTGTATAAGCTCCAGGCTCTTCTGTTGTCATGAACAGAGGCTCTTAAGATCAAACTTACATGACTGCAAGACCTAGTGTTCTACAACTGTGAGTCAGTGATACAAACTCTACACATTCGCATTTCTAAGCTTAGTATCTGCTAATCAATTCGATAACCAGTACATGCCAAATTGCAGATATAATTGGACACGTTGTTTCGAAGGTAATAACAAGTACTATGCATGCAAACACGTTTGAAACTAAGGAGAGGAATTAAACACAGTGAAATAGCACACATATTGGTCAGAGGGGAGGCAATCAAACCTCATCAGAAACATAGCCAGTGAAGATATCACAAAGATCAAACACGGGGGGTGATTCCTATCGATCATGTCCTTGTTAGATGTGTATGGTCCCTTTTTGTTACATCCCCATTTGTATAAGGGGTTTCTTGCACTTTACCTCACATGTATATGTAATGGCCTTTGGCCCTCAGTGAATACTAGTTGCCCATTATCTAACATGGTATCAGATGCTAGGCTAGCTTCTTCCTCTCGCACGATGCAACTGCGTACGCCTCGTTCCTAGCCTGCCCGTCTCTAGCCGCCCGCAACTACTGCCCCGTCCGGCTCCTTCCCCATCTCCAGCCGCCTGCAGCTGCTGCCCAGTCCGGCTCCTTCCTCCTGCCTGCAGCTGCTGATTCGTCCGACCGCCGACGCCGCCCGGTCGCCACTGCCGTCTCCTGCTGCTTCCTCCGGCCCGTTGGGCCGCCGCTGCCAGTTGCCTCGTCTAGCCGTGTCCACCGGCCTCCCCGTCCGGCCCTCCAACCTCGTCCCCGTCTGGATCCGCAACTCTTGCTACCGATTTTCTCCTGGCCACGACTGGATCTGCTGCTCTCCTAGCCGCTACCGGATCCTCAGCTCTCGGGTTGGTTGCGGTTGCTGGCCACCTCGTCCGCTCGTTCCTCTGCCTGAGCACCTAGTCAGCTGTCGATCCCCTTTGCTCGCTTGGTCCCTCGCTCGATCCACTCGTGAGAGGGTCTGCCCGATCCAGATCGGGCATACTGTAGCTGTTGACTTCCAAAAAAAGAGTGAAAGAAAAAAAACAGAGAGCTCCTCATGTCTTCTTCGGGCTATGTTGCTCTGTGGTTCCTACCCCGCCGGTGCCGCCGGTTCTTGCCGCTGATGCTTCTCAGGCTGATCGTGATGCAGCCAAGGTGCTCGATGATGCTGCGGTTAATGCCTATGATCAGCAGGTATCCCCTATTCAGATGCTCTTTTTGTCTACCGGAATGATCTGTCTGCTTACACTCAGTGGTGCAATGATGATGCTCGTCTTTGGCCGCATTCTCATCATGAGTGTCCTCCCTCGCTTTGCTTCGGAGCTCATGGGTCTTGGCCTAGTTGCGGCGATGTGGTCTTATCTCTTGTCGGCCGCTTATAAGCCCTCTGGGTGATGCTCTTTACTTATACGTAGTGCGTCAGAGCATGCTCTTTAGCGGTGGTGACTCGTCTGGCGACGAGTTCTACACACGAGTTACGCCATCTGGCGCCAGCTTGACTCTCTTCGAGACGGTTGTTTGTGGATCTTGCATTTCTTTGTCGAGACTATGCGGTCCGACTTGGAGTTTCAGCGTGTCCATGAGTTCTTATCTCACCTCCGCTCTGTGTTTGAGCCTCGACGTGCTCACTTCTTGCTCGTGGTCGTGTTCCTATCTTAGAGGTACTTGCTGAGCTTCGTGCTGAGGAGACCCGCCTTCGTTCTGCTGGGTTGTCTGCAGTCTCTTCTGTGTTGGCTGCCCGAGCTCCTGGGTCGTCTGCTCGTCCCACTGCTCATGCCCACACCTTCAGGGGGGTGGGTAGCCCTCCTTATGTTGAGAAGGGCCGGTCGCGCCGTGACACCTTTCGTGACCTCTTGCTGTGCCAGTCACCCAGTCCGATTGTCGCCAGAAGCAGTGAAACCAGAGGCGCTCCTCTTCTAGTGGGACTCCTGTGTCGTCAACGATTCCGTCACTCACTGGCCAGGACATTGTGCGCCTCAAGCGTCTTCTGGCTTCCTTCGGTTCCTCCTCGACGGGCTCTGTTGCTGTTGTGACTGCTTTCACCACTTCCTCACCGCCGGCATCTACACTGTCTGGTACATCTTCGTGGGTTCTGGACTCTGGAGCTTCCTTTTATATGTCCTCTGATTCTTCAGTGTTGTCTTCTCTTCGCCCTTTTGATTCTCCTATTAATGTTCTTACTGCCGATGGCACATCCCTTCCTGTTGCTAGTCATGGTCTTATTTCCACTCCATCCTTTTCTGTTCCTAGTGTTTTTCATGTTCCTCGCCTTACCATGAATCTTTTTTACGCTGCTCAACTTACTGATTCTGGTTGTCGTGTCATTCTTAATACCGACTCTTGCTCCATTCAGGATCGTCGCACCAAGGGTTTGGTTGGTGCTGGCCCCCGGCGCCGTGAGTCAGAGGGCCTTTGGGAGGTTGACTGGTGAGGGAGTCCTGGATTAGGGGGTATCCGGACAGCCGGACTATATCCTTTGGCCGGACTGTTGGACTATGAAGGTACAAGATTGAAGATTTCGGTCTCGTGTCAGGATGGGACTCTCCTTGGTGTGGAAGGCAAGCTTGGTGATCTGGATATGTAGATCTCCTCCCATTGTAACCGACTACTGTGTAACCCTAGCCCTCCGGTGTCTATATAAACCGGAGGGTTTAGTCCGTAGGACCAACAACAATCATACGATAGGCTAGCTTATAGGGTTTAGCCTCTACGATCTCGTGGTAGATCAACTCTTGTACTACTCATATCATCAAGATCAATCAAGCATGAAGTAGGGTATTACCTCCATCGAGAGGGCCCGAACCTGGGTAAACATCGTGTCCCCTGCCTCCTGTTACCATCCACCTTAGACGCACAGTTCGGGACCCCCTACCCGAGATCCGCTGGTTTTGACACCGACATTGGTTCTTTCATTGAGAGTTCCACTGTGTCGTCACCGTAAAGCTGGATGGCTCCTCCAATCATCGATAACGATGCGGTCCAGGGTGAGGTTTTCCTCCCCGGACAGATCTTCGTATTCGGCGGCTTCGCACTGCGGGCCAACTCGCTTGGCCATCTGGAGCAGATCGAGAGCTACGCCCCTGTCCACCAGGTCAGGTTTGGAAACTTGAATTACACTACCGATATCCGCGGAGACTTAATCTTCGACGGATTCGAGCCTATGCCAGGTGTGCCGCACGATCACGACGAGCACGATGTAGCTCTGCCGTCGGACAGTGTTGTTCGAAATCACGCCAAAGAACCACTCCGGCCTTCAATCCGAACGGATTGCGCCACCGAAGACGGGCGGATAGACCCGCTTTGAGGCTGCACCCTCGATGGCGATAGAGCCAACATCGACCTTACCCTCATGAGAACTGTGGATGCCGAACCGCTGGATTCGCTCTCCGCCACGGACTCCGAACCGCTGCGCCCATGCCTATCGAATCCGATTGGGCGCCCGATCATGGAGTTCACCTCGCGGATATCTTTTCGGCACTTTCGCCCTTCGGCGATGTACTAAACTTCGTTAAGGTCTCTCCTGTCAGAGAACCTTGGCGAACTATGTCCGGCTAGAATGGGATGCGGATGACGAAGAAATTCACTCCCCACCCACCACCCACATAGTAGCCACTGTCGATGATTTAACCGTCATGCTCGACTTCGACTCCGAAGACATCGATGGTATGGACAGCGATGAAGGAGACGAACAGGAACCACTGCCCACGGGGCACTGGACCGCCACCTCATCATATGATATATATATGGTGGATACACCCAAAGAAGGCAATGGCGACAAGACGAGGAGGATGACCCCTCCAAGAAGCAACCCAAGCGCCGACGTTAGCGGGCGCTCTTTAAGTCTTGCCATAAAGAAAAAGCGGTGATACCGACACAGGAGATAATAAGATACTCTGGACAAAGGTTGAAGATGATGACAATCCTCCAAAGAAGATCTAGAGCCAAGGATGAACAAGCCAGCCCTCCCGAAAGCGGCGGCAGAGGGAGAAGCAGAGGATGACAATTACATGCCTCTCTCCGAAGACGAAGTGAGCCTCGACGACGAAGAATTTGTCGTACCCGAGGATCCCGTCGAGCAGGAGCGCTTTAAGCGCCGGCTTATAGCCACAGCAAATAGCCTGAAGAAAAAACAGCAACAACTTCGAGCTGATCAGGATTTGCTAGCAGACAGATGGACTGAAGTCCTTGCGGCCGAGGAATATGAACTCGAACGCCCCTCTAAGGGTCACCCAAAGCGCAAGATGCTACCCCGACTTGAGGAGGAAGCATATGACGCGGCTGATCGGCCACCTCGTGGCCGAGACAGAGAGGCATTTCAGCCAGAAGCTCAGCCCGCACCCCGCCGCCACTCAAAAAAAAAATACCAAGGCACCGGGAAACACGCGAGACCTATGAGACGTATTGAAGACAGGGCAAAACACGCAAGATCGATCTACGGATCACGAGGGTACGCCCCTACGTGGGACGGTGACCGCCACGCCGGATACAGTAAAAGCAAATCCGGGCGGGCTGAATACAGCAAGCAAGACTCATATGAGCTACGCCGCGATATAGCCCAACACAGAGGCGCGGCACACCCCCTATGCTTCACTGACGAAGTAATGGAGCATCAATTACCGGAGGGTTTTAAACCCGTAAATATCGAATCATATGATGGCACAACAGATCCCGCGGTATGGATCGAGGATTTCCTCCTCCACATCCACATGGCCCGCGGTGATGATCTACATGCCATCAAGTACCTCCCGTTAAAACTTAAAGGACCAGCTCGGTATTGGCTGAATAGCTTGCCAGCAGACTCCGTTGGCTGTTGGGAGGATCTGGAAGACGCAGTCCTCAACAACTTCCAGGGCACTATGTGAGACCACCAGATGCCGATTGATACGTCCATTTTGCATCATGCTTTTATGTCAATATTTATTGCATTATGGGCTGTTATTTCACGTTATGTCACAATACTTATGGCTATTCTCTCTTATTTTACAAGGTTTACATGAAGAGGGAGAATGCCGCAAGTTGGAAATTCAGAATTTGGAAAAGGAGCAAATATTGAAGTACTATTCTGCGCAACTCCAAAAGTCCTGAAACTCCACGGAATACCTTAGAATAAATAAATAAAAATCGTCGCCAAAGATGAAGGCCAGGGAGCCCACACCCTGCTCACGAGGGTGGGGGGGGGGGCGCCCCCCTACCTCGTGGGCCCCCTGGTGGCTCTCCGTCGTCCATCTTCTCCCATATGAAGTCTTTCGATGAGAAAAAAAAATAGAAGAGAACCTTTCGGGACGAGACTCCGCCGCCACGAGGCGGAACCTTGGCGGAACCAATCTAGGGCTCCGGTAGAGCTTTTCTGGGGACACTTCCCTTCGGGAGGGAAATCATCACCATCCTCATCACCAACGCCTCCTCATCGGGAGAGGGCAATCTCCATCAACATCTTCATCAGCACCATCTCATCTCCAAACCCTAGTTCATCTCTTGTATCTAATTCCTGTCTCCAAGTCGGGGATTGGTGCTAGTAGGTTCTTGTAGTGTTGATTACTCTTTGTAGTTGATGCTAGTTGGTTTATTTGGTGGAAGATCATATGTTCAGATCCTATATGCACATTATTACCCCTCTGATTATGAACATGAATATGCTTTGTGAGTAGTTACGTTTGTTCACGAGGACAAGGGAGAAGTCTTGCTATTAGTAGTCATGTGAATTTGCTATTAGATTCGATATTTTGATAAGATGTATGTTGTCTAACCTCTAGTGGTGTTATGTGAGCGTCGACTACATAACACTTCACCATTATTTGGGCCTAGAGGAAGGCATTGGGAAGTAATAAGTAGATGATGGGTTGCTAGAGTGACGAAGCTTAAACCCTAGTTTATGCGTTGCTTCGTAAGGGGCTGATTTGGATCCATATGTTTCATGCTATGGTTAGGTTTACCTTAATACTTTTGTTGTAGTTGCGGATGCTTGCAATAGAGGTTAATCATAAGTGGGATGTTTGTTCAAGTAAGAACAGCACCCAAGCAATCGGGTCCACCCACATATCAAATTATCGAAATCTTAGAACGCCTTGAATCATATGAGCGTGATGAAAACTAGCTTGACGATATTCCCATGTGTCCTCGGAGTGCTTTTCCTATTATAAGAGTTTGTCCAGGCTTGTCCTTTGCTACAAAAAGGATTGGGCCACCTTGCTGCACTTTATTTACTTTTGTTACTTGCTGCTCTGTACAATTTATCCTATCACAAAACTATCTGTTACCACTTATTTCAAGATTTGCAGAGAATACCTTGCTGAAAACCGCTTATCATTTCCTACGCTTCCTCATTGGGTTTGACACTCTTACTTATCGAAAGGACTACGATAGATCCCCTATACTTGTGGGTCATCAAGACTCTTTTTAAAGCGCCGTTGCCGGAGTGAAGCGCCTTTGGTAGGTGGAATTTGGTAAGGAAAAATTTATTTAGTGTGCTGAAATTTTCTGTCACTTGTTACTATGGAAAGTAATTGTTTGAGGGGCTTGTTCGGGGTATCTTCACCCCGTCCGGTTGAGCCAAGGGTTGCTCCTCAACCTACTGAACCTATTGAAAATGAAACTCCTTTTGGAATTCCTTCGGGTATGATGGAAAAACTGCTAGCTAACACTTTCGCGGAGATGGAACAAAGCATCCTCGATTTAACATCTACGCTTTGTGGATGATATTTGTGGACTTTTTAAGCTTGAAGGTATACCCGATGATGTTGTTAAGAAGAAGGCTTTCCCTTTATCTTTGGAGCGAGACGCATTGACATGGTATAGGCTATGTGATGATACGAGATGATGGAACTATAAAAGAGTGAAATTGGAATTTCATCAAAAGTATTACCCTATGCATCTTGTTCATCGTGATCGCAATTATATATATAATTTTTGGCCTCGCGAAGGAGAAAGCATCGCTCAAGCTTGGGGGAGGCTTAAATCAATGTTATATTCATGCCCCAATCATGAGCTCTCAAAATTGACAATTCTCCAGAATTTTTATGCTCGGCTTTCTGATAACAATCGCACCATGCTCGATACTTCTTGTCTTGGCTCTTTTATGATGAAGCCTATTGAATTTGAATGGAATTTATTGGATAGAATTAAACGCAACTCTGAAGATTGGGACCTCGACGAAGGTGAGGAGTCAGGTATGACACCTAAGTTTGATTGTGTTAAATCTTTTATGGATACCGATATTTACCGTAAGTTTAGCACTAAATATGGACTTGACTCTGATATAGTAGCTTCTTTTCTCGTGAATCTTTTGCTACTTATGTTGATCTCCCCAAGGAGAAGTGGTTTAAATATCATCCTCCCATAGAAGTAAAAGTAGCTGCACCTATCAAAGTTGAAGAAAAGATTGTCACTTATAATGATCCTATTGTTCCTACTTCTTATGTTGAGAAACCCCCTTTCCCTGTTAGAATGAAGGATCATGCTAAAGCTTCAACTGTTGTTCGTAAAAGCAATATTAGGACTTATACACCTCCTGAACAAGTCAAAGTAGAACCTAATATTGCCATTGTTAAAGATCTCTTGTCTGATAATATCGATGGGTATGTTATTCAATTCCAGGGTGAAACTGCTAGAATTGCTAAACCTTGTGTTAAAGATAAACATAGAACTTTGGTAGGCGTGACTTTTATTTCTGTTAAAATAGGAGATCATTGTTATCATGGATTGTGTGATATGGGTGCTAGTGCTAGTGTTATACCCATTGACTTATACAAAGAAATTATGCATGAGATTGCACCTGCGGAGTTAGAAGAAATTGATGTTACAATTAAACTTGCAAATAGAGATACTATATCTCCAATGGGAATTGTTAGAGATGTTGAAGTCTTGTGTGGGAAAACCAAATATCCTGCTAATTTTCTTGTTCTTGGTTCTCCACAAGATAGCTTTTGTCCCATTATATTTGGTAGACCCTTCTTGAATACTGTTAATGCCAAGATAGATTGCGAAAAGAATGTTGTTACTATTGGCTTGGATGATATGGTTCATGATTTTAATTTATCTAAGTTTAGTAAACAACATCGTGAGGAAGAATTGCCTAGTAAGGATGAAATTATTGGTCTTGCTTCTATTGTCAGTATTCTCCTAGTGATCCTTTGGAACACTATTTGCTAGACCATGAAAATGAGATGTTCATGAATGAAAGAAGGGAAATAGATGAAGTATTCTTTAAACAAGAACCCATTCTGCAACATAATTTGCCTGTTGAAATCCTAGGGGATCCTCCTCCACCCAAGGGTGATCCTGTTTGAGCTTAAACCGTTGCACGATAATCTTAAATATGCTTATCTTGATGAAAAGAAAATATATCCTGTTATTATTAGTGCTAACCTTTCGTGAGCATGAAGAAGAAAGATTATTGAAAACTCTGAAGAAGCACCGTGCCGCTATTGGATATACTCTCGATGATCTTAAGGGCATTAGTCCCACTCTATGTCAACATAAAATAAATTTGGAAGCGGATGCGAAACCAGTTCGTGATCCTCAACGATATTTGAATCCTAAAATGAAAGAAGTGGTAAGAAAAGAAATACTCAAGCTTCTGGAGGCAGGTATAATTTATCCCGTTGCTGATAGCCAGTGGGTAAGTCCTGTCCATTGTGTCCCTAAGAAGGGAGGTATTACTGTTGTCCCTAATGATAAAGATGAATTGATTCCGCAAAGAATTATCACGGGTTATAGGATGGTAATTGATTTCCACAAATTAAATAAAGCTACTAAGAAAGATCATTACCCTTTACCTTTTATTGATCAAATGCTAGAAAGACTATGCAAACATACACATTATTGCTTTCTAGATGGTTATTCGGTTTCTCTCAAATACCGTGTCGGCTAAAGATCAATCAAAGACTACTTTTACATGTCCTTTTGGTACTTTTGCTTATAGACGTATGCCTTTTGGTTTATGTAATGCACCTGCTACCTTTCAAAGATGCATGATGGCCATATTCTCGACTTTTGCGAAAAAGATTTGTGAGGTTTTCATGGACGATTTTTCCGCCTATGGTTCCTCTTTTGATGATTGCTAAGCAATCTTGATCGAGTTTTGCAGAGATGTGAAGAAACTAATCTTGTCTTGAATTGGGAAAAGTGCCACTTTATGGTTAATGAAGGTATTGTCTTGGGGCACACAGTTTCTGAAAGAGGTATTGAAGTTAGTAAAGCCAAGGTTGATGCTATTGAAAAGATACCATGTCCAAAGGACATCAAAGGTATAAGAAGTTTCCTTGGTCACGCCGGATTTTATAGGAGGTTCATTAAGGACTTCTCAAAAATCTCTCGGCCTCTGACTAATTTATTACAAAAAGATGTACCATTTATCTTTGATGATGATTGTGTAGAAGCATTTGAAATACTTAAGAACGCACTAGTCTCTGCACCTGTTGTTCAGCCACCTGATTGGAATTTACCCTTTGAAATTATGTGTGATGCTAGTGATTATGCTGTAGGTGTTGTTCTAGGGCAGAGAGTTGATAAGAAATTAAATGTTATCCATTATGCTAGTAAGACTCTAGATAGTGCTCAAAGAAATTATGCTACTACCGAAAAGGAATTTTTAGCAGTGGTGTTTGCTTGTGATAAGTTTAGACCTTATATTGTTGATTCCAAAATTACTATTCACACCGATCATGCGGCTATTAAATATCTTATGGAAAAGAAGGATGCAAAACCTAGAATTATTAGATGGGTTCTCCTGCTTCAATAATTTGATTTACATATTGTTGATAGAAAGGGAGCTGAGAACCCCGTTCTTGTATAACTTGTCTAGGCTAGAGAATGTTCTTGATGACCCACTACCTATTGATGATAGCTTTCCGATGAGCAATTAAATGTCATAAGTACTTCTCGTAGCACTCCTTGGTATCTTGATTATGCTAATTATATTGTTGCTAAATTTATACCACCTAGCTTCACATACCAAATAAAAGAAAAAGTTTTTCTATGACTTGCGACATATTACTTTTGGGATGACCCACATCTTTATAAAGGAGTAGATGGTGTCATTAGACGTTGTGTACCTGAGCATGAACAGGAACGGATCCTACGCAAGTGTCACTCCGAAGCTTATGGAGGACATCACGCTGGAGATAGAACTGCACATAAGGTATTGCAATCCGGTTTTTATTGGCCTACTCTCTTCACGGATGCCCGTAAGTTTGTTTTGTCTTGCGATGAATGTCAAAGAATTGGTAATATCAGTAGACGTCACGAAATGCCCATGAATTATTCACTTGTTATTGAGCCGTTTGATGTTTGGGGCTTTGATTATATGGGACCTTTTCCTGCCTCTAATGGTTACACTCATATTCTAGTTGCTGTTGATTATGTTACTAAGTGGGTGGAAGCTATTCCAACTAGTAGTGCTGATCATAACACTTCTATTAAAATGCTTAAGGAAGTTATTTTTCCGAGGTTTGGAGTCCCTATATACTTAATGACTGATGGTGGTTCACACTTTATTCATGGTGCTTTCCTTAAGATGCTTGCTAAATACGACGTTAATCATAGAATTGCATCTCCTTATCACCCGCAGTCTAGTGGTCAAGTAGAATTGAGCAATAGGGAGCTCATATTAATTTTACAAAAGACTGTCAATAGGTCTAGAAAGAATTGGTCCAAGAAACTTGATGATGCATTATGGGCCTATAGAACTGCTTATAAAAATCCTATGGGTATGTCTCCTTACAAAATGGTCTATGGAAAAGCTTGCCACTTACCTCTCGAACTAGAACATAAGGCATATTGGGCTATTAAAGAACTCAACTATGATTTCAAACTTGCTGGTGAGAAGAGGTTATTTGATATTAGCTCACTTGATGAATGGAGAGCCCAAGCTTATGAAAATGCCAAGTTGTTTAAAGAAAAAGTTAAAAGATGGCATGACAAAAGGATACAAAAGCGTGAGTTTAATGTCGGTGATTATGTATTGCTATACAACTCTCGTTTAAGATTTTTGCAGGAAAACTTCTCTCTAAATGGGAAGGTCCCTACGTTATCGAGGAGGTCTATCGTTCCGGTGCCATAAAAATTAACAACTTCGCAGGCACAAATCCGAAGGTGGTAAACGGTCAAAGGATCAAACACTATATCTCAGGTAATCCTATAAATGTTGAAACTAATATTATTGAAACCGTGATCCCTGAGGTGTACATAAAGGACACTTTCCAGAACGTTCCAGACTCCGAAAAGGAATAGGTATGTGGTACGGTAAGTAAACCGACTCCAAAACAATTTTTAAGGAAATATTTCTCCGTTTTGGAATATTTAGAAAAATAGAAAAATAAGTAGCAGTCCGGGGAGGACACGAGGCCTCCACGAGGGTGGAGGGCGCGCCCCCTGCCTCGTGAGCACCTCATGTGCCCTCCGGACTCCGTTTTCTTGCACGATACGTATTTTGGTCGGTAAAAATTCATTATATATACTCCCGAAGGTTTTGACTCTCATATCACGTAAATATCCTCTGTTTTCGTTTCAAGCTATTTTCTTTGCAGATTTAGAGCACCATGACTTCTCCCTCCTACAACAACGAAGACAAGGATGCTTGGCTATTGAAGATCGAGTTGAAAAGAGAGGAACCAGAAGAGATCCATAAGGATGAAAGGATCAAGAAGGCCATGGAGGTTCAGGCCCCGGTGGTGAAAGAAGAAGACATCCCTCAACCTTTACCTAACCTTTTCACTCCAACAGATTGAAGCATTCAAGATGATTGAGTTAGCCGCATACAAAACAAGTATCTTACAGGAGAATATTTTTGAAGGATCATATTGTCGGGCTCAAGGGCATTATCCGCAAGTTGGAGGAACTTTTACGCTCGATGTGCGATTATCCACCGTCATCATCACCACCTCCATCACCTCCCAGGACATAATCACATGGGTATGGGCACTCCCCTTGGCAACTGCCAAGCTTGGGGGAGGTGCCCTGGTATCGTATCACCATCACAACTCCTATCTTTACAGCTTTTTCTTAGTTCGATCCTATTAGTAGTATCTTGATTTAGTAGAATAAAGTCGTGGCATGATCTAGTTTTGAGTTTTGCTTTATGATCTTTCTTTGTAATCGAGTCCGTGAGCTATATAATAAAGATTAGTGTTGAGTCAAGGGCTTGATTGTTTTGCCATGATCCTGGTTAAGTAGAAGAAAAGAATAAAAAGAATCAAGAGTTCATATTGATCTTAGTGAAAGTAATGACTTCACATAGAAAGAGTATGATGATTAAAAGTTGTTGGGAGTTGGCAAATATAGCTTTGGTAGTCATTGCAATTAATAGGAAGTAATAAGGAAAGAGAGGTTTCACATATAGATATATTATCATTGACATCTTTTATGGTTGGGAGCACTCATTAAAATATGACATGCTAAAGAGTTGAGGTTGGACAAGGAAGACAGCATAATGAGTTATGTTTTCTTACATTCGAGATAAAGTATGTTGTCATGGATCTTCTACCGTGTTGAGCTTGCTTTTCCCCTCATGCTAGCTAAATTCTCAGCACCAAGTAGAGATACTACTTGTGCTTCCAAATACCCTTAAACCAGTTTTGCCATGAGAGTCCATCATATCTACTTATGGATTGAGTAAGATCCTTCAAGTAAGTTGTCATCGGTGCCAGCAATAAAAATTGCTCTCTAAATATGCATGACTTATTAGTGCAGAGAAATAAGCTTTGTACGAACTTTTTGTGGACGCAATAAAAGCCAATTTGACTGCATAATAAAGGTTCACATACAAGGGGCAATATAAAGTGACATTCTTTTGCATTAAGATTTTGTGCATCCAACCATAAAAGCCCATGGCAACCTCTGCTTCCCTCTGCGAAGGGCCTATCTTTTATCATTATCCTCTACCTTACAAGAGTCTCGGTGATCCTCACCATTCCTTTTTCATTTTATCCTTTGGCAAGCTCAACATGTTGGAAAGAGTATGATATACATATCTAATTGGATGTGGGGGAGCATGAATTGTTATTGTTGACATTACCCTTGAGGTAAAAGGTTGTGGGGCAAAACTATAAGCCCTTATCTTTCTCTTTGTCCGATTAAAACTCCGTAACCATAAGTATCGCGTGAGTGCTAGCAATTATGAAGGACTAAATGATAGTTGAGTATGTGGACTTGCTTTTAAGCTCTGACATAGACTCTTTCCGATGTTATGACAAATTGCAATTGCTTCAATGACTGAGATTATAATTGTTAGTGCCCAATAATGTTTCTGATTTATGCTTTGGCTTTGTGAATGGGTCATTACTTGAACATGAGTAATCATATGACAAAATCTATTTATGTTGCTGTTATGAAATAATCATGATGCCTTCATGTCCGTATTTTGTTTTTATCGACGCCTCTACCTCTAAACATGAGGACATATTTATTGTTATCAGCTTTTCGCTTGAGGACAAGCGAGGTCTAAGCTTGGGGGAGTTGATACGTCCATTTTGCATCATGCTTTTATGTCAATATTTATTGCATTATGGGCTGTTATTTCACGTTATGTCACAATACTTATGGCTATTCTCTCTTATTTTACAAGGTTTACATGAAGAGGGAGAATGCCTAAGCAATGGAAAAGGAGCAAAAATTGAAGGACTATTCTGCATGCAACTCCAAAAGTCCTGAAACTCCACGGAATACCTTAGAATAAATAAAGAAAATTGTCGCCAAAGATGAAGCCTGGGGGCCCACACCTCGCTCACGAGGGTGGGGCGCCTCGGGCGCGCCTCACCTCATAGGCCCCCGGTGGCTCTCCGTCCGCCCATCTTCTCCCATATGAAGTCTTTCGATGAGAAAAAATAGAAGAGAACCTTTCGACGAGACTCCGCCACGAGGCGGAACCTTGGCGGAACCAATCTAGGGCTCGTGAGCTTTCTGCCGGGGACACTTCCCTCCGGAGGGGAAATCATCACCATCGTCATCACCAATGCTCCTCTCATCGGAGAGGGCAATCTCCATCAACATCTTCATCAAGACCATCTCATCTCCAAACCCTAGTTCATCTCTTGTATCTAATTCCTGTCTCCAAGTCCGGATTGGTGCTAGTAGGTTGCTAGTAGTGTTGATTACTCTTTGTAGTTGATGCTAGTTGGTTTATTTGGTGGAAGATCATATGTTAAGATCCTATATGCACATTATTACCCCTCGATTATGAACATGAATATGCTTTTGTGAGTAGTTACGCTTGTTCCCGAGGACAAGGGAGAAGTCTTGCTATTAGTAGTCATGTGAATTTGGTATTCGATTCGATATTTTGATAAGATGTATGTTGTCTAACCTCTAGTGGTGTTATGTGAACGTCGACTACATAACACTTCACCATTATTTGGGCCTAGAGGAAGGCATTGGGAAGTAATAAGTAGATGATGGGTTGCTAGAGTGATGTAAGCTTAAACCCTAGTTTATGCGTTGCTTCGTAAGGGGCTGATTTGGATCCATATGTTTCATGCTATGGTTAGGTTTACCTTAATACTTTTGTTGTAGTTATGGATGCTTGCAATAGAGGTTAATCATAAGTGCGATGTTTGTTCAAGTAAGAACAGCACCCAAGCACCGGTCCACCCACATATCAAATTATCAAAGTACCGAACGCGAATCATATGAGCGTGATGAAAACTATCTTGATGATATTCCCATGTGTCCTCGGGAGCGCTTTTCCTATTATAAGAGTTTGTCCAGGCTTGTCCTTTGCTACAAAAAGGATTGGGCCACCTTGCTGCACTTTATCTACTTTTGTTACTTGTTGCTCTTTACAATTTATCCTATCACAAAACTATCTCGTTACCACTTATTTCAGATTTGCAGAGAATACTTTGCTTGAAAACCGCTTATCATGTCCTTCTGCTCCTCGTTGGGTTCGACACTCTTACTTATCGAAAGGACTACGATAGATCCCCTATACTTGTGGGTCATCACCGATGACTTGAGCCACATAATTCAGCAGCCAGGGGAATCGGCCAGGCAATTCTGGACATGGTTCCTAACCAAGAAAAATCAAATTGTCGACTGTCCGGATGCAGAGGCCTTAGCGGCATTTAAGCACAACATCCGTGATTTAGTAGCTCGCCCGCACCGGCAAGATGGAAAAGCCGAAGTCTATGGCAGCCCTCGCGACACTCAATGACCCGCTATGCGGGAGAGGATAGTTGGCTGGCTTGCAACAACAACATATCAAGAAACCTTGGCACCGGATACCAAGGACAAGAACGCAGCCACGTCGCAGCAAACACAAGCGCCGCAACAACGGCGATAACACCGGGGATACGACAGTCAATGCCAGATTTAGAGGCTCTAAACCCGGTCAGCGGGAAAAGCCATTCAAAAGAAGCACTTCGGGCCCGTCCAGTTTGGACCGCATACTCGATCACCCGTGTCAAATACACGGCACCCCCGATAAGCCAGCCAATCACACCAACAGATAATGCTGGGTGTTCAAGCAGGCCGCCAAGTTAAACGCCGAAAACAAGGACAAGGGGCTGCACAGTGATGACGAGGAGGAGCCACGGCCGCCGAACACGGGAGGACAGAAGAGGTCCCCCCCACAAGTGAGGACGGTGAACATGATATATGCAACCCACATCCCCAAGAGGGAACGGAAGCGTGCACGAAGGGACGTATATGCGCCGGAGCCCGTCGCCCCAAAGTTCAACCCATGGTCCTCCTGTCCGATCACCTTCGATCGCAGGGACCACACCACTAGTATCCGTCATGGCGGATCGGCCGCATTGGTCTTAGACCCCATCATTGACGGATTTCACCTCACTCGAGTCCTTATGGATGGTGGCAGCAGCCTAAACCTCGCTCTATCGAGGATCGGTCGCCAAAATGGGTATCGTCTCCTCAAGGATCAAACCCACAAAAATGACCTTTAAAGGCGTCATCCTGTGTAGAGGCCCATTGTACGGGTTCAATCACACCGAAGTGGTCTTCGGATCTCCGGACAACTTCCGGGCGAGGAGTTAATCTTCGATATCGCCCGTTCATGGCGGCTATCACGCCTTGCTTTCGCCGAAGCGAACCGCGTTTGCAAGATTCAACGCAGTACCACATTATGCATACCTTAAGCTCAAGATGCCAGGACCTAGGAGGGTCATCACAGTTAATGGAAACACAGAGCGCTCGCTCCGTACGGAGGAGCACACTGCGGCCCTCGCAGCGGAGGCACAAAGCAGCCTCTTAAGGCAATCCACCAGTTCGGCGATAAAGCCCCCGGACACCGTCAAGCGCGTCCGGAGCAACCTGCAACAGGATCGCCTGGCATGCTCAGAGCTCGCCTAGCAATTCGGCCCCTGCCCTAGCCTCAGTCGAACGACAAAATTCGTGCTATGCGTACATACTTACGCATTGAAAATAGCATAGGCGTCGGCGGGGCCACGATCAAGGCACGTCCCACAATGCGGCTCAACCGCACTAGGGGCTTACTATCTTAATCATTCTCTTTCTTTCAGGACTCTACTCTCTAGAAGCCCTATCCGGCAGTACGATTGTCGGGCACATGATACAACATCCAAGGAGGCAGGAAGCTACGTCGTACAATGGAATCCCTAGGTGGTCTCTGATAACGAGGGAAATACCTGCTTTAAGATACCAGTCCGCAGCTTGCCCTTGGATGGGACATGTCAAATAGTCCTATTTTTTTGCTTACCAAGACTACTTGTATCAGCATGCTTTGACGCATGTCTCGAATAAACAATGCATAGCACTAGTCTATTATCGCATTCTATATTCTTTTTTATATATATGTTCATTTATGATGCTTAGCACCCATACACCTGGTACGGCCAAGACGCCATGGGCTTCCAGATACCCCATAACACGGCGTGAGAAGTCCGAACACTCTTGACAAGTCGGCACCCGAACTTATAGCATCATATGCATCAGCTCGAATCATGTCTTGGGTCAATAGTTGGGTTTGCCCGCTCCCATGTTTTGGTACCTTACGCCCGCTTATATCGGCTAAGGTAGCATCGGGAGAACTATCATGACTGTGTCCCGGTTCTTCCGGACGAGCACCTCAGTAGAGAAAGCTAAAACTGACTGTCACGATAAGGCGAGAGCTGGTCGCTGTTCGAGAGGTCTCAAGTCCCTAAAGACTTTTTCTGCTTCGGGCGAGGAGTCGGCTTTGTCCAACTTAGGCGTGTATAGCGCCCCAAATTCGCCCTCCGAATACTAGGGGCTTCGCCAAAATTTAAAATTGTAGACTTCTATGGCTAAGTGAGAGTAATAAAGCATTATAGTCCGATTGCTCGGTTCGCTAGGCTGAGCACCTCCTCGAAGGACCCAAAACGGGAAAAAGAGTGCTCAGATTTATCCGAACACCCCAAAGACTAGTTGCATGGGGGCGGTTTACGACTCAGCCAACTCTCAAATTTTATAAACGGCCACACGAAGGTAATATTTTAAATACAAAAGCGTTGCATAGCGCACATGAACCAGTTTTCATAATACAGGATCACATGAGCAAGTTCATTCAAAAATTACATCTTTGGAACACTCGTCCGCCACAAGACAGGCACCCTTCAGGACACCCTCAGAAAAAATTTCAGGGCGGCGATGCTCCTTGCCCTGCGGTGGCCCCTCCTTCACCAGCTTCTCGGCGTCCATCTTGGCCCAGTGCACCTTCGCACGGGCAAAAGCCCTGCATGCACCTTCGATGCAGACGGACCGTTTTATAACTTCCAGCTGTGGGCAGGCATCCACAAGTCGCCTCACCAGGCCGAAGTAGCTGTTGGGAAGGGCATCGCCAGGCCACATCCGGACTATAAGGCCCTTCATGGCCTGTTCGGCCGCCTTGTGGAGCTCGACCAGTTGCTTCAGCTGGTCGCTCAAGGGCATCGGGTGTTCGGTCCCAGATATCGAGACCAGAACACCTTCTCCGTCGAGCTCCCTCCTCAGCCGGTAGAGAACTCCGCGGCATCGCACCTTAATGGCGTAGATCTGCGAAAGCCCCTGGAGAGCTCCGAACTCGGGTAAGTACATATAAATTTTCTTTCACATGCTTGCTTTGCATAATGAATGCCTTACCCGCCGCTATCTTCTTCACTGCCTCAATCTCCTGGAGGGCCTTTTGGGCTTCGGCCTTGGCATGTTTTGCGCTTTCGAGGGCCTTGGCAAGCTCGGACTCTCGCGTCTTCGAGTCAGGCTCCACGGACTGGTGCTTCTTCACGAGTGCCTGGAGCTCTTGCTGCACCTCGCCTACTCAGCCAGGTCTTTTTTCGCTCATCGCGCTCCTTGGCCGCTTTGTTCTCGGCCTCGACAACGCCCGCTTCAGAGTCGCCACTTGTTGCGGTCCCCGCACATTCATGATGATCCTATTATCTTGCAACCAAAACTTTTTTATATAGACAAGGTATTGCTTACCTTTGTTCTCCTCGAGCTGCTTCTTGGCAAGGCCGAGTTCTTCCTCGACCGCCGAGGTCCCGCTTCAAAGGCGGCGACCTCTGCGATGCGGCGGCAAATGCTAACAAAGGAAGCCTGCATACGCATGACATATATATTTGGATTAGACTCCTGCAGTTACTATTTGATCCTCTATTCGGCTTTTCTTCGTGAACGCCGAACAGAGCATCAGGGGCTACTGTCTATGCGGTAATATTTTCCTATACTTCGATTACTCACCGCAAATCCTGTTAGGAGGCTGGCACAGGCTTCAGTCAGTCCTCTCTTGGCGGACTGAACCTTTGTGATCACCGCACTCATGATAGTGCGGCGCTCTTCGTCGATGGAAGCGCTACGAAGCACTTCCAGCAAGTTGTCCGGTGCCTCTGGGTGGACAGAGGTCACCGGCACGGGCGGCTTGCCCCTCTTAATAGGGGGTCGCCTGGCGGAGTCTGGGATCACTGGTGGTTCCGGTGCGGTGTTCGGCTGAGGACCAAACTTGGAGCCCGTGGGAGTCTTGCTCCCTTTGCGCCCAGGGTCCGGAAGGTCGCCTTGAGGCGCCTCCAGGACAACCTCCCCTCGGCTTGGTGCCCTTTGAGACAACGCCTCAACGTTGTCCGTAGGGCGAGGGGAGGAGGCGGTCGGAATTGAATCACTATTCATATCCGATGAGTCCAAAGAACCGTCCGACAAAGATACGTCGATGCGGGCTTGGGACGGACTGCATAATCATATTCGGTGTAAGGAGAAGCAGTGCAATAGAAGCATACCGTGAATTACTCTGGTATCCGAATACTTATGACTTCGCCAGGGGCTTGTCCCTGGGCAACCACTCGTCTTCGCTATGCACGGCGGTGGTAGAACAGTCCGGAATGAGAGTCCTTCCCTTCTTGGACCCTTCGGCCTCCCCTGTTGGGGCGGCCTTCCTTTTGTTGTCTCCCCCGGCTGGAGGGGGAGAACCTTCATCTTCCTCCTCCTCGTTTTCACGGGAGGAGTGCGTCTCGGAGTTATCGGACGACGAGTCCGATACCACCTGACGCCGGGAACTCTTTCGGGTCCCCGTGGCCTTCTTCTTGGTCTTCTTCTCCGGCACCTCATAAGGTGTCGGAGTCAGCATCTCCGTCAGGAGAGCGTTGGCCGGATCTTCGGACAGGGGGGCCAGGCAGTTGATCTGCTCCGATGCTTCCACCCACTCCTGTCAAAGGCACGGGAGGTCAGATCCCGCACAAGATTAAACTGGGGAAAGTAAATACCCTATAAGGTGTAGAGAACTTGCCGGATTCGCAGAGTGCTTCACGCTAAGTGCGCGGTCCTCAGTAAGGGAAGGGGGACCTCGGCGCCCTTGAACAGCACCCTCCAGACGTCCTTGTGCGTCGTGTCAAAGAGCTCGCACAGAGTCTGGTGCTGGGCCGGGTCGAACTCCCATAAATTAAACTCCCGTTGTTGACACGGGAGGATCCGGCGGAAGAGCATGACCTGGACCATGTTGACAAGCTTGAGTTTCTTGCTTATCATGTTCCGGATACACTTCTGGAGTCCGGCCAGCTCCACCGATGAACCCCAGGACAAGGCCTTCTCTTTCCAGGAGGTAAGCCGCATGTGGATTCCGGATCGGAATTCGAGGGCCGCCACCCAGATGGTGTCACGCGGCTCGGTGATGTAGAACCACCCCGACTGCCAACCCTTTATGGTCTCCACATAGGAGCCGTCGAGCCATGTGACGTCGGGCATTTTGCCCACCATGGCGCCTCCGCATTCCGCTTGCTGGCCGCCGACAACCTTCGGCTTGACATTAAAGGTCTTCACCACATGTGCCAAAGTGGGGCTGACGGAGGAAGGCCTCGCACCATTTACGATAAATGCCCAGATGTTGAGAATAAAGTTCGGGGCTAGATCATGGAAGTCTAGCCCATAGAAGAACATGAGGCCGCGGGACGAACGGGTGAAGGGGGAACCCCAGTCCGCAGACGAAGTGGGTGAGAAAGACTACCCTCTCGTAAGGCTCCGGGGTAGGGACGATCTGCCCTCGTCGGGCAGCCTGCGCGCGATATCCATGACCAAGTATCCGGCTCCCCGCAGCTTCTTGATGTCCTCCTCCGTGACGGAGGATTTCATCCACTTGCCTCCCGCCCCGGACATGATTGGAGCGGTGTGAGGAGAAAGACGCGAACTTGGGTGTTGGAGCTCGAGTGCGCAAGAATGGATGAGCGAGGAGGGAGAAGGCGTGGGTGAAAAAAGGTGAACCCTTATCCCTTTATAAAGGCGGACGAAACTATACGCCCCCACTAGCCTGGTAAACTCGCTTACTCCCCAAGCGCCGTGATTGATGGCGTGGTTGGGTTACCCACGCCCGTATTGATGAGAATCCCGCGATAAGGGGACACGGTCTCTGCTTCGACAAGACCTGCCAAGGAAACCGCCTCGCAGTATGCGCCAAGACTGGTTGAGAAAAACGGTTCGAATAATGACCGGGCCATGGTATGATGTCATGATATCAAGTGCGTCAGCAGATTAGATTTGTGGAAATATTATTCTCTCTACGTGGTATGTGGGACTTGTTTTGCAGAGCCGGACACTATCCTTGTGTTCAAAATCTTCTACAGAGTATTGGGAGGAAGGAACCCGCCTTGCAATGCCGAAGACAATCTGTGCGCCGGACTCACCGTCATTGAAGCCTGGTTCGTGGCTCTTGAGGGAGTCTGGATTAGGGGGTATCCGGACAGCCGAACTATATCCTTTGGCCGGACTGTTGGACTATGAAGATACAAGATTGAAGACTTTGTCTCGTGTCCGGATGGGACTCTCCTTGGCGTGGAAGGCATGCTTGGCGATACGGATATGTAGATATCCTCCCATTGTAACCGACTCTGGTAACCCTAGCCCCTCCGGTGTCTATATAACTGGAGGATTTAGTCCATAGGACCAACAACAATCATACCATAGGCTAGCTTCTAGGGTTTAGCCTCTACGATCTCGTGGTAGATCAACTCTTGTACTAATCATATCATCAAGATCAATCAAGCAGGAAGTAGGGTATTACCTCCGTCGAGAGGGCCTGAACCTGGGTAAACATCGTATCCCCTGCCTCCTGTTACCATCCACCTTAGACGCTGAAAGTGCAACTATCCCTAGGTGGTTTTGGTAATTCATAACAACATATAGCTCATTGAGCTAATGCTATTTCAACAAATATTTCAGGGAAACTCAATAAATGGCATGGCATGGATGATGAAACTGGATCCCTCAAAATATTAAGGACAAAGGATTGGCTCAAGCTCAAAAGCTCAAGACTCTACATTTTACATTTTAGTGATCCAAGATCACATTGAGTCTATAGGAAAAGCCAATACTATTAAGGAGGGATGAGGTGTTGCTTAATGAGCCTCTTGCTTCATGTGCTTAGTGATATGCTCCAAAACCCTCAACTACTTTCTCACATCCACATATGACCTAAACCTAAAAGTCAAACTCGGCCCCACCGATTCTTTCTATCCGGGCGCCACCGAAGTTCGGATGTCATAGCCATTGCCACAAACCCTAGGCAAATCGGTTTCACCGACAGGATCTCGGTCTCACCGAGATGGGATTGTAATCTCTCTGTTTCCTTCATAACGCTTTCGGTCTAACCAAGTGAGCGATCGGTCCCACCGAGATTGCAATCTAAACTCTCTGGTTCCTTTTCGTAACTTTTCGGTCTCACCGAAAGAGCGAATCGGTCCCACCGAGTTTACCTGACCAACTCTCTGGTTAGCTAATTACCAAAATCGGTCTCACCGAGTTTGTGTAATCTGTCTCACCGAGATTACATTATGCCCTAACCCTAACCATATCGGTCCTACCGAGTTGCATGTCGGTCCCACCGAAATCACTAACGGTCACTCGGTTTCTTGAATCGGGTCCGACCGAGTTTGTTGATTCGGTCCCACCGAAGTTTGGTAAATTGTGTGTAGCAGTTAGATTTTGTGTGGAGGCTATATATACCCCTCCACCTCCTCTTCATTCGTGGAGAGAGCCATCAGAACAAACCTGCACTTCCAACTTACCGGTTCTGAGAGAGAACCACCTACTCATGTGTTGAGACCAAGATATTCCATTCCTACCATATGAATCTTGATCTCTAGCCTTTCCCAAGTTGCTTTCCACTCAAATCTTCTTTCCACCAAATCCAAATCCTATGAGAGAGAGTTGAGTGTTGGGGAGACTATCATTAGAAGCACAAGAGCAAGGAGTTCATCATCAACACACCATTTGTTACTTCTTGGAGAGTGGTGTCTCCTAGATTGGCTAGGTGTCACTTGGGAGCCTCCGACAAGATTGTGGAGTTGAACCAAGGAGTTTGTAAGGGCAAGGAGATCGCCTACTGTGAAGATCTACTGCTAGTGAGGCAAGTCCTTCGTGGGCGACAGCCATGGTGGGATAGACAAGGTTGCTTCTTCATGGACCCTTCATGGGTGGAGCCCTCCGTGGACTCAGGCAACTGCTACCCTTCGTGGGTTGAAGTCTCCATCAACGTGGATGTACGATAGCACCACCTATCGGAACCACGACAAAAACATCTGTGTCTCCAATTGCGTTTGAATCCTCCAAACCCTTCCCTTTACATTCTTGCAAGTTGCATGCTTTAATTTCCACTGCCTATATACTCTTTGCATGCTTGCTTGAATTGTGTGAAGATTGCTTGACTTGTGCAAAAATAGCTAAAATCTGCCAAAGTCTAAAATTGGGAAAAGGTTAAGTTTTTAATTGGTCAAGTAGTCTAATCACCCCCCCTCTAGACATACTTCAAGGTCCTACAGACGCACAGTTTGGGACCCCCTACCCGATATCCGCCGGATTTGACACCGACAACTGGCTTTGTGTTCCTTTCGCTGCCACCACTTCTGCCAGCTCTCATGCCCTTGCTGCCACCTCGTCTGCGTCCTTCCAGAAGTGGCATCATCGCCTTGGTCACATCTGCGGCTCTCGCTTGTCATCTTTAGTGCGTCAGGGCCTCTTAGGGTCTATATCTGGAGATGTTTCTTTATATTGTAATGGTTGTAGACTTGGCAAACAGACCCAGTTACGTTATCCTACCAGTGAGTCGGTCTCTCAGCGTCCTTTTGACTTAGTTCATTCTGATGTCTGGGGTCCTGCTCCCTTTGATTCGAAAGGTGGTCATCGCTACTATGTTTTGTTTATTGATGATTTCTCTCGCTATTGGCTCTACATCATGAAATCTCGTAGCGAGGTCCTCTCTATATACAAATGATTTTTTGCCATGATTCACACCCAGTTTTCCACGCCCATTCGTACTTTTCGTGCTGACTCCGCTGGAGAGTATTGTTGGGGAACGTAGTAATTTCAAAAAAATTCCTACGCACACGCAAGATCATGGTGATGCATAGCAACGAGAGGGGAGAGTAATGTCCACGTACCCTCGTAGACCGTAAGCGGAGGCGTTATAACAACGCTGTTGATGTAGTCAGACGCGTCTTCACGATCCGACCGATCCAAGTACTCCAACGACGGCACCTCCGAAGTTCAGCACACGCTCAGCTCGATGACGATCCCTGACTCGATCATCCAAAGAAAGTGTCGGGGATGAGTTCCACAAGACGACGGCGCAGGACGATCTTGATGTTCTACCGTCGCAGGGCTTCGCCTAAGCACCTCTACAATATTATCGAGGTGGACTATGGTGGAGGGGGGCACCGCACACGGCTAAGGAACGATCACGAAGATCAACTTGTGTGTTCTAGGGTGCCCCCCTGCCCCCGTATATAAAGGAGGGAGGGGGAGGTGCGGCCGGCCCCCAAGGGGTGCGCCTGGAGGAGTCCTACTCCCATCGGGAGAAGGACTCCCCTCTGCCTTGGTGGAGAAGGAAAGGGGGAGGGAAAGAGGAAAGGGGGCGCCGCCCATCCTTGTCCTATTCGGACTAGGGGAGGGGCGCGGCTTGCCCTGGCCGGCCCTCCTCTTCTCCCTCATGGCCCATGTAGGCCCAATAACCCCGGGGGTTCCCAGAACCCTAGATACTCTGAAAATCCCGGTTTCTCCCGGAACAATTCCGATATCCAAATATAGGCTTCCAATATATCAATCTTTATGTCTAGACCATTTCGAGACTCCTCGTCATGTCCTAGATCACATCCGGGACTCCGAACAACCTTCGGTACATCAAAATATATAAACTAATAATAAAACTATCATAGTAACGTTAAGCGTGCGGACCCTACGGGTTCGAGAACTACGTAGACATGACCTAGAACTATTCTCGGTCAATAACCAATAGCGGAACCTGGATGCTCATATTGGCTCCTACATATTCTACGAAGATCTTTATCGGTCAAACCGCATAACAACATCGTTGTTCCCTTTGTCATCGGTATAACATTTGTCCGAGATTCGATCGCTTGTATCTTAATACCTAGTTCAATCTAAATTCTTGGCAAGTCTCTTTACTCGCTACGTAATGCATCATTCGTAACTAACTCATTAGCTACATTGCTTGCAAGGCTTATAGTGATGTGCATTACCGAGAGGGCCAGAGATACCTCTCCCACAATCGGAGTGACAAAACCTAATCTCAAATACGCCAACCCAACATGTACCTTTGGAGACACCTGTAGTACTCCTTTATAATCACCCGATTATTGTAGACGCTTTGGTAGCACCCAAAGTGTTCCTCCGGTAAATGGGAGTTGCATAATCTCATAGTTACAGAACATGTATAAGTCATGAAGAAAGCAATAGCAATATATTAAACGATCAAGTGCTAGGCTAACGGAATGGGTCATGTCAATCACATCATTCTCCTAATGATGTGATCCCGTTAATCAAATGACAACACATGTCTATGGTTAGGAAACATAACCATCTTTGATTAATGAGCTAGTCAAGTAGAGGCATACTAGTGACGTTATGTTGGTCTATGTGTTCACACATGTATTCTGTTTCAGGTTAATACAATTCTAGCATGAATAATAAACATTTATCATGATATGAGGAAATAAATAATAACTTTATTATTGCCTCTAGGGCATATTTCCTTCAGCCTCCCACTTGCACTAGAGTCAATAATCTAGATTACACAAGAATGATTCTAACACCCATGGAGTCTTGGTGCTGATCATGTTTTGCTCGTGGAAGAGGCTTAGTCAATGGGTTCCGCAACATTCAGATCCGTATGTATCTTGCAAATCTCTATGTCTCCCACCTGGACTTGATCCCGGATGGAATTGAAGCGTATCTTGATGTGCTTGGTCCTCTTGTGAAATCTGGATTCCTTTGCCAAGGCAATTGCACCAGTATTGTGACAGAAGATCTTCATTGGTCCCAATGCACTAGGTATGACACATAGATCGGAAATGAACTCCTTCATCCAGACTCCTTCACTTGCTGCTTCCGAAGCAGCTATGTACTCCGCTTCACATGTAGATCCCGCCACGACGCTTTGTTTAGAACTGCACCAACTTACTGACTCCACCGCTTAATAAAAACACGTATCCGGGTTTGCGATTTAGAATCGTCGGATCGTTGTCAAAGCTTGCATCGACGTAACCATTTCATTTACTAGCTCTTTGTCACCTCCATATACGAGAAACATATCCTTAGTCCTTTTCGTATTTCAGGATGTTCTTGACCGCTGTCCAGTTGATCCACTCTGGATTACTTTGGTACCTTCTGCCAAGCTTATTGCTAAGCACACGTCAGGTCTGGTACACAACATTGCATACATGATAGAGCCTATGGCTGAAGCATAGGGAACATCTTTCATTTTCTCTCTATCTTCTGCTGTGGTCGGGCATTGAGTTTGACTCAACTTCACACCTTGTAGTACGGGCAAGAACCCTTTCTTTGCCTGATCCATTTTGAACTTTTTCAAAACTTTATCCAGGTATGTGCTTTGTGAAAGTCCAATTAAGTTGCCTTGATCTATCTCTATAAATCTTGATGCTCAATATATAAGCAGCTTCACCGAGGTCTTTCATAGAAAAACTTTTATTCAAGTATCCCTTTATGCTATCCAGAAATTCTATATCATTTCCAATTAATAATATGTCATCTACATATAATATCAGAAATGCTATGTGAGCTCCCACTCACTTTCTTGTAAATACGGGCTTCTCCAAAAGTCTCAGATAAAACCATATGCTTTGATCACACTATCAAAGCGCTTATTCTAACTCGAGATGCTTGCACCAGTCCATAAATGGATCATTGGAGCTTGCACACTTTGTTAGCACCTTTTGGATCAACAAAACCTTCTCGCTGCATCATATACAACTCTTCTTCCGTAAATCCATTCAAGAATGCAGTTTTGACATCCATTTGCCAAATTTCATAATCATAAAATGCAGCAATTGCTAATATGATTCGGACAGACTTAAGCATCGCTACGGGTGAGAAAGTCTCATCGTAGTCAACCCCTTGAACTTGTTGAAAACCTTTTGCAACAAGTCGAGCTTTATAGATTACATTACCATCGGCGTCGAGTCTTCTTCTTAAAAATCCATTTATTCTCAATGGCTTGCCGATCATCGCAAGTCAACCAAAGTCCATACTTTGTTCTCATACATGGATCCCATCTCAGATTTCATGGCCTCTAGCCATTTTGCGGAATCTGGGCTCATCATCGCTTCCTCATAGTTTGTAGGTTCATCATGGTCAAGTAACATGACTTCCGAATAGGATTACCATACCACTCTGGTGCGGATCTTACTCTGGTAGACCTACGAGGTTCAGTAGAAACTTGATCTGAAGTTTCATGATCAATATCATTAGCTTCCTCACTGATTGGTGTAGTTGTCACAGGAACCGGTTCTTGTGATGAACTACTTTCCAATAAGGGAGCAGGTACAGTTACCTCATCAAGTTCTACTTTCCTCCCACTCACTTCTTTCGAGAGAAACTCCTTCTCTAGAAAGGATCTGAATTTTGCAACGAAAATCTTGCCTTCAGATCTGTGATAGAAGGTGTACCCAACAGTCTCTTTTGGGTAGCCTATGAAGACACATTTTCCGATTTGGGTTGGAGCTTATCTGGTTGAAGTTTCTTCACATAAGCATCGCAGCCCAAACTTTAAGAACGACAACTTTGGTTTCTTGCCAAACCACAGTTCATGAGGCGTCTGCCTCAATGGATTTTGATGGTGCCCTATTTAACGTGAATGCGCCGTCTCTAAAGCATAACCCCAAAAGCGATAGCGGTAAATCAGTAAGAGACATCATAGATCGCACCATATCTAGTAAAGTACGATTCTGACGTTCGGACACACCATTTCGCTGTGGTGTTCCGGTGGCGTGAGTTGTGAAACTATTCCGCATTGTTTCAAATGTAAACCAAACTCAGAACTCAAATATTCTCCTCCACGATCAGATCGTAGAAATTTTATTTTCTTGTTACGATGATTTTCCACTTCACTCTGAAATTCTTTGAACTTTTCAAATGTTTCAGACTTGTGTTTCATTAAGTAGATATACCCATATCTGCTCAAATCATCTGTGAATGGGAGAAAATAACGATACCCGCCGCGAGCCTCTACATTCATTGGACCACAAACATCAGTATGTATGATTTCCAACAAATCAGTTGCTCGCTCCATAGTTCTGGAGAACGGCGTTTTAGGCATCTTGCCCATGAGGCACGGTTCGCAAGTACAAAGTGATTCATAATCAAGTGATTCCAAAAGCCCATCAGTATGGAGTTTCTTCATGCGCTCTACACCGATATGACCTAAACGGCAGTGCCACAAATAAGTTGCACTATCATTATCAACTCTGTATCTTTTGGTTTCAACACTATGAATATGTGTATCACTACTATCGAGATTCAGTAAAAATAGACCACTCTTCAAGGGTGCATGACCATAAAAGATATTACTCATATAAATAGAACAACCATTATTCTCGACTTAAATGAATAACCGCCTCGCATCAAACAAGATCCAGATATAATATTCATGCTCAACGCTGGCACCAAATAACAATTATTTAGGTCTAAAACTAATCCCGATGGTAGATGTAGAGGTAAGCGTGCGACCGCGATCACATCGACTTTGGAACCATTTCCACGCTGCATCGTCACCTCGCCCTTAGCCAATCTTCGCTAATCCGTAGTCCCTGTTTCGGAGTTGTAAATATTAGCAATGTAACCAGTATCAAATACCTGTACTACTGCGAGCATTAGTAAGGTACACATCAATAACATGTATATCACATATACCTTTGTTCACTTTGCCATCCTTCTTAACCGCCAAATACTTGGGGCAGTTCCGCTTCCGGTGTCCGGGCCTGCTTGCAAGAGAAGCATTCTGGTCTCGTGCTTAGGTCCAGACTTGGGTTTCTTCTCTTGAGCAGCAACTTGTTTGTTGTTCTTCTTGAAGTTCCCCTTCTTCTTCCCTTTGCCCTTTTCTTGAAACTGGTGGTCTTGTTAACCATCAACACTTGATGCTCCTTCTTGATTTCTACCTCCGCTGCTTTTTAGCATTGCGAAGAGCTCGGAATAGTCTTGTCCATCCCTTGCATATTATAGTTCATCACGAAGCTCTTGTAGCTTGGTGGTAGTGATTGAAGAATTCTGTCAATGACACTATCATCGTGAAGATTAACTCCCGGTTGAATCAAGTGATTATTATACCCGGACATTTTGAGTATGTGTTCACCCACGTAACTATTCTCCTCCATCTTGCAGCTATAGAACTTCTTGGAGACTTCATATCTCTCAATCCGGGCATTTGCTTGAAATATTAACTTCAACTCTGGAACGTCTCATATGCTCCATGACGCTCAAAAGCGTCGTTGAAGACCGGTTCCTAAGCCGTAAAGCATGGCACACTGAACTATCAAGTAGTCATCAGCTTTGGTCTGCGCAGACATTCTTAACATCGTCGGTTGCATCAGCGGTGAGTTCGGCACTCCAGCGGTGCTTCCAGGACGTAATTCTTACGTGCAGCAATGAGGATAATCCTCGAGATTACGGACCCAGTCCGTAATTGCTACTACCATCATCTTTCAACTTTGCTTTCTCAAGGAACGCATTAAAATTCAACGGAACAACAAAGACGAGCCATCTATCTACAACAAACATAGACAAGCAATATACTATCAGGTACTAAGTTCATGATAAATTTAAGTTCAATTAATCATATTACTTAAGAACTCCCACTTAGATAGACATCCTCTAATCTTCTAAGTGATTACGTGATCCATATCAGCCACACCATGTCCGATCGTCCACGTGAGATGGAGTAGTTTCAACGGTGAACATCAATATGTTGATCATATCTACTATATGATTCACGCCGACCTTTCGGTCTCCGTGTTCCGAGGCCATATCTGTTATATGCTAGGCTCGTCAAGTTTAACCTGAGTATTCTGCGTGTGCAACTATTTTGCACCGTTGTATTTGAACGTGAGAGCCTAACACACCCGATCATCACGTGGTGTCTCAAAGACGAAAAACTTTCGAACGGTGCATACTGTGGAGAACACTTCTTGATAACTTAGTGAGAGATCATCTTAAAATGCTACCGTCAATCAAAGTAAGATAAGATGCATAAAGGATAAACATCACATGCAATCAATATAAGTGATATGATATGGCCATCATCATCTTGTGCTTGTGATCTCCATCTTCGGCTTACGTTGCCAGGATCACCATCGTCACCGGCGCCGACACCTTGATCTCCATCATGGTATCGTTATTAGATTACGCCATATATTGCTTCTCGACTATCGCTACCGATTAGTGATAAAGTAAAGCAATTACAGGTATGCGTTGCATTTCATACAATAAAGCGACAACCATATGGCTCACGCCAGTTGCCGATAACTTCGGTTACAAAACATGATCATCTCATACAATAAAATATAGCATCACGTCTTGACCATATCACATCACAACATGCCCTCGCAAAAACAAGTTAGACGTCCTCTACTTTGTTGTTGCAAGTTTTACGTGGCTGCTACACGGGCTTAGCAAGAACCGTTCTTACCTACGCATCAAAACCACAACGATAGTTTGTCAAGTTGGTGCTGTTTTAACCTTTGCAAGGACCGGGCGTAGCTACACTTTTCGGTTCAACTAAAGTTGGAGAAACCCGACACCCGCCCGACCAATTGTGTGCAAAGCACGCCGGTAGAACCAGTCTCGCGTAAAGCGTCTGGCGTAATGTCGGTCCGGGCCGCTTCATCCAACAATACCGCCCGAACCAAAGTATGACATGCTGGTAAGCAGTATGACTTGTATCGCCCACAACTCACTTGTGTTCTACTCGTGCATATAACATCAACGCATAAAACCTAGGCTCGGATGCCACTGTTGGGGAACGTAGTAATTTCAAAAAAATTCCTACGCACACGCAAGATCATGGTGATGCATAGCAACGAGAGGGGAGAGTAATGTCCACGTACCCTCGTAGACCGTAAGCGGAAGCGTTATGACAACGCGGTTGATGTAGTCGTACGTCTTCACGATTCGACCGATCCAAGGCACCGAACGCACGGCACCTCCGAAGTTCAGCACACGTTCAGCTCGATGACGATCCCCGGACTCCGATCCAGCAAAGTGTCGGGGATGAGTTCCGTCAGCACGACGACGTGGTGAGGATCTTGATGTTCTACCGTCGCAGGGCTTTGCCTAAGCACCGCTACAATATTATCGAGGTGGACTATGGTGGAGGGGGGCACCGCACACGGCTAAGGAACGATCACGAAGATCAACTTGTGTGTTCTAGGGTGCCCCCCTGCCCCGTGATATAAAGGAGGGAGGGAGGTGCGGCCGGCCCCTCAAGGGTGCGCTGGAGGAGTCCTACTCCCACCGGGAGTAGGACTCCCCCTCTGCCTTGGTGGAGAAGGAAAGGGGAGGGAAGAGAGGAAGAGGCGCCGCCCCCCCCATCCTTGTCCTATTCGGACTAGGGGGGAGGGGCGCGCGGCCTGCCCTGGCCGGCCCTCCTCTTCTCCCTCATGGCCCATGTAGGCCCAATAACCCCCGGGGGGGTTCCGGTAACCCCCCGGTACTCCGGAAAAATCCCGGTTTCTCCCGGAACGATTCCGATATCCAAATATAGGCTTCCAATATATCAATCTTTATGTCTCGACCATTTCGAGACTCCTCGTCATGTCCTGGATCACATCCGGGACTCCGAACAACCTTCGGTACATCAAAATATATAAACTCATAATAAAACTGTCATCGTAACGTTAAGCGTGCGGACCCTACGGGTTCGAGAACTACGTAGACATGACCTAGAACTATTCTCGGTCAATAACCAATAGCGGAACCTGGATGCTCATATTGGCTCCTACATATTCTACGAAGATCTTTATCGGTCAAACCGCATAACAACATACGTTGTTCCCTTTGTCATCGGTATGTTACTTTGTCCGAGATTCGATCGTCGGTATCTTAATACCTAGTTCAATCTCAAGCATCGGGTAAGTCTCTTTACTGCTACGTAATGCATCATTCCGTAACTAACTCATTAGCTACAATGCTTGCAAGGCTTATAGTGATGTGCATTAATGAGAGGGCCCAGAGATACCTCTCCGCAATCGAGTGACAAAACCTAATCTCGAAATACGCCAACCCAACATGTACCTTTGGAGACACCTGTAGTACTCCTTCATAATCACCCGATTACGTTGTGGACGCTTGGTAGCACTCAAAGTGTTCCTCCGTAAACGGGAGTTGCATAATCTCATAGTTACAGGAACATGTATAAGTCATGAAGAAAGCAATAGCAATATACTAAACGATCAAGTGCTAGGCTAACGGAATGGGTCATTGTCGGTGTCAAAACCGGCGGATCTCGGGTAGGGGGTCCCGAACTGTGCGTCTAGGCAGATGGTAACAGGAGGCAAGGGACACGATGTTTACCCAGGTTCGGGCCCTCTTGATGGAGGTAAAACCTCACGCCCTGCTTGATTGATATTGATATTGTGGATGTTTACAAGAGTGGATCTACCACGAGATCAAGGAGGCTAAACCCTAGAAGCTAGCCTATGGTATGATTGTAAGGGTTGTTGATGTTCTAGTCCTACGGACTAAAGCCATCCGGTTTATATAGACACCGGAGAGGGCTAGGGTTACATAGAGTCGGTTACAATGGTAGGAGATGTACATATCCGTATCGCCAAGCTTGCCTTCCACGCCAAGGAAAGTCCCATCCGGACACGGGGTGAAGTCTTCAATCTTGTATCTTCATAGTCTTGGAGTCCGGTCGATGATGATAGTCCGCCAATGATAGTTCGACCGATGATGGTAGTCCGCTATCCGGACACCCCCTAATCCAGGACTCCCTCAAGAGCCCCTGAACCAGGCTTCAATGACGATAAGTCCGGCGCGTATATTGCTTGGCATGGCAAGGCGGGTTCCTCCTCCAAATGATAGAAGATTGTGAACACCAGGATAGTGTCGGGCTCTGCAAAATAAATTCCACATTCCACCGTAGAGAGAATAATAATACATACACAAGTTCAATCTGCTGACGTTTTTTGTGGCATGACGTCACACCACTACCAAGCCATTACTTAGAATTGTTTTTTACTTTACCACCTCAGCGCATTTAGCGAAGCGGTTTCCTTGGCACGCCTTGTCGGGCGTAGATCGTGTTTCCCTTAATCTAGGATTCTCATCAATACGGACGTGGTAACTCCAACCGCGCTCGGCCCACGCCTCTATCGAAGGCGAGTCCCAAACGGTCACGGAGACGGCTCTTGGTATTCTCCCTCTTTATAACGGGACCAAGGCTCGTTCCTTTTCTTCAATCCTCCATCGAATCCTCTCCCCGCTCCAAGTTCCAGCACCTAGAGCTCCAGATTCGAGCGCTGTGGACTTCCAACGATGTCCGGTTCCGACCTCCAGGGCCGGTGGATGCCCTCCTCCGCCACGGAGGAGGACGATGCTAAAGCTGCGGGAGGCCAAGTACACAGCTTATGAGATTTCAGACAGGTTGCTCGCCAAGGGCAGGCCATCCCCACCCCGAGCCCGGCGAGTATGTCGCTTTTATATCCCACCTCCATCGGGTTTAGGCTTCCGATGGATCCTTTTGTGAGAGGGCTCATGTTTTACTATGGGTTGGAATTCCACGATTTGGCTCCGAGTCTATCCTCCATATTTCCGCATTTATTATCGCTGTCATGAGGCCTTCCTCCGCGTCACCCCTCACTTCGGCCTGTGGCTAAAGACCTTCAATGTGGCGCCGAAGATGATCGGGGGGCGTCGAGCGGAGTGCGGCGGGGCGGCCATAAGTAGGAGAGCCGACGCCCCATGGCCCGCGGGCTCCTTCCAAGAGGAGCTCGGCCCGTGGTAGCAAGAGTGGTTCTATATTACCGTTCCGAGGGGCCGCAGGCAAAAGCCGCCATTTTATTCCGCCGGACCTCCACGACGGTTGATGTCGTGGGTCAACCAAGGGCTCAACTGGGGGCCGTCAAAGGACGTGCCCCTATTGCAGGGCCGGATTCGAGATCTCCAAATGAGGGAGGTCGATATGGTGGTGGTGATGCAGGTTATGCTGATTAGGCGTCTCCCGCCCTGCAAACGCCGCCCTCTCTGGCTATGAGAGTTTAATCCGGGAGGCCCACTTGATTCTTCAACACTTCATGGGTATGACACCCACGGAGATGTACAAATTATTCTTTGGATCGCAAGAGCTGCATCCAGAATTGACATAGGATGCTGGCCTAAGCTGCAATCGTCCGGATACTCAAGTAAGTAGTTCGAGTCCGGACATACCGCTTTGTTTGCCTTTCAATGATTCGCCTTATGACCAACTTCCTTCTACACAGGAGTGGATAGCGGAAGCAAAATTGATCTGATGTCCGCCCTCCCCGAGACCGTGCCGGATCCCGTGCTGGTCCGGATGCTTGAGGTTGCACCTTCAGAGGAAGGCGAAGGGGAAAGCAGGAAAGCTACTGCCTCGCCTAAGGAGGCTCTTGAAAGAGGGGGGATCGAGAATCCCTCCCTCCAAGGGGAGAAGAGGATCGCCATCGAGGACCCAGGGGCAAAGCCCTAAACGGGGAAGAAATCTCCGCCAGAGGGTCCTGCGTCCCGGGAGGCCCCGCCGCACAATCTCCCTTAAAGAGTCAGCCCTCCAACGAGCCGTGAAGTAGAAAGAAAGGAGTTTTATAATAAGGGACATCCCTTATTTGTGCTTTCCGAGGATAACTAAAGTTTTTACCTTCTAGTTCGGATCTCCGCCCTTCGCAGATGAGCTCGTCTTTCGGGGACCTTCGTCCGGAGATGATAGAGAGCGAGACGCCTCCGTCCGGGCGCCCGTCGAGATAGGGCGGACGAGCCTGAAGTGTCGTAAATGAGGGAGCCCCTGTGTTTGGCAAAGCCGGATAGTTTGGCGCCAGCTGGTGTACGGCTGAAGGATCTGCTTGAGAAGGCATCTATCTCAGAAGATCACCACGCATTGATGAGCACGGTGATTGAAAGGATTTCGTCCGCCGAAGGCGGGTTGCACGACGCCGTCAGGAGTTTGCTGGCGGGGTTTGAGGTACGTAAAAATGACACACCTTTTAACAGTTTTGCATATAGAATGCGCCCTGTATAGATAGTAGCCCCTGAGACTCGGTAGGTTGTCGAAATCGACAGCGTGTGCCGAGGATCAAAATCGCAGGTTTAAATTTCCGTCATGCCGATGCAGGTGGTGGGTCGTCCGGGGGCCAGCCGGACTGATGGAGTTGCTGAACTAAAGCGGCAACTCGATGTTGCGGATGCGGACATCACGCTGATCAACAAAGCGACTTGATGAGTCGCAAAGGTAAGTGTTATCTTGGCGTCACTTGGTAAGGGAGCCAAGCCCACTCCTTACAATATGTGTGAAATGCAGATAGTGCAGCTGCTGTGGAGAGCCTTCGAGCGAACTTGCTCAAGCCAAGGAGCAGGCGGAAGGAGTATTGCGGCGGCCTCGAGGGCTGCCGATGAGTTAGCGGCCGAAAGGGTCGACATGCGCCGAGCAGGGAAGAGATGGCCGTAATGGCCCTGAAGTTAAAAGATGATACCGACCGCAATGAGGCTCTTGAGAAGGAGCGCTTAAGCGGGCAAGAAGACCTGCGGAAGGCCACCGCCGGGTTAAGGATGCTCAGCCGCAATGCAGGCTATAGAGGAAGAGCTGCGCCAGCCAGTCGAGATATTGTAGCCGGTAAGCCTTTTTCGCTGCTACCAAGGTTTACTGGATCCAAAATATGCTCATTTGGGCCAACTGTGGGGTTCAGAGGACCCTTATATGGACTTAGCAGCGAAAAGCGGCGGATGCCACAGTGCATTTTTGAGGCCGAAGGATCACAAGACGGAAGAGCTGTTTTGGTCTCAATTCCCTAGTCCGGGCGTTCACTTCCGTTGGCCGACCGTTTGGCTGAGTGGGCTGAGCTAAATAGGTTGTCCGGGCTTGCTAGGACGGATATAGTGACCCATATCCGGCCGGATAGGCCCCGGCCGAAGAGTTACTTTGGCTTATTGCAGCAATTTCTTGGGGCGGTTGCCGCATATCAAGGCGATGAAGTGCTCCGCCTGCATAGAGGGTGCGCGGATGGCGCTCGCCCGTGTGAAGACACATTGGACAGAGATGGATGCCACCGCTATTGCGACCCCGGGTTCGGATGATAACCGGTTACCCGCCGAGCACTATTTTGGCGAAGTGCTGCGTGGTGCTCGTGTAATAGAGTCGCAGTGCTCAAAAAATGTTACGTTCATTATATGATGTAAAACGATATTTATGATGTAAGCGCCTTTTATACTTGTGCGTTCAAGTAATAGAATATCTCCTATGCGGCCGTTCATGTATACGTGTGTATAACCTGAAAGATGGCAATGTCGGCTTCAGCCCCACGCACAAGGTGCGGGGTGTTTGCAAAAATAGCACGCTTTCACACTTAATCCGACGCCTCGGTCCTGTAAAGGAGGTGGTAAGCGTAGCAAACGAGGCAACCGGACTATAATGCTTTATCACTTTCACTTAGCCATGGAGTTCGAGGGTGGGGCTACGACATAGCCCTTGGGGCACCGCGCTCTCCGAATTTGGGGCGCTGATGTGCTCGCCGAAACGGCCCTTCGCCAAAGCGGAGGAATCCTAAACATTCCCATAGTCGATTGAGTGGTTGACCAGTCTCTCGCTGTATCAGACGGCGATCAGTTTCGGCTTTCTCTCTGAGGTGCTTTCGCCCGGCCGAGCGGGGCACAATCCCAAGAGTTCTCCTGGAGCCGCGTTAGCCGATGATACGGAACGTAAGGCAGCAAAACACAGGAGCCGGGCAAACCCAACATTTGACCAAAGACATGATTCGGAGCTGATGCATATAAGGCCTAACTCAAGACGCCGAACACTCCCGAAGGTGTTCGGTCTTTATAATAGCGGGCAAAACAAAGCCCTAAGCCCCTTGTGTCCAGGTACGGGCAGGTTCTTCAGGCGCGGCCGATGCCAAAACGCCAGCCTCCACTCTGGTTATAATGATAAACCAGGGGATTATAGCAACAAGAGACAGTAAGAAAGGTTTACGTAGGGTCTTAGTCTGAAAAGAGTTCTTGCAACGGGTCCCTATCGCAAGTCTGCGCACATGTGTCTCCGTTGTGCCGTATCTCGACGGGTGTGCACGCTGTTCATCTGTAAAAAAATAGGAACTTTGTTGGAAAGAAATCGTGCGAGAAAGTGCATAAAAAATTGAAATATAGATTAATAAAGCTGAGCCTATGCTAGCTCATTGTGGCTTATATGTGCAAACCCTTGTGAAGGGGTGTGTGGCTAGGTAGCCCCTAGCTTATTTATCCGGACTCGTCCAGCCGTGTCCGGGGTCTCAGGCGACCTTATAATGAAATGATGCCACGTTGACTGGGCATTTTAAGCGTAAGAGACGCATAATGTGGTATTGCATTGAAGCGGACGAAAGCTTCTCGTCCCAGTGACGCTTGATAGCTACTTTTAAATGGGTCGACATGAAAGGTTAGCTTTTCTCGTCGGAAGTTGTCGGTGACGAACACAACTTCTAGTAATAATGAAACTGCACTGGCGTAAGGGCCTGGCGCCACTCCTTTGAAGGAAGTGCGGCTATGCCGAATTGTAGTATGGTCTATCCCAACTTGCGGATTGTGTCCGGATATAGCAGGTTTAAGTCACTGCCGCCGTCCATCAAAACCTGCGTTAATTGCAGTCCGTCTATTATGGGATCCAATATCAGGGCAGTCTATCCTGCGTTCCGGATACTTCTGGACTAATCCAGATGGTCGAAAGTGATTGGTTTTGACGACATAATCTCGGTCCACTGGGTGGATCGATGCGACACTTGTCTAAGCGAGTGCCGTGTTGGCTTTCCGTACTATCACGTGAAGCGAAGTTTACTGTTTTGACTTCTTGTGGGAAAGTCTTTTGACTTCCTGCTCACTGGTGGGGTTCACTATCGCCCTCGCTTGGCACATCGAGTTTCTTGTGTCCGGGCGTTGAGTCTCACGGACTGTTTGAAAACCCAACAATTTCGGTTGGTATGGTTTGTGCCTTCCGGAGGTCTTGTGGATTTGACATATCCGCTCTAAAATTTTGTTTAAATTTGATAGCTCGTCTGCGTTCTCCTTAAGAGGCCGTGTTGTATTGTTTGGTCATGAGCTTTTGAATCCGGGCGTTGACCGCCGTGCCCTTTGGGCTTTTTCTTTTATTTCGCTACCGATCCTTCTGCGCCGTGAATTTCCGCTTTCCATCTACGATCTCGGATGTACTCGGTCGCTGGTGCTGCATCTTGCTAGCCAGCTGTCTTCTCCTCGCAAAAAGCGTCATGAGGCTAGTTAGCGCCGCCATTGTTCGTGGCTTCTCTTGGCCGAGGTGTCTGGCGAGCCATTCGCCCTCGGACGCTTGTGTTTGAAAGCTGCTAAGGCTTCGCGTCCGACAATCGACTATTTGGTTCTTTTGGTAAGGAACCTGTTCTAGAATTTATGCTACGACTCTCCGGGCTGTTGGGTTATATGACTCAGATCGTTCAAGATCCGGTGGGCGGACATAAGTCCCTTGAAAATTTGCTCTAAACGCGTCCTCAAGCTCTTCCCAACTTCCAACAGTGTTTTCTGGGAGGCCTTTGAGCCAATGCCGGGCTGGCCCTTTGAGCTTGAGGGTAGGTATTTTATGGCGTGGAGATCATCTCCTCTAGCCATGTGTATGTGTAGTATGTAATCTTCTATCCAGACTCGGGTCTCATAGCCGTCAGATGCCTCTATGTTCATGGGTTTGAACCCCGCTGGAAATTCATGATCCAGCACCTCATCGGTAAAATATAGCGGTGTGCTTGGCGCCTCGTATTTGGGTGTGCCGCTGTCTTCAACACTTGTTGTGTTGTGTTACTTCCTGGGGCCTTCTTTTTTGGCCCGTAGATGGATCTGGTTGGGCCGTCTGCTTTCCTGTGATTATAATTCGGCTTGTGCGTGGCCCCGCTTGTCGCTTTTGGCCTATCATCTGGCCGTCTATCCGGCCAGGTGGCCTCTTTATTTTTTGACCGTGAAGGCTCTATGGCTTCTTCGTCAAATTCTGGCAGCAACTTGCGCTTCGGGTAACTCTTCGTTTGATGGCCATTGCCATATTTGTCTGCAGTCTTGAATACTTTGCTCCACTTCATTCTGAGCATGTCTTCCGCTGTTTTGAGCTTCCGCTTCCCTTCTTCAAACTTCTTGCAGTGGCGACGCAGTCTTTGTGTATGCTCTTATGCTCCGGTGTTGTGTCCGGACTGTTGATTGCTCCGTGAAGGGGTTGATTATCCGGCTCGTCCTGTTCGTCGTCCGCTGGTTTGCCCTGCTCTATCGCTGGGTCGTTAGGAAGGCTGCTTTGATCGAGGCGGGACTTAGGGCGGCATTTACGTCACCGTTTTGGTTGTTTATCGGCGGATTATCCTCTCCGCCGGCCCCGTTGTTCCTTCTTATCGCTTCCCTTTGGGGTGTCCACCATGTATATGTCGTATGACGAGGTGGTTTTCCAAAGGTCCTGTAGGGCACCGGTTCTTGGTAGTCTCCGGCATCGCCGCCCATACCGTCGATGTCTTCGGAGTCGTAGTCAAGCACGCCGGTTAAATCGCCGACGGTGGCTACTGAAGTGGATGGTGGGTGGGCTCTGAATTTCTTCGTCATCCGCTGCTCTAACCGCCCTGGCCGTAGCTCGCCGTGGCTCTCCGGATAGCGAGAGATGCTTTAGTGAATTTATGATATCGCCAAGGGCGAAGTGCCGAAAAGATGTCCGCAGTGGTGAATTCCATGATCGGGCGCCCAATCGGATTCGACCGCAGGGCGCAGGAGGTTCGAGTCCGCAGAGTCCGCACCTCGGAGTCATGAGCTTTATGCGGGACAAGGTAAGTGTTCGGCTCTATCGCCAGAGAAGTTGCGGCTCCCGAGGCGGTGTCAAGCCATCCGCCCTCGATCCGAGCGATCGGCTCCGGACTATGAGTCGGAGCGGATTCGCAAAGCGGCCTTCAAGGTGCTGTCCGGCGGCAGAGTTAGGTCATGCCCATCGTGACAGCGCGGCACGCTCGGCTGTGGCTCAGATCCATCGAAGATCCAGTCCCCGTGGATATCGGCCGTGAAGTTTAGGCTTCCAAACCTGACTCGACAGCCAGGGGCGTAAGCTTTCGATCTGCTCGGATGGCCAAGTGAGTTGGCCCGCAGGTGAAGCCGCCGAACACGAAGATCTGTCCGGGAGAAAAGTCTCACCCAGGATTGCGCTGTTGTTGATTGAAGAGGCCATCACGCCTATCGGTGATTTACACGTAGGAACTCTCAATGAAAGCACCAATGTCGGTGTCAAAAACGGGCGGATCTCGGTAGGGGGTCCCGAATCGCAAGGCCTAGGCGGATGGTAACAGGAGACAAGGGACACGATGTTTACCTGTGTTCGGGCCCTCTTGATGGAGGTAAAACCCTACGCCCCGCTTGATTGATATTGATATTGTGGATGTTTACAAGAGTGGATCTACCACGAGATCAAGGAGGCTAAACCCTAGAGCTAGCCTATGGTATGATTGTAAGGGTTGTTGATGTTCTAGTCCCACGGACTAAAGCCATCCGCTTTATATAGACACCGGAGAGGGCTAGGGTTACATAGAGTCGGTTACAATGGTAGGAGATCTACATATCCGTATCTCCAAGCTTGCCTTCCACGCCAAGGAAAGTCCCATCCGGACACGAGGTGAAGTCTTCAATCTTGTATCTTCATAGTCTTGGAGTCCGGTCGATGATGATAGTCCGCCAATGATAGTTCGGTGATGATGGTAGTCCGGCTATCCGGACACCCCTAATCCAGGACTCCTCAATCATGTCAATCACATCATTCTCCTAATGATGTGATCCCGTTAATCAAATGACAACACATGTCTATGGTTAGGAAACATAACCATCTTTGATTAATGAGCTAGTCAAGTAGAGGCATACTAGTGACGTTATGTTGGTCTATGTATTCACACATGTATTATGTTTCCGGTTAATACAATTCTAGCATGAATAATAAACATTTATCATGATATGAGGAAATGAATAATAACTTTATTATTGCCTCTAGGGCATATTTCCTTCAAGTATATCTCCCAGCTGTTGCGTGGTTTTCTCGCGGAACAGGGTACTCTTGCCCAGTTCTCATGTCCTGGTGCTCATGCTCAGAATGGCGTTGCTGAACATAAGCATCGCCATCTACTTGAGACGGCTTATGCGCTGATGATTGCCACTTCCCTTCCACCCCACTTTTGGGCTGAGGCTGTTTCTACATCCACCTATCTCATCAACATTCAGCCATCGACTGCTCTACAGGGTGGTATTCCTATGGAGTGTCTCACTGGTCGTTCTCCTGACTACTCAGCTCTTCGTATGTTTGGATGTATGTGATATGTCCTTCTTGCTCTAGAGAACGCACCAAACTAACTGCTCAGTCAGTTGAGTGTGTTTTCCTCGGCTACAATGACGAGCACAAGGGCTATCGCTGCTGGGATTCTGTTGGTGTCGCTTACGCATCTCGCGTGATGTGACTTTTGACGAGTCTCGTTCTTACTACCCACGTCATTTTTCCTTGAACTTCTCTGTGGATGATATTTCCTTTCTTCTTCTTCCCGATACACCCTGCTATGTGCCTCATGTTTCACCTCTTCCACCGGCCCCTCTCATTCCTTCTCCCTCACCATCGACCCCCTCTTATCCATCCTCCTCCTCCACCTCTCCACCATATCTCTAGTCCGTCCCCCTCTCTCACCGTTTCCTCTCCACTACACTCGCCGCCCTCGTACTGAGGATGCTTCCCCTGATTCGCCTGACGCACCTTCCACCTCTAGTGCACCTCCATTCACGCCTCCCCCTGTTCATAACCTCCGTGCTCGGCCTCGCCCCCGCCTGATCGCTATTCTACTGATCAGTACGGTCTCTCAGTTATTGCTGAGCCCACTTCCTATCAGACTGCCATGACTCAGCCTGAATGGCAGCTTGCGATGGCCGAAGAACTTGCTGCCCTTGAGCGCTCTGGCACATGGCATCTGGTTTCCCTCCCTTTCGGTGTTCGTCCCATCACCTGCAAGTGGGTCTACAAGATTAAGACTCGCTCTGATGGTTCTCTTGAGCGCTATGAAGCTCGTCTTGTGGCCCGTGGTTTTCAGCAGGAGCAGGGACGCGATTATGATGAGACATTCGCTCCTGTGGCCCACATGACCACTGTATGCACTCTCTTTGTTGTGGCTTATATTCGTCATTGGTCTATCTCTCAACTTGTTGTCCAGAACGCCTTTCTCAATGGCGAGTTGCGTGAGGAGGTTTATATGCAACCACCACCGAGGTACTATGCTCCTGATGGTATGGTCTGTAGGCTTCGTCGCTCCCTCTATGGTCTTAAACAGGCCCCTCGCGCCTGGTTTGAGCGTTTCGCCTCTGTGGTGACTGCCACTGGTATCTTGCCCAGTGATCATGATCCCGCGTTGTTTGTTCACACGTATCCTCGTGGTCGGACTCTTCTCCTTCTCTATGTTGATGACATGATCATTACTGGTGATGACTCTGACTACATTGCCTTTGTTAAGGCTCGTCTTCACGACCAGTTCCTCATGACTGATCTTGGTCCACTTCGCTATTTTCTTGGGATTGAGATCTCCTCGACCCTTGATGGCTTCTACATCTCCCAACAAAAATATATCAAGGATCTTCTTGCTCGCGCTGCCCTCGGTGATGAGCGCACAGTTGTGACTCCTATGGAGCTCAATGTTCAGCTTCGTGCCTCTGATGGTGACCCTCTTCCTAACCCCACTCGCTATTGTCACCTTTGTTGGCAGTCTTGTCTATCTTGCTCATACGCCGTTCCCCGACATCTCCTATCCTGTCCCACATCCTGAGTCAGTTTATTTCAGCCCCCACCTCTGTCCACTATAGTCACCTCCTTCGTGTTCTACGATATCTTCGTGGTACGATCTCTCAGCGCCTCTTCTTTCCCCACTCTAGCTCTCTTGAGCTCCAGGCCTACTTTGATGCTACCTGGAGTGATCCCTCTGATCGACGCTCGCTGTCTGCCATCGTGTCTTTCTTGGTGGCTCTCTTATTGCACGGAAGACAAAGAAACAGACTGCAGTTTCTCGCCGGGTACAGAGGCTGAGTTGCGAGCCATGGCTATGTTGACGGCTGAGGTGATCAAGTTACAAGTGGTTACTTGAGGATTTTGGTGTGTCTGCTACTACCTCGACTCCTTATCGCTGCATACAATACCAAGTGCTATCAGTATTGCACGTGACCCGGTGAAGTGCGTCACCAAGCACATCGGTGTGGATGCCCACTTTGTGCGTGAGGATCAGACTCTCGCTCTCCACTATGTGCCATCTGAGTTACAGTTGGCGGACTTCTTCATGAAAGCACAGACTCGAGCGCAGCATGGTTTTCTTCTCTCCAAACTCAATGTTGTTGATCCACCATGAGTTTGAGGGGGGTGTTAGATGTGTATAGTCCCTTTTCGTTACATCCCCATTTGTATAAGGGGTTTCTTGCACTTTACCTCACATGTATATGTAATGGCCTTTGGCCCTTAGTGAATACTAGTTGCCCATTATCTGATAGTCCTATGTTTCGTTCCAGATCATCATAGTGAGATATCTATCTGGCAAGAAGCCTGAGAGTTGGGTTCAATGTCCAGCGAGAAGCATAGTTCCCTTCTCTCATGTACTCCAACATTAAGTAGCGGCACACACTGTATTGTCAATCACTAGCTATAGCTTTTGAGGCTATGATCACACGTAGATTACTATGCAAGTACGCATCAGCCGTTATTATTAATAATGCCTCAGGACCACAGGGCACCAGCTTGGCGGAGCAGCGGCACGAGATGGCCACCGAGATGCAGCTGCATGACCTGCCTGGTGCCGCCGACGAGCGCGCCACGGATGAACATTGCCGGCACCGCCGGGCCCTGGCCCACCATGCCAGCGAGCGCCCTCTCCAGATCCTCCCTCTGGGGGTCCTTGTCCAGCTCGTGCACCGTAGAGCTAACACCCAGCTCCGCAAAGAGCCTCGTCATGGTGCGGGACATGCAGCAGCAGCTCGCCCCAAAGATCACCACCGTGCCCTGTGACGCCATCGTCGTCACCCTGTCCGCCATTGCTGAATTGCCTAGCTCTCTCTCCTCTGTATCTCGATCGATCAGCTCACTTCACTTGACCTAGCTGTAGGCTGTTGCTTCTTGCAACTTTGTGATGGTGATGACCCAACATTTATAGATGGCTGCGGCAAGCGCATAGATAAGAGGAAGTGCTTAATCGAGGTGTAAGGTAAACACTAGCGTGTGAAAAATTAGGGATAACATATATCCTGTGCGAAAAGGTTCTTTTCTAGCACCACTTGTAACCTTTGCCTTTCGCGGGAGGGGGATTTCATACAGTTAGGTAACGCTAGGAATGTGGCCAATCTTTAATATGATATTTCTTCTCAGAACTAATATAAGAGCGTTTAGAATACTAAAATAGTGATCTAAATGCTCTTATATTAGTTTACGGAGGGAGTATTTTACAATGTTTTCGAGAAGTGAAAAACGAAGATGAATAGGATTCAAGATAACCTGGAGTTTAGGTATCATATATAGAAAAAAGATCCATGGTATCAATTGATCAATCAAAATCAATGCTTCAGCCGTTGATTTGTTAGGTTCTTGGTAAACTAGATTAAGATCCACTCTAATGGCCATTCATGTGTGACAAGGAATAGCACCGGGGTGGAGTTTGTGCACGTCATGCATCACGTATGTTTTTATCATAGTTGCGGAGTCGTGCGTGACAAGGAATGACATTAAAACCACTCTATGAAATGGCATCCATTAAATTTTCCCTTAGAATTGCTAGTGTACTCCTAACTAGTGATGGGTGGCTTACAGCTCTATAACATAAAAATTGGATAAAATGGATGTTTTTAAAAAAAAGAGCATATCACGAATAACATGAGTACCTTGTCTTATCCTTTGAACCATCCCTGCACAGGACAACTTTCTTGACAAAAACTGTATGTTCAGTTAAGGTTCTTTTCTAGCACCACTTGTAACCTTTGCCTTTCGGAGGGGCAAAATTTCATACAGTTAAGTATCGCTAGGAATGTGGCCAATCTTTAATACGTATTATTTTACAATGTTTTCGAGAAGTGAAAAACGAAGATGAATAGGATTCAAGATAACCTGAGGTTTAGGTATCATATATAGAAAAAAGGTCCATGGTATCAATTGATCAATCAAAATCAATGCTTCAGCCGTTGATTTGTTAGGTTCCTGGTAAACTAGATTAAGATCCACTCTAATGGCCATTCGTGTGTGACAAGGAATAGCACCGGGGTGGAGTTTGTGCACGTCATGCATCACGTATCTTTTTATCATAGTTGCGGAGTCGTGCATGACAAGGAATGACATTAAAACCACTCTATGAAATGGCATCCATTAAATTTTCCCTTAGAATTGCTAGTGTACTGGTAACTAGTGATGGGTGGCTTACAGCTCTGATAACATAAAAATTGGACAAAATGGATGGTTTTTAAAAAAAAAGAGCATATCACGAATAACATGAGTACCTTGTCTTATCCTTTGAACCATCCCTGCACAGGACAACTTTCTTGACAAAAACTGTATGTTCAGTTATTTCCCTTTCAATTGATGCTCGTCATTTTTATTTCGCTGTCTCTTCAAAGTTTCTACACTACCCATCATTACCAGATACTCAATATTAATGCACACTGCCGATAAACTTAGAAGATTCAGTACAGTTTTGCTGGATATCTTGCAATATACCTCTGCAAACTTACATGGCCGATTGACTGCAATATCTACTATTTCAGGAAGAGAAACAACTATATGCAGTATCTTAGAAGACTCAGTATAGTTCTGCTGGAGAACTTGCAATACACTTCTACAAACATCATGTTTTTTCAGTGAATGAACAGAGGTTGTACAACGTGGCATGAACGTCTATACATTTTTATTTGTAAGCTTAATATTTGCTAGTATCAAAATCGGAACTAAGTACGAGACTATTATTCCTACTCCTACATATTGGCCAAATAGCAGACAACGACACATGTTGATTGCAGAGTAGTGACAAATACTAAAGAATAGAAGACCGTAAAAAGGCATGCACTAGCTAGATGAGATGTACTCAAGCCCATCTGAATAATATTGATTGGTCATACATTTTCATACCTCATAAAGAAACATAGCTTTCCATCATAGAAGTTGTACCCAGTGACGATAATACAAAGGTCAAAGCACAGGGGGATCATTGCTCTCGATCATGCCCCCCGTTCAGTGCAGGGGAAATAGGAGTCCAGATCATCATAAAGAGAGAGGTATGTATGTGGTTCATACCCGGACGAATAAAACGGTGATCAGAGGTTCTAAGACCCAACTTATACATGACTAATTGACAGCTGATGTGCAAGTCCTCAACCTTGTTCTCTATAATTATCTTTTACACTGAATTTTGTATCTACTTACCTCCCCCCCCCCTCCCCCCGCCGCCCCCCAATACCCAAATCCTGGCTCCACCCCTGGTCGCGTGCGCCACTGGCGCGCTACCGTGATAGTACCAGCTGCATATATGCTTGTTGCATGCATATACTCCCTCCGTCCGAAAATACTTGTAAAGTGGGAGCCTAAGTCATGGTGATGGACTCAGGGCAAGTGTTTGTGAATTCATCGATCCGCATTCAATGCTTGTACTACGGTATGGTTGAACTCGAGCCCTCCGTTCTGTGAGGACTTGTTAATTATCTCGAGATTGTAACCGGATCATTATGGAATACTAGCAAGATGCCCGTGCATTGCACGAAACATCAAGATGCATTTTTGTACAAAACACCTGTTATGATTGACCCATGCAGGAGTAATCCCATGTGTAAAAACTAATGATATCTCGAGAATTTTATCGGAAAAATGGTATCTCAAGAATTTCATCGAAAAAATGAAAGATGAGAGATAAGGTGAGGAGGAGTGGAGCGTGGTGGTGACTGGTGGTCGGACTGGGCGGAGGCATGGGGATGGACGGCGCCGGCAGGCGGCAGCGGCCACCATGCTAGATTGTTCTAGAGACTTCCTTTTTTAGTTGCTCAGCAATAAGATTGTGGGAGATAAGGATGAACGAGGTAAGGCCTTATCTGTAAATGTGGAGAGAGGTGTGGGTATCTTTTGTAAAATTGTCATAGTTTGCTTCCTGTCCGTCAGATATAAATCGGACGGTCTATATTACAAGATGGTAGGCACACCATCATCATCAACTCGGTTTTTTATAAGAGTAGAGAAAACTCTTTTTAATCTCGCAAAAATAAGTTCTTTCTAGAGGAAAAAAAGAGACACAAAGTTCGACTCGGGATGGGTGTTTGTTCGGGCGGAGACAAGAGCTTTACGATCGAGTTGATCCACGAGAGAATTACTACGCGATGCGTTTGCTTGGGGCCGGGATCCTATCCGTCTTCAACTCAGCCGGTCTACGTAGACACAGGAGGTGGGCAAAACGAGCTATATAAACAGTACAACAGAGATTAGCTGGATCGTGTCTCATAACACCGATCCTGCACGCCTATTCCGCCGTCACAACTCCTCCTTTGCTCCTGGGACGATTAATTCGATAGCTCCCAGCCACCGACCATGGCCAAGGCCCCAAGGGCAGGGGCGACGTCTCACCACCGCAACCTCCCAGATGAGATCGTCATATGGGAGATCCTTGTCCGTCTGTCACGCACCCAAGGCCCTCCTCCTACGACTTCCTCCTCGCCCACCACACCTGCCAGCCCGCTCTTCCTTTCCTCCACAACTATGAAAACTATAGAAAAGGCATCCGAATCAGTGACACCCTAGACGTCTGTTGCTTCGCCCATCGACCAAGGGTGGCCGCCCCCGACCATCCCAAGCCCGTCACCCGGCGACTAATTAACCAAACCTCCTTTCATCTAGATGACGCCTTCTGCAATGACGAGACCCCCTTCTCTTGTCCGGTTACCTCCTGTGATGGCCTCCTCATCTTCCACACCGGGCTCAACAACTTCTTCATCTGCGATCCGGCTGTTGGGGAACGTTGCAGAAAATTAAAAATTTTCCTACAGTTTCATCAAGATCCATCTATGAGTTCATCTAAGCAACGAGTCATGGGAGAGTGATTGCATCTACATACCACTTGTAGATCGCAGGCGGAAGCGCTCAATGGAACGGGATGATGGAGTCGTGACCGCCGTGATCCAAATCACCGATGACCAAGTGCTGAACGGACAGCACCTCCGCTGCTCAACACACGTACGGAGCGGATGACGTCTCCTCCTTCTTGATCCAGCAAGGGGGAAGGAGAGGTTGATGAAGATCCAGCAGCACGACGGCGTGATGGTGTATGCAGCAGAACTCCGGCAGGGCTTCGCCAAGCTGCTGCGGGAGGAGGACGAGGTGTAGCAGGGGGAGGGAGGCGCCAAGACTCAGGGTGCGGCTGCCCCTCCCTCCCCTCCCTTTATATAGGCCCCCAGGGGGGGCGCCCGCCCCAGCAGATGGGTAAACTCACAAGGGGGCGGCGACCAGGGGGTGGAGTAACCCCCAAGCAAGTGGGCGGCTTCACCTAGGGTTTCCAACCCTAGGCGCAGGAGGGGCTATAGGGGCGACCAGCCCACTAGGGGCTGGTTCCTCCCCACTTCAGCCCACGGGCCCTCCGGATAGGTGGCCCCACTGTGGACCTCGGGACCCTTTCGGTGGTCCCGGTACAATACCGTGACCCCGAACTCTCCCGATGGTCAAACAGCACTTCCTATATATAATTCTTTACCTCCGGACCATTCCGAACTCCTCGTGGACGTCCGGGATCTCATCCAGGACTCGAACAACATTCGGTTTGCTGCATACTCATATTCATACAACCCTAGCGCCACCGAACCTTATGTGTAGACCCTACGGGTTCGGGAGACACGAGACATGACCGAGACGGCTCTCGGTCAATAACCGCCAGCGGATCTGGATACCCATGTTGGCTCCTACATGCTCCTCGATGATATCATCGGATGAACCACGATGTCGAGGATTCAATCAACCCCGTGATACTATTCCCTTTGTCGACGGTATAGTTACTTGCCCGAGATTCGATCGTCGGTATACCAATACCTCGCTCAATCTCGCTGCCGGCAAGTCACTTTACTCGCATCAGTAATGCATGGTCCCGTGACCAAACACTTGGTCACTTTGAGCTCATTATGATGATGCACTACCGAAAGGGCCCAAGTGATACCTCTCCGTCATACGGAGTGACAAATCCCAGCCCTCGATCCGTGTCAACCCAATGTACACTTTCGGAGATACCTGTAGTGCACCTTTATAATCACCCGATTATTGCCAGGACGCTTTGGTACACCCAAAGCACTCCTACGGTATCCGGGAGTTACACGATCTCATGGTCAAAGGAAAAGATATTTGACATTGGAAAAGCTCTAGAAAACGAACTACATGATCTTGTGCTATGCTTAGGATTGGGTCTTGTCCATCACATCATTCTCCTAATGATGTGATCCCGTTATCAATGACATCCAATGTCCATAGTCAGAAACCATGACTATCTGCTGATCAACGAGCTAGTCAACTAGAGGCTCACTAGGGACATATTGTGGTCTATGTATTCACACGTGTATTACGATTTCCGGATAATACAATTATAGCATGAATAAAAGAGAATTATCATGAACAAGGAAATATAATAATAATACTTTTATTATTGCCTCTAGGGCATATTTCCAACAGTCTCCCACTTGCACTAGAGTCAATAATCTAGTTACATTGTGATGAATCGAACACCCATAGAGTTCTGGTGTTGATCATGTTTTGCTCGCGGAAGAGGTTTAGTCAACGGATCTGCGACATTCAGATCTGTATGCACTTTGCAAATTTCTATGTCCCCATCTTGAACATTTTCACGAATGGAGTTGAAGCGACGCTTGATGTGCTCGGTCTTCTTGTGAAACCTCGGCTCCTTGGCAAGTGCAATAGCTCCAGTGTTGTCACAAAAGAGTTTGATCGGCTCCGACGCATTGGGTATGACTCCTAGGTCGGTGATGAACTCCTTCACCCAAATTGCTTCATGCGCTGCCTCCGAGGCTGCCATGTACTCCGCTTCACATGTAGATCCCGCCACGATGCTTCTGCTTGCAGCTGCACCACCATCGCTTCCACCATTCAACATATATCATGATCCGGTTTGTGACTTTGAGTCATTCAGATTCGTGTCGAAGCTTGAAGCGCCGACGTAACCCTTTACGACGAGCTCTTCGTCACCTCCATAAACGAGAAACATGTCCTTTGTCCTTTTCGTGTACTTCAGGATATTCTTGACCGTTGTTCAGTGTTCCTTGCCGGGATTACTTTGGTACCTTCCTACCAAACTTACGGCAAGGTTTACATCAGGTCCGTACACAGCATGGCATACATAATAGATCCTATGGCTGAGGCATAGGGATGACACTCATCTCTTCTTTATCTTTTTCCGTGGTCGGGCATTGAGCCGAGCTCAATTTCAAGACCTTGCAAAACAGGCAAGAACCCTTTCTTGGACTGATCCATTTTGAACTTCTTCAAAATCTTATCGAGGTATGTGCTTTGTGAAAGACCTATGAGGCGTCTCGATCTATCCCTATAGATTTTGATGCCTAATATGTAAGCAGCTTCTCCAAGGTCCTTCATTGAAAAACTCTTATTCAAGTAGGCCTTAATGCTGTCCAAAAGTTCTATATCATTTCCCATGAAAACTATGCCATCTACATATAATATGAGAAATGCTACAGAGCTCCCACTCACTTTCTTGTAAACGCAGGCTTCTCCATAAGTCTCAGATAAACCCAAACGCTGTGATCATCTCATCAAAGCGTAATGTTCCAACTCCGAGATGCTTGCACCAGCCCATAAATGGATCGCTGGAGCTTGCATACCTTGTTAGCATTCTTAGGATCGATAAAACCTTCCGCTGCATCATATACAGCTCTTCCTTAAGATAACCGTTAAGGAATGCCGCTTTTGACGTCCATCTGCCATATCTCATAATCATAGTATGCGGCAATTGCTAACATGATTCGGACGGACTTAAGCTTCGCACACGGAGAGAAAGTCTCATCGTAGTCAATCCCTTGAACTTGCCGATAACCCTTAGCTAAAACTCGAGCTTTATAGATGGTAACATTACCATCCGTCATTCGCCTTCTTCTTAAAGATCCATTTGTTTTCTATCGTCACGATCATCGGGCAAGTCTGTCAAAGTCCATACTTTGTTTTCATACATGGATCCTATCTCGGATTGCATGGCTTCAAGCCATTTGTTGGAATCTGGGCCCGCCATCGCTTCTTCATAGTTCAAGGTTCACCGTTGTTCAACAACATGATTTCCAAGACAGGGTTGCCGTACCACTGCAGTGCGGAACGCGTGTCCTAGTGGACCTATGAAGTTCAGTAGCAACGTGATCCGAAGTACCTTGATCATCATCATTAATTTCCTCTCCAGTCGGTGTAGGCACCACAGGAACATTTTCCTGAGCTGCACTACTTCATCGAGTTCTACTTTCCTCCCACTTAGTCCTTTCGAGAGAAACTCTTTTTCCAGAAAGGATCCGTTCTTGGCAACAAAGATCTTGCCTTCGGATCTAAGGTAGAAGGTATACCCAATGGTTTCCTTAGGGTATCCTATGAAGACGCATTTTTCCGACTTGGGTTCGAGCTTTTCAAGTTGAAGTTTCTTGACATAAGCATCGCATCCCCAAACTTTTAGAAACGATAGCTTAGGTTTCTTCCCAAACCATAATTCATACGGTGTCGCCTCAACGGATTTAGACGGTGCCCTATTTAAAGTGAATGTAGCTGTCTCTAGAGCGTATCCCCAAAATGATAGTGGTAAATCAAGAAGAGATATCATAGATCGCACCATATCCAATAGAGTGCGACATTTACGCTCGGACACACCGCTATTACCGAGGTGTTCCAGCGGCGTGAGTTGTGAAACGATTCCACATTTCCTTAAGTGTGTACCAAATTCGTGACTTAAATATTCTCCTCCACGATCCGATCAGAAGAACTTTATTTTTCGGTCACGTTGATTCTCTACCTCATTCTGAAATTCCTTGAAATTTTCAAAGGTCTCAGACTTGTGTTTCATCAAGTAGACATACCCATATCTACTCAAGTCGTTCGTGAGAGTGAGAACATAACGATATCCTCCATGAGCCTTCAACGCTCATTGGACCGCATACATCGGTATGTATGATTTCCAATAAGTTGGTTGCTTGCTCCATTGTTCCGGAGAACGGAGTCTTGGTCATTTTGCCCATAAGGCATGGTTCGCATGTGTCAAATGATTCATAATCGAGAGACTCTAAAAGTCCATCAGCATGGAGCTTCTTCATGCGTTTGACACCAATGTGACCAAGGCGGCGAAGCCACAAGTATGTGGGACTATAGTTATCAAATTTACATCTTTTGTTATTCACACTATGAATATGTGTAACATTACGCTCGAGATTCATTAAGAATAAACCATTGACCTTCGGAGCATGACCATAAAACATATCTCTCATATAAATAGAACAACCATTATTCTCGGATTTAAATGAGTAGCCATCTCAGATTAAACGAGATCCTCGATACAATGTTCATGCTCAAACTTGGGACTAAATAACAATTATTGAGGTTTAAAACTAATCCCGTAGGTAAATGTAGAGGTAGCGTGTCGACGGCGATCACATCGACTTTGGAACCATTCCCGACGCCGCGATCGCCACCTCGCCCTTCGCCAGCCTCCGCTTATTCCGCAGCTCCTGCTGTGGAGTTACATATATGAGCAACGGCACCGTATCAAATACCTGTGGAGTTACTACGAGTAATCGGTAAGGTACATGATCAATTACATGTATATCAAATATACCTTTAGTGTTGCCGCCTTCTTGTTCGCTAAGTATTTGGGGCAGTTCCACTTCCAAAGTGACCCTTCCCTTTGCAATAAAAACACTTTATCCTCGTGCTTGGGTCCATTGCACGACTTCTTCCCCGCAATCGCTTACCAAGCGCTGCAACATCCTTGCCGCCCTTCTTGAAGTTCTTCTTACCTTGCCCTTCTTGAACTTAGTGGTTTTATTGACCATCAACACTTGATGCTCCTTCTTGATTTCTACCTCTGCTGACTTCAAAGCATTGAAAATACTTCAGGAATAGTTTTCACCATCCCCGTGCATATTGTAGTTCATCACAAAGCTCTTGTAGCTCGGTGGGAGCGATCAAGGATTCTGTCAATGACCGCCTCGTCCGGGAGGTTAATGTCCACCTGGGACAGGAGGTTATGCAACCTGCACATTTTGAGTATGTGCTCACTAACAAAACTATTTTCCTCCATCTTACAACTGTAGAACTTGTCGGAGACTTCATATCTCGACCCGGCATGAGCTTGGAAAACTAGTTGCAGCTCTTCAACATCTCATATGCTCCGTGTTGCTCAAAACGCTTTTGGAGCCCTGGGTTCTAAGCTGTAAAGCATGCCGACCGAACGAGGGAGTAATCATCAAGACGAGACTGCCAAGCCGCTCATAACGTCCTGGTTCTCTGGGATGGGTGCTTCACCTAGCGGTGCTTCTAGGACATATTGTTTCTTGGCAGCTATGAGGATAATCCTCAGGTTCCGGACCCAGTCCGAATAGTTGCTGCCATCATCTTTCAGCTTGGTTTTCTCTAGGAATGCGTTGAAGTTCACGGTGACATGAGCGTTGGCCATTTGATCTACAAGACATTTTGCAAAGATTTTAGACTATTGTTCATGATAATAAAGTTCATCTAATCAAATTATTTAATGAACTCCCACTCAGATTTGACATCCCTCTAGTCATCTAAGTGTTACATGATCCGAGTCGACTAGGCCGTGTCCGATCATCACGTGAGACGGACTAGTCATCGTCGATGAACATCTCCATGTTGATCGTATCTTCCATACGACTCATGTTCGACCTTTCGGTCTCCTGTGTTCCGAGGCCATGTCTGTACATGCTAGGCTCGTCAAGTTAACCTAAGTGTTTTGCATGTAAAACTATCTTACACCCATTGTATGTGAACGTAAGGATCTATCACACCGATCATCACGTGGTGCTTCAAAACGCATTTAACTTTAGCAATGGTGCACGCTTAGGGAGAACACTTTCTTGAAATTGTTATGAGGATCATCTTATTTACTACGCTCGCTCTAAGTAAACAAGATGCATAAACATAATAAACATCACATGCAATTATATAGTAGTGACATGATATGGCCAATATCATATAGCTCCTTTGATCTCCATCTTCGGGGCTCCATGATCATCTTGTCACCAGCATGACACCATGATCTCCATCATCATGATCTCCATCATCGTGTCTTCATGAAGTTGTCACGCCAACGACTACTTCTACTTCTATGGCTAACGCGTTTAGCAATAAAGTAAAGTAATTTACATGGCGCTCTTCAATGACACGCAGGTCATACAAAAAATAAAGACAACTCCTATGGTTCTCGCCGGTTGTCATACTCATCGACATGCAAGTCGTGATTCCTATTACAAGAACATGATCTCATACATCACATATATCATTCATCATTCATCACAACTTTGGCCATATCACATCACAAAACACTTGCTGCAAAAACAAGTTAGACGTCCTCTAATTGTTGTTGCAAGTTTTACGTGGCTGCAATAGGGTTCTAGCAAGAACGCTTTTCTTACCTACGAGAAAGCCACAAAGTGATTTGTCAAATTCTATTTACCCGTCATAAGGACCCTTTTCATCGAATCTGCTCAAACTAAAGTGGGAGAGACAGACACCCGCTAGCCAACTTACGAAACTAGTGCATGTCACCGGTGGAACCTGTCTCACGTAAGCGCACGTGTAAGGACGGTCCGGCCGCTTCATCCCACAATACCGCTGAAGCAAGATAAGACTAGTAGCGGCAAGAGAGTTGACAACATCTACGCCCACAACAAATTGTGTTCTACTCGTGCAATAGAGAACTACGCACAGACCTAGCTCATGATGCCACTTTGTTGGGGAACGCTTGCAGAAAATTAAAAATTTTCCTACGGTTTCACCAAGATCCATCTATGAGTTCATCTAAGCAACGAGTCATGGGAGAGTGATTGCATCTACATACCACTTGTAGATCGCGTGCGGAAGCGTTCAATGGAACGGGGATGATGGAGTCGTACTCGCCGTGATCCAAATCACCGATGACCAAGTGTTGAACGGACAGCACCTCCGCGTTCAACACACGTACGGAGCGGATGACGTCTCCTCCTTCTTGATCCAGCAAGGGGGAAGGAGAGGTTGAGGAAGATCCAAGCACGACGGCGTGGTGGTGGATGCAAGAGAGAACTCCGCAGGGCTTCGCCAAGCTGCTGGGAGGAGGACGAGGTGTAGCAGGGGAGGAGGCGCCAAGACTCAGGGTGCGGCTGCCCTCCATCCCTCCCTTTATATAGGCTCCTCAGAGGGCGCCGGCCCCGCAGATGGGAAAACTCCCAAGGGCGGCGGCTGTGGGGGTGGAGTACCCCAAGGCAAGTGGGCGCTTCACCTAGGGTTTCCAACCCTAGGCGCAGGGGCCCAAGGCGCGACCAGCCCACTAGGGGCTGGTTCCTCCCCACTTCAGCCCACGGGGCCCTCCGGGATAGGTGGCCCCACCCGGTGGACCCCCGGGACCCTTTCGGTGGTCCTGGTACAATACCGGTGACCTCCGAAACACTCCCGATGGCCGAAACAGCACTTCCTATATATAATTCTTTACCTCCGGACCATTCCGGAACTCCTCGTGACGTCCGGGATCTCATCCGGGACTCCGAACAACATTCGGTTTGCTGCATACTCATATTCATACAACCCTAGCGCCACCGAACCTTATGTGTAGACCCTACGGGTTCGGGAGACATGCAGACATGACCGAGACGGCTCTTCGGTCAATAACCAGCAGCTGGATCTGGATACCCATGTTGGCTCCCACATGCTCCTCGATGATATCATCGGATGAACCACGATGTCGAGGATTCAATCAACCCCGTTTACTATTCCCTTTGTCAGACGGTATGTTACTTGCCCAAGATTCGATCGTCGGTATCCCAATACCTCGCTCAATCTCGCTGCCGGCAAGTCACTTTACTGCATCGTGAATAAATGATCCGTGACCAAACACTTGGTCACTTTGAGCTCATTATGATGATGCACTACCGAGTGGGCCCGGTGATACCTCTCCGTCATACGGAGTGACAAATCCCGCCTCGATCCGTGTCAACCCAACAGACACTTTCGGAGATACCTGTAGTGCACCTTTATAGTCACCCGATTACGTTGCCAGGACGCTTGGTACACCCAAAGCACTCCTACGGTATCCGGGAGTTACACGATCTCATGGTCTAAGGAAGAGATATCGACATTGGAAAAGCTCTAGCAAAACGAACTACACGATCTTGTGCCATGCTTAGGATTGTCTTGTCCATCACGTCATTCTCCTAATGACGTGATCCCGTTGTCAATGACATCCGATGTCCATAGTCGAAACCATGACTATCTGATGACCAACGAGCTAGTCAACTAGAGGCTCACTAGGGACGTATTGTAGTCTATGTATTCACACGTGTATTACGATTTCCGGATAATACAGTTATAGCATGAATAAAAGACAATTATCATGAACAAGGAAATATAATAATAATACTTTTATTATTACCGCTAGGGCATATTTCCAACACCGGCAACTCCCCAGTATGCTCGCATCCCACTGCCTACACATCTTAACTGGTGGATTCTGGGAATGTACCCCCCCCCCTACCGGTGAGTATAGACTATTGCTCTACTCATACATACCGGCACCCGGGAGTGATGTTGCGTGCCATGTCTTGGCACTGGGCCCCGGCCAGCCTCCGAGGCACATCGGGTGGCCAGATGCGATTACACATATGATTGCGGAGCTAGAATCAGACCCTCATGTGCTATTCCGTGGTAGCCTGCATTGGTACCCATTGTATTATGAAGGCAAAAACACCATGATAGTGGTGTTTGACACCACATCTGAGTCATTCCGGGAGATGTGTGCTCCCGTTGTTACTCACTGCGCTGACTTGTTTGAGAAGGACAACATGCTCAGCATGTCCGCCTTTGATGTGAAAACCATTGATATATGGGTGTTGCAAGACTATGAAAGGGAGGTCTGGGCCTTAAAACAGAAGATTGAATTGCCAATTGCGGAGATCAAGGTGCAGTGTGACAAGTATGATGGTAGGTTGGATTTGATGGTTGTGCATGTGGATGGTGAGTTGCTCGTGTTGGTCAAATTTGACGAGTGGCTTCTTCTTGTTGGCATGGATGGCAAATTGGTCGCCACTCCCCATCACAAAGAAGTCGGTCTTAGTCACTTTAATCTCAAACAAACTCTTGTTCCGCAAACCTTCTTTTCGACACTAGAGGGTTATGTAATGCTCCGCCTTTCATCTAAAGATTGTTGAGTGAGTTGGTGCTTCGTAACATCATTGATGTTTGTATCCTCATGAGCTGCATGTTATATGAATTGGATCCACTATGAGCTACTAGCTTCTTTGATGATGCAAGTAAAATTCTACTCATGACGCTCTGGCTGTTACATAGTTGCATGAAATCCATGCGTGTCTCGATACCCTTCCATGTTGAACGAAGTGCCTACTGAGCATGTTGATTCCAAGATTATCAAGTCATTTTGATGTGTGTTTAAAATTCTGTGCCAACTATTATGTGTGATGTTTCTATTTTCTGTCATAGAAGAATTATGTTTCTCGTTTATCTCTAGGTCTTCTTAGTACTTGTATAGAAAAAGGGATGCAAAGATATCAGAAAATAAAGTATGGAACTAGTTCCAGATCGTACCTAAATATCTTCTCTTAGGACTACTGGTATAGAAAAAGGGATGCAAGGATATCAGAAAATAAAATATGGAACTAGTTCCAGATCGTACCTAAAGATTTCCTCTTAGGACTACTGGTAATGAATTTGTGATGATGGACAGATTAAAATCTTTGTGGACAAATACTGGAAAACAAAATTAAGTTTTAAGGTGAAAATATGCGCACCTGGTTGTCCGGAACACAAATGAAGCTTCCTCACCACAAGCAGTACTTTCAATATTAGTATTTACTTATTTTTATTGCAGTTGCCGCTCTTTTTTTCGTGTGGCATTACTGATCGCTACATCAAAATCTTGGGTTAATTATCATTTTGCCCTCAGTGGTGTCTGTGTGCTCAGTTTTACCCTCAGATGCGAATTGTGCTCAGTTTTGCCCCTAATCCATGCACAGCAACTATGACGAGGCCAAACGGCCATATTTGAGTCCATTCCGGCCGTCGGCGTTAGTGGTAGTGGGTCCGGAGCTTACACGTCGGACCGCGTGGACGTGGGTCCGGAGCTGACATGTAGGCCCATGCAACTAAATCCCCAAATCATTCTAGCTCACTCTACCCATCCGCCGGCCGGCTATCCTGCGCCGCCACCGTCGCCACCTGCGCCGTGGCCAGCACCTGCCCCGCCACCATCTGCACGGCCTGCTCTGCCGCTACCGTCCTGCGCCTACGCCCACGGGTTACTGCGACGCCGCCACCTTCTCGCGACGCCACGGTGGGCGCCCGCCACCTGCTCGACTCGCTGGCGCTGCCTCCTTCCGTGGCGCCCGCCGAGCGCCAAAGGTGGGGGCTGCTGGAGCTATTTGAACTAGGAGGAAGAACCCTAGGGCGAAATGGCGAGCAGCGGTGACCTGGAGTATTTGGCGAGGCAGACATCGGGCCGTAGATCTGCCGCGTCCACGACCGTGTTCCCGAGGGGTAAGTCTCGCCTCTTGTTTAGATTGAGCCTAGTTGTGCATTTGAACACTCGATTCGAGTAGGTTTGCCCAATTAGTGTGCTGATTGCGTCTCTGTTTTTCGCCGGTTAGGATGGAGTTGCGGTTTGCTTTCATGGTGCACATTAGAAGGGACCGGTACATGTTTGATGCAAAGGATAAGAAGAAATACCAAGGAGGTTTTGATTATCGGTTGCCAATGGCCAGTAATTGGAGTTTTGCATAATTTGGGGAGGTAATTTGTAGCCAATATCCTTGGGGTTTGCTTGATGAAGTGGTATACAAATACTATGATGGGGAAAAGAAACGGGTGACAGTTAGTAATGATGAAGAGCTAGCTACCATGTTTGTTAGGCATAAAGAGAAAGATAATTTTCACGTGAGGCTGCAAGTTGATGTGCTTGAGCAGGCATTTGGACCTAGGATGACGGGTGCAACATCTCGGGGAGAACCAAGTCGTCGTAATGGCATCTCTAGCCAGAACAGTTCAGTTGGTGCACGGTGACGTGGTGGCTCGACAAGTGTGGGCAACAGCAGTAGGGTCCCCCTTGAAGTGGAGCCTGATGACTACAATTCTGGGGTTGATGAAGAGAAGCTATATTCTGATGTTATTCGGAATTTACGACGGGCACCTCGGACTGAAAACCAAGATGAGGCTCACAATGCAGTCCGTGTGGATGATGACGCAGTGGGTGAGGACGAAGACCTTGCAGCTGTTGAATGGGACCCTTTGAACCCTCGTATGGAAGAAGGTACAGTTTTTGCATCCATGAATGAGTGTAGAAATGCACTTGTGACATACTGCATCAAGGTAGAACGTACTTTCAAAGTTGACAAGAGCGATCAAGTACGTTACAGAGTGCACTATCCGACTGAGGGTTGTCCATGGAGGCTGCTCGCATTTAAAATGTGAAATAGCACTAATGTTCAGGTCAAAGTGAACCCTTTTAAGCACACATGCCAGGAATCAACCCTTAGGAAGGATACAATCAGTAGAGCCAAGTCAAGATGGGTGGCTGAAGAAGTAAAGAAGTGGGTGAAAGAAAACCAGCAAGTGGGTCCAAAGGAATTGCATAAGAATATCAAAGATAAGTTCAAGATAGATTTACCATACATGAGGTTGTTCAATGGTAAACAACATGCTATGGATTCTATTTATGGTAACTGGCAGGAAAGTTTTCAATTGTTGTATTCATTCAAAGGTGAAGTGGAGAGGACAAGCCCGGGTAGTATTATAGATATTGATCACCACACCGTGGAGTACACATTCAAAGGAGTGACAGAGACCAAGGAATGCTTTAGGAGGGTTTTTGTCTGCTTTGAGGCTTGTCGCCGGGGTTTTTTGGCAGGCTGCAGGCCTTATTTGGCTATTGATGCCACTTTTCTCACTGTGGAGGTTTAAAGGACGCTTAGTAGCAGCTTGTGCAGTTGATGCACACGGTTTTGTATTTCCAGATTGCCTATGGTGTCTTTGGAGAGACAGAGTCCGAGGAGAGCTGGACTTGGTTTTTGCATAATCAAGGCCGGCTATTGCACATCCCAATGGGTTGGTCATTCATACAGATGCTCGCAAAGGTTTAGAAGTGGTCAGTGGACAGTGTGTTCCCTGGAGTAGAGCATAGGGAATGCATGCGTCACCTTGCTGCAAATTTCATGAAGAAATTCAAAGGAAAGGTGTATACCGACAATTTATGGCCAACATCTTTGACTTGCAGTGTGAAGAAGCACAACTACCACTTGAGGCAGTTATACATGAATCCTAAAGTGAAAGAATACTTGGAAACACACCACTCCAAGTTATGGGCCAGAAGCCAATTCAATGAAGTGAGCAAAATTGACTATGTGCACAATAATCTAGCAGAGTCTTTCAAGTCAACGATCCGAAAACTAAAGGGTCATTATGTGGTGGATTTGCTTGACAGGATAAGGATAGAATACATGCAGAAATTTCATTATCGTGTAGGAATAGCCGAGGCAAAATTCATGGGCCACATTATCATCCCTGCCGTGATGAATGAACTGAAGCGTAAGACAACAGGCTTGAAATGAACATGACTCTTTGCTCGGGTACCACACAGAGATATCATATTTGGATAAAGAGAAGAGGGAATGGAGATATCCAATGGATTTAGAAGCTAGAACTTGCAGTTGTAGGCAATGGCAGATAACTGGGTTGCCATGCATTCATGCCTTGTTTTTCATCACTTCTCTCCCAGGTCCAGCAGGGAACATACTATGTGCATGATTACTACTCTGTTGCAAGGTTCAAAGCCACATATGCTTATGCCTTGCCTGCTATGGAGGGAAAACAACAATGGGACATGGTGGACCCAGGATTCAAGCTTTGCGCTCCAGTTCTGAAGAGAGAAGCAGGTAGACCAAGGAAGAGTCGAATCATACCTCGCAGCGAAGGAGCTGGACTTGGAGCGAGGAAGCGTAAGTGCACAAGGTGTGGTGGGTCTGGTCATTTCGGCAAGTATTGTGATAACACAGTAGATCCAGCGTTCGGAGAGAGTTTCGATGAAGGCTTCGATGAAAATGTTGGTCAACAGCCGGTTGCCTCAACAGATGATGAAAATGATGGTCAACAGCCGGTTGTATCAGATGAGGATTTTGACGAGGTTCCAAATGATGATGGTCAACAGCAGCATGATTTTGACGATGATCCAAAATATCCTCCAAATAATGATTCAAGTGAGGCTCAAAATGGTGATCCAAGTGAGGCTCCAAATGGTGATCATGGTGATCCAAGTGAGGCTCCAAATGGTGATCATGGTGATCCAAGTGAGGCTCCAAATGATGATCCAAGTGAGGCTCCAAATGGAGACCAACCTTCTGTTGTTTTGAGTTTTGCTAGGTATGTAAATCTTGCAAGGGTCAAATACCACTGTACATTTATCACTTGACATGATCTCATTACCATTTATGTTTTGCACAGCTCTATGATAGGTCTGAAGAAGACGCGCAAGGTACCGACAACGAAGAGGAGAAGAGGAGAAGAGAAGAAGCAATGAGCACAAGGTGCACGAGGAGCAAAGTGATGGCAAGAAGCTCAAGGAGCAGATGTAAGCCCCAACGCTATATATGAATAATTATGAAACATTATGAATAAGGGATAATGTTGTATTATGAAACATTTATCACTTGACATGTTGTATTTCTGTTGGATGATGTTGGACCTATGTTAGAAGTATGTTTGACATGACGTTTAAATCTGTTGGATGATGTTTGAATGAGCACATGGTTTTTCCTTTTTGATTTTTTGAATTTTGTTTTGCTCATTTGAATTCTGGTCAAACCTAACTTTGATCAAGATTTAAACAAGTCTAAAACATCAAAATGAAAAACTAAGCCTGGATCCTTTTTAGTCAATCCAAAATGAAGTTGTGATGAGGTTTTTGAAATTTTCATGAAAAATGTGCTAAAAAGAGGGGTCCAAAGCTAGGGTAAACGGCCTCATTTGTAAGCAAGGTTTTTTTCGACCTTGTCTAAATCAGCCAAATAACTTTCCTACACATATATTCTATATATACAGACTATGTGCGGTGGTTTTTCCATTTTTTGATTTTTTTAATTTGTTTTGCTCATTTGAATTCTGGTCAAACTTAACTTTGACCAAGATTTAAACAAGTGTAAAACATCAAAATGAAAAACTAAGCCTGGATCCTTCTTAGTAACTCCAAAATGAAGCTGTGGTGAGTTTTTTGAAATTTTCATGTTCATTTCCCCAAAACACTTCTCTTCACTTCATACAAGAGAGTTTGAGATACTCGAGATATCACACAATACACATGAACTTATCGTTTAAATGTATGTAAACCTTGTTTATCAACTTAAATCGTTAGTATATGACATAAGAAGACTATGTGCGCAGGTTTTTTATTTTTCTGATTTTTATTTAATTTATTATGCTCATTTGAAATCTGGTCAAACATAGCTTTGACTGCTCCAAACCCCTCCCAAACCCCGCTAACCCTAGCGCTGAACAAGGACCGTTCATCTGACCCTAGTGGCGATCAAGGGCCGTCGATCTAACCCTTCTAGAAGGAATCTGCGGGGAGGAGGGGGCGATCCGCGAGATGCAATCTGATTGGCTGGGAGATTGTTTTTTAAATCAAATACCGGGCGCTATTGGATGGACCGTTGGGCCGCCTCGTTGTCCGGGCACGAGATCGCAGAAATAGCCTGTCTCAGCCTTTCCAGGCCTTGCATGCATGGGAGGCGGCGACGTGGGTTTGCATGCGCGGGAGGCGGCGACGTGCATGCATGCGAGCGAGGCGAGCGAGGCGCGCTAGGCGAGCTAGGCTAGCAAGGCGAGGTAGGTAGTTCAGGGCAGCGATTCAGATGCACCGCCCGGTCAAAGAGTTATGCAGTGATTCAGATGCACGCACGTGCCCCATGCATCGTTTTCGTGCAAAAATTTAAGAGTGCAAAACGTGACAGATACACACACGCGTCCGGATTCACACATGCACCGTTCTCATCCTTTCTCTCTTCCTCTCCCATCCACAGGCCCATAAATGGGGTGCCTCTCTTCCTCTCCCACTCACAAGCCAAATCCGATCCATTCTCTCCAACTTCAAACACCCAAGCGACCGAGCCCTCCCCAAGCGAGACCAGGTGAAGATGCAGTTCAACGGGCCAACCTTCAACCGTCCGCCTGTCGTGCCGGAGCTGCGCTACCCACCGGGCGTGCTCGTGGAGAGGGAGCTCCGTGTGTGGGCTCTTTCAAGGTGGAGGGTTCCGCCGAACTCACCCGCGCCTTCCTCGAGCCGGGCTATGCCCACCTCCCACGAGGCTCGCTGAGGATGTTCACCCTCAACGAGGTTCGTGACTGGGCGGCATCCTCCTACTGCTCACGGTCACCTTCACCAACCCGCTTGACGCTGCGAAGCTCCTCGGCCAAGTCTTTTGGTGCGGCTGCGAGGCCATCTTCTTCACCATCTACAACATCTACACCAACTACGAGCACATCTTCCCTGCTCCAGCCGGATGCACTCCCTTCCCTACGATTTAGGAGGAGGAGGTGTGAAGATGAAGACGGTGTTGAAGGAAGGCGCGCCAAGGTGGAAGAAGGAGGTCAAGATGAAGATGTTCAAGCCCGAGTCAAGCTCGTCATGTTTCGCTTTTTTATTTTGTTGCTTTTCTATGTCGTGGTCGTGGTCGTGGTCATGTTTCGTCATGTGTCTGTGAACTTATTATTGTAATGGTACGGTGTGTTGCATCTTATCTAAGTTATTAGGGTTTATTATGTGTGTTAAAAAATGCCCGTGCCCAAACATATCATTTCTTCCCTAAACCAAGTCATGAATTTCGAGAACTTGTGGTTTTCATTAATGAAAATCGGAGGGGGTGAGAAGCCCTCTGTTTCATTCAAAAAAAATAAGTCATGAACTAACATGCAAATTTATTCCCTTTAAATCCTAAACCAAGTGCCACTCTAACCCTAAACCAAGTGCCACTCTAACCAAAATCATGTGGCAATGCAAACATACATTTTCAACCTTTCAACCCTCCAAAATTTCAGTGCAAAACAAAGGAAAACCACTCTCACGCTGCAGCAAACATTCACGGTCTCACTATTTTTTTTGACAAATTTCACAGTCTCACTATGTATACCTTTCTTCCCTACCCATGTCAAAGTTTTCCATCTGTCCTAGCGGTTACCAGCGCAGCCTTAAACACCACAAACCCACGCGGTCCTGGGTTCGAGTCCCCAGCCGCACCAATTTTTTGTGCATTTTCCACCCTTCATTTTTTTAGACAAATTATTTTTTTCTCAATGTAATGCCCTTAAAAAATGTTCATTTATTTTGGCACCAGGTGTAAACCTTTACCAGAGCTGAGGCACATTTTCCATGACATTTTGGTCTTTGATTTAAATCACTGTGTATTTGAATTGGATTAATTAACAGCTCCAAAAAATTTCTAACCTTAATTGTTTGGCTCCGGAATAATTCAATTAGCTTCCACAAAAAGTTTCAGCATTATGATTTACCGCCTAAATTAAATCAGAACAGAAAACAGAAAAATACGCAAGAGAACCCCCGAATGGGCCTAATTGGATGCAGTTGGCCCATTAGTCTAGCCTGCACTTGGCTCTACGCTCTGAATTTAGCCCAAGAGCAACCTTTTTTTGGATAGAAAGGCAAAGCAGAGAGCTGCATTTCATTAATCAAAAGTTTCTGAATTCCTCATTTCTTCTCTTTTTTTTCAACATATTTAAATGTTGGTCACTTCTTTTTTTAAAACATTTAAACAACTTTAACCAACATTTAAACTAGGTGAATTTCTCATACAATTCCAAGATTACAAATTCCTCCATAATTCATGCCTTTCCATATATTTTCAACATTACAACCAGTGCGATTACCATACCTACAAATGCCCAAAAGTATTTGCAAATGGGTATTGGTAGTGCTTGATCTTCAAGCTTTCTAACCTTCTTCTTCAACATCCTAAGCTCAACAGCTAGCTCTCTGTCGGTCGTGCTTCGCCTCCATCTCTTCTTCCGGAGCTCGTGCTGCCACCGCTGCTCGTGGCAGCATGCTAACCATTCTTCATGCTCTTCTTGCAGTTCATTCATCAGAGTCTTGGCCAGAGCATCGACCCAAAGAAAGAAGCATGTCACCTGCATGAGCACCAAACAGATCAACCCATTGCTCAAATATCCCGACCACGAAAATGGTGCAATTGCCCCAATTCTTACCCCAATCTCGCTGCACACGTAGAACGTACGATTCTGGTTCCTCGGTGTGAGAAACCCTCCGATCAACGCCCGCCCGGCACCATGGATGACGAAGACAGGCATGTCCACACGCCGCCCGCTCAGATCTCATGAGGTGGCGCGGGAGCTTGAGGAAGACATGGAGCTCGGAGCCGAAAGGGATCTCAACGCCACCGCGCCCTCCACAGCTAGCTTCCCACCGCCGTGCTCTCTCTCTCTCTCGCCGTGGTCACCGCCGTGCTCTCTGTCGCTGTGGTCATCGCCCCTGTCGCCCGCTTATATAGCACACCTGCAACGGCTCTCTGCTCAACGGCTATCTGCTGGGTCCCACAAGCCACGCGTGCAACGGTCTGAATAAAATTGGCCGTCCCTGCCGCCTGGTCCCACCTGTAAGGGCCGAGTCAAAAGGTTGACCTGACGGAGAGGGCTGAGTTCACGGAACGAGTCGGTGCGCTCGGACTAGGGGCAAAACTGAGCACATGGACACCACTGAGGGCAAAATGATAATTAACCCTAAAATCTTCGTTGCAAACTTCTGGCTTCTTCGTTGACATGAACAGAGGCTCTTAAGATCAAAATTACATGATTGCAATACCTAGTGTTCTACAAGTGTGAAATCAGTGCTACAATCTCTATACATTCGCATTGCTAATTAAGCTTAGTATTTGCTCAATTTGGTAACCAGTACACATCAGAATGAACACTGTCTCACACAAACTCTTCATGGGATCTATCAGAATGAACACTCTCTCTCAGAAACTCTCCATGGGAGCTATGTGTGATGTCTTGTGTCTAAATTAAGCATAATCTTTAATAAGCATCAGAATGAACACTCTCTCACAAAGAATTATTCCCTTCTCTTAACAAGAGGTACAACTGATAAACAAGTAGTAGTATGTAAGTACATATCAGGACTACAGGGCGCCCGCTTGGCGGAGGAGGGGCACGAGATGGCCGCCGAGGTGCAGCTCCATGATCTGCCTGGTGCCGCCGACGAGTGCACCACGGATGAATACCGCAGGCATCGCCGGGCTCTGGCCCACCATGCCAGCGAGCGCCCTCTCCAGATCCTTTCTCTGGGGGTCCTTGTCCACCTCATAAACAGTAGAGCTCACGCCCAGTTGCGCAAAGAGCCCCGTCATGGTGTGGGACATGCAGCAGTAGCTCGCCCCAAAGATCACCACGATGCCCTGCGACGCCATCGCGGTCACCCTCTCCGCCATTGCTGAATTGCCTAGCTCTCGATCTCTCCTCTATATCTTGTTCGCTCAGCTCACTTCACTTGAGCTAGCTATAGGCTGCTGCTTCTTGCAGCTTTGTGATGGTGATGACCCAACATTTATAGATGGCTGGGGCAAAGTTTGTTGATAAGAGGAAGTGCTTAATCGAGGTGTAAGGGGATAGCTGTGACGTGTAGAAAATCGGGGATAATATACATCCTGTGTTAAAACTTAAAAGGTTCTGTTCTAGCACTACTTGTAAACATTGCTTTTGGGAGGGCCAAAAAAATCATACAGTTAGGTACGGCCAGAATTGTGGCTAATTTTTTATATTATTTTATAATGTTTTGAATAAGTAAAAACAAAGACGAATAAGATCCAAGATAAGCTGGCGGGACTTTGGTCATTACTAACATATATAGAAAAAGAGATGGCGGTACCGGTGGATCAAATTCAATGCTTCAGCTATTTTTTTAGGGGTCAATGCTCCAGGCTCCAGCTGTTGATTCATTAGGTTCTTGATAAGCTAGATTAGGATCCACTCTGATTGGCTGTTTTGCCATTTGTGTGTGACAAGGAATATCATTGGCGTGGAGTTGTGGACATCATGCATCACATTTCTTTTCCTTAGTTGCGGAATTGTGCATGACAAGGAATGCCATTAAGACCACTCCATGAAATGGCATATATCAAATTTACCCTTAGAATTGCTAGTGGTAACTAGTGGTGATGGGTGCATTACAGCTTTGTTAACATAAAAAATGCAAAAAAAAGGAATTAAATTTTGAAAAAAGAATAATGTGTACCTCTGTCCAGAACACAAAAGGAAACTTCCAGCCATTTCCAGAGTATTTCCTCTTTCAGATGCTGCTCGTCATTTTTATTTGGAAGTCTTCCAAAGTTTTTCTACACTGCCGGCCATTGCCATAAAGTCTTCACATAGGCTATATCCTATACACACTGCCGTCAAACTTAAAAGATTCAGTGCAGTTCTGCTGGATATCTTGCAATATACCTCTGCAAAGTTCAGTTTTTTGTACTGAAATGAACAGAGGTTACCCAACTTACATGACCGATTGACTGCAATATCTACTATTTTAGGAAGAGAAATAACTATAGGCAATATCTTATACGCACCATGGTTAATCTTAGAAGACTCGGTGTAGTTCTGCTGGATAACTTGCAATACACTTCTGCAAACTTCAGGTCTTTCAGTGAAGTGAATAGAGGTTCTTAAGATCCAACTTATATTACCGCATAATCTAGTGTTCTATAACATGGCATGAACGTCTACACATTTGAACTGCTTGGTTTAATATTTGTTAACAAACTCAGAACCAAGTACAAGCCTACTCATATACTTATTGGCCAAATTGCAGACAAAACAACACATGTTGCATAGTAGTCACAAATACTAAAGAATAAAACAAGGTAAAAGGGCATACACTAGTTAGCTGAGTGCAAGCCAAGCCTATCTGAATAATATTGATTGCTCAATGCTCATCCATTTCCATACCTCATCAGAGAAACATAGCTCTCTATCATAGAAGTCATACCCAGTGATAATATTATAAAGATTAAAACACAGGGGGGTCGTTACTTTTGATCATGTCGCCCGTTCAATGCAGGAAAAATAGGTGGCCAGATCATCATAAAGGGAGACATATGTATGTGGTTCAAAACAAGGTAAAAGGGCAATATCTAATACACTGCCGTCAAGCCTAGACGGTTTAGTGCAGTTTGCTGGATATCTTATACGTTTCCAAACTTACATGACCGATGGACTTCAATACCTACTGTTTCAGGAAGAGAAATAACTATATGCAATATCTTATATGCACCATGGTTAATCTTAGAAGACTCAATGTAGTTCTGCGTGTATTACTTGCAAGTTGCAATACACTTTTGCAAACTTCAGGTTTATTCAGTGAAATAAACAGAGGTTCTCAAGATCCAGCTTACATGACCACAAAAATCTAGTGTTGTACGACATGGCAATGTCTACATTTGTATTCGTAAGCTTAATATTTGCTACCAAACTCAGAACTAAGGACCGTATGTGTTGATTGCAGAGTAGTGACAAATGCTAAAGAATAAAACACGGTAAAGTGGCATACACTAGTTAGATGAGATGTAATTAAACCCATCTGAATAATATTGTTTGCTCATCCATTTCCAATTTTCCATACCTTATCAGAGAAACATAGCTTCATGTCATAGAAGTCATACTCATACCCAATGATGATTTTACAAAGATAAAAACATAGGGTGGGGGGGCGGGGGGTCATTCCTCTTGATCATGTCGCATGTTCTTCAGTGCAGGGAAAACAGGCGGCCAGATCATCATAAAGGGATAGATAGGTATGTGGTTCATACCCGGACGAATAAAATGATGATCAAGCAGTGCCTGCTCGTGCACCTTCTCAACTACCCTGCTTCTCAGATGAACATAGAGGACAACACCATATCTCGCATAATCCAAGAACACAAACTCAGCATTGTCCCCGACTGCAGCAACACCAAGAAAATCACCATCTTGTGCCATCCAAACCCAATCGTGACCAGCAGAACATCGGACACAAAATCTGTCCACCAGCAGCCAGCCGCCTGCACCATCGCTGTCGCCCATCATCCCATGGAGCCACACACTGAGATGAAACCCGTCTGCACTGACAATATAGATCCCGGAACCCTCCGCACATGAAAGCATATAGTTGCTCCGCACTCCAACTGGTAGCTCAAGGGTGAAGAAGGTTGACGTGGCCAAATCTAGACCCAGGATGTACCCAAAGCCGGTCACCATGAAGACCTTGCCATGGACGGGTGGTAGCATTTCTATAAAGTTGGTTTCAGCATACGGGAGATCTACCTCTGTCACGGCGGTGGTAGGGACGCCCCATCCGCCGGATCCCAGCACGCACACTTCCGCACGGACTTCTCTCCAGACCTTCCACAGACTCACCAAGGTGATGCCGTCGCGGCCCCCGTCCTTAGGGAGGAAAGTCTGAGAGAATACCCCTTGAGTGTGAGCCTGCGGGAGATGGAAGGGCAGCAGGGTCTGTGGGAGGACCGCTTCGGACTCCCCAGCGAGCAGCGGCTCGAGGAGGGAGTGCCTGTATGTTCCCTCGTGCAAGAACACGGTGATGAGGCGGCTGTTCCGGCAGTGCACGACGCGTTGGTATGTGTTGGCGGTGAAGGCGCCGTCGAAGGAGGAGGCCGCACGGCGTGAGAGGGTGGCGAGCTCCGGGGGCTGCGGAAGCGGCAGGAACTTGTACGGTGTTCCGGGGTAGCAGGCGAAAACGCCAAGGACGCGAGGCGGGTTGCGCTCGCGGAAGCGACGGAGGAAGGCCGGGTTGGAGGCGTGGTGGAGCCACCGCTTGGTGACGAGGGCGGCGCGGACGAGGCAGGTGGGGAAGCCGAGGCGGAGGAGGATCTCGCGCAAGAGGTTGTTGTCGCCAAGCACCGCCGTCGCCGACGCGAGCGCGGCGGCCACCGGCAACCGTCGATCTCCGTCCATAGTTTTGGCCAGCCAAAGTTTGGGGGATTTTCCGGTGGGAGGGGTTTCGGTGGGAGCGGAGCTGGAAATGCGTTTCCTTCCTCGTCGACCGTGTGTATAGGCATTGAACAATCAGTTGTATCAAGTAATACTCCTATTATGAGAGAAATTGATACTTAGTGGAAGAGATCCATGAATGTTTACAGCAATCTGCAGATCAGATTCAGACTTAGTGGAAGAGATCCATGAATGTTTACAGCAATCTGTGTCCAAGATTATGAAATTACATTTTATACCAATTTATTTAAGAAAGACCACATGTGTCCAAGATTGTCTATTATCTAAGCACCAAGCAAGAAATTTTATCTGCGTGATAGCTAAATCGAGTTCAAAATTCTGAAAAAAAAATTGTTGAGGAAAATCAAAATTTTGAAGTTAATCATGATCAATAGGGAACTACTTTTGAAAGACCACATGTGTCCAAGATTGTCTATTATCTAAGCACCAAGCAAGAAATTTTATCTGCGTGATAGCTAAATTGATACTTAGTGGAAGAGATCCATGAATGTTTACAGCAATCTGAATGTCACCAAGGGGAAAATTATGTCTAGAAACTACATTTTATACCAATTTATTTAAGAAAGACCACATGTGTCCAAGATTGTCTATTATCTAAGCACCAAGCAAGAAATTTTATCTGCGTGATAGCTAAATCGAGTTCAAATTCTGAAAAAAAAATTGTTGAGGAAAATCAAAATTTTGAAGTTAATCATGATCAATAGGGAACTACTTTTGAAATAACACAACTCACTGTAATATCATTGGCATACCAACTCCAGATGCTTTTACTTGCACGCGGCAGAACACAAAACAAAGGCAATAGAAAAACATAAGTATATTAGGTAACTTGAATGAGCAGCTAGAAGTGAGAGTCTTATATGTAAGTCTGGGAGAGAAAGGCCCCAGTTAAGGACGTGGTGCTTATGCTTATTATCTACTCATCTTGTCGAACAAACAAACGAAAACCTTCATATTGCTAATGATACAACGTAGCAATCTTCATACGGTCACCATTAAAGGTATAATCTTCTATGTAAGAAAAAAAATATCCTGGCAAGACAACGGAAGAGAAAGGGCCCAGTTAAGAGCACACTGCATTTGCGTATCATCTACGTATTCACCTTGACAAAACGAAAACCACAACGTCGCCCTGTACTAATCAAAAGCAGACTGAAGAACTGATGCAGCTGGTTGCTACCTGAGAACTTGGTCCTACTACTGTGATTCGCAAAAGCTACTTCCTCCGTTCGGAATTACTTGTCTCGGAAACGAATGTATCTAGAATTAAAATACGCCTAGATACATCCATTTCTGCGACAAGTAATTCCGAACGGAGGGAGTAATTCCCAAAACTCATGTCATACATGGCATTTGCAGCATAGCCTGAAGGCATACCGGTGGGGGATTTTGTCGAAGTTCGCGTCTCAAAGGCTCGCAATCAGACGCACTGGCGACAGCAGCACAGCCTGCTCCCGTCCCCACCACCGAGGCGGACTACCCTGAGGCATCGCCACGGCAAGCTGACGTTGCCGAGGTGCTGTCAGTTTCACGCCATTCAAGACATCTGCATGCCCGGCAGCCAGGACACACGAGTATGAAATGATTAATATTTTTTGAAATGAAGGACAGAAGAGTATGAGACACGCTTCGTGCTCTGCTGCGGAGACAGAAAAGCACGGTGCGGTGTTGAGAACTACTCGGCTACTCCCTCAGTACCTGGAAGAAGAGGAGTGGATGCTCGTCGACCACTGGTGCCGACGCCTCATGCGGCAGCGAGGAGTCGATGGAGAGCGGCCCCATGCGCCGACGTACTGCTGGTGCATTCCTACGATCTAGCACACACACATAATAGCTTCTTCAAGAACGAAAAGTCCATTCTGCACCCGAGCTCATATGCTCCCGCATAAACAGTAAAATCAAAAAAAAATTCAAAAAAATTCAAAAAATTTCAATTTTTTTTTGAGAGAAACATTGACAAAAGTTATAAGTGCCTGCAAAAATTCATCATGAAATCACATTCCTGTAAGGCGTGGCAAAAAACAAATTCAGTGCTTCAAAATGCGTTTGAAAGTAGCTTTTTCATAGTACTATTTTTGTTTTTTGCCACGCTTTCTAGGAATGTGATTTCATGACGAATTTTGCAGGCACTTAGAACTTTTGTCAATGTTTCTCTCAAAAAAAAATTGGAATTTTTTGAATTTTTTTCGATTTTTTTTCGATTTTACTGTTCATGCGGGAGCATATGAGCTCGAGTGCAGATTAGCCGCGCTCCTTCAAGAAGCATCACACACAAGGCACACAGCCAAGAGCGTCGTTCAGGCAGGACCTTCGTGGTGCTGGCTGAGAGCTCGCCACGCAGGGACGCTCCGCTCTGCTATACGCTATGTGATGCCAAAAAAGGCGAGAGCCGAATGACAGGCCGCCTCATCCGGCAGGGAGACTGGGAGAGCGTGAAGGCGCCACGCGGGATAGGGACATAGTGTTCACGCCTTCCAAGTTGCCGTTCATCCAGTCCATGGGTCGCCGCAGGCTGCCTTCCCGTCATCCCTTGGGAAGGCAGAATCCAAGATTGCAGGCGCCGTGGGGGCAGGGAGCAGGCATTCCGAACGCCGAAGCTGTCGTCCAACATGCAGCCGGCCGTACACAAAGCAGACGGCGTGCCGGGACCACCGGCCAGCGATGCAGCCGCGAATGGCGAGCCTAGCAAGGCGGTGGGGCCTCCTGAAGCTGTTGTCCAGCGTGCAGCGAGGCACAAGACTGGCGGTGCGCCGGGGCCGCCGGCAAGCAATGCGGCCGGGAAAGCCTGCCAGTGCTTCGTGAGGCGCTGCTAGTCACGCGAGCCAGAGGGCCGGCCGGGACGATTGTTGGATATTTATATGGCTTTCAACATTTATTCAACATGATTATTATTTATTTAAATTAACTTGGAATTATTTATATTATTAATGTTTGTGACGGGGAATAATTGATGCGGAATTTCACTCGAGGAAGTAATACTCGAGGTGCCAAGGACGACTATGATGGAATACAATAGAGGAATTAATAGGGATCAACTCTATTGGAATTTTATATGTACGTACGTATTTTCCCCGGGACATCACAGGATGAAAGAGCTGGGTTTGTTTTGCAGGATCGGCTATGCAGGCTGTTGACCCACATGATTAAAATTGAAAGTTGATCTCACATGTACTCCCTCCGTAAACTAATATAAGAGCATTTAGATAACTACTTTAGCTATCTAAACGCTCTTATATAGTTTACAGAGGGAGTACAATCTAATCATGGCACATGACTCACACATGTGTGCTAGGGACTAGTATATTTAGACTTGGAAAACTGACATGTTTTATCGTGGTTGGTAACATTGCTCAGGAGTCATACGGATCTTTCCGAAAACAGGTGGAATAATAAAACACCTGGACGTGGAGTCTATAAATAGATCCCCACCCTCTAGCCTCAATATGCATTGTGAGCGGCATCACGAATAAGGCAGATGAATTAGAAGGTAGACCGTATAGCCCACAATTTCCAACATTGGTATCTTGAGCTAGGTCACGCGGTCGCCGCCGTCGTTAAATCCGACGTGAACTCTGTCAACGTGGTTCGCTGAAACCCCTAATCCGCTGTGCAAAAGTCTTCGTCCGTTTCAATCTTGTCGTCGCCTGTTTCTCCACGCTCGTCCGCTAGCGCGCACTCTCGTCTCGCTCGGTCCGTCGATGTCCCGTGTTGCGCGCCATGCAAGCAGGCACCAAGTCGCCCAAGGCTTGCCTGATCTGTAAACTAGTACCACTACCAGTAGTTAATTCAGGAATTCACGTTGATCGAGGAAGACTAGTACTTTTGCTGCGAAACATCAAGCACTTGGATCACGGAAGGACTAGAGGAATCTCTCGATGTATCCACGCCAGTCCTGCTTTATCGGTCCACGGCCAAAGACCCTGCTGGTTCCACAACCACGTGCTCGCGTGTCGTGATTTTTGTCTGCTCGAGCGTGCATGTAAACGGAATCGGTGGAAGCTAGCATTATCTAATCTGGAAAGAAATTTCGATTGATTAATGGTTGGTGGCTGCAAGGATCCAGTCCAAACTGCGGCAGGACAAGGAAATCTGGGGAAGGCTATTGCTATATGTTATGATAATTTGCTGGAACAAGCCTGTTCTAATTGCACACTTTGGGAAGTCTGCACGAGCAGTATTCTCTTCATCAAGTCTGCAAATCAGCCTAAAAGGATGGCAGCAAGGAATAAACTCGTACGTCTACGCGTCTACATGAAGTCCACACATTTGTCTATGGATCAAATTGTAAGGAGGAAGGCTGGTGTTTCTTGGCTATCTATATACTTGTCTTGTCTGCACCCTGATCTAGGATGGAAATCACAAGGAATTATTGGGCGCAATTTCAGCATCTGTCTTCACCTAATATACAATTGGTAACACTTTCCCTCCGTTCGATGGGTTATTTACAATCCATAAATTCTCAGACTTTGGAAGATGGAATATTACGATTGTATTTCCCATGAACAATATTCATCACATTATAACCAAACAAACTGGACAAGGCCAAATTCAAAATACCGCTATTGAGGAAAAGGAAATATATTATGGGTATCAAATGGCTAGTATATATGTCAGGATCATTCTATTATTGGGCTGTTGAAAAAATCATAGTGAACAAATTGCATGGAAAGTTAGTGCAATCTAGAATTATTATTTTTGCGACATCTGTCGGGAAATACATATTGCTGGCTATATATATTGGTTGTTTTTATCTCTATGCCCAAATTAATTGAAATAATTTAATTTTCAATTTAACTTCATTTAATATGCGATATGGGATATTATTTTTCTCCATGGAGGAATATAGAAACTCTCTGAGGGAAGGATCCGACCAAATATTACTGGTTGCACCTTGAAGAGGAAGATATAATATTTTATCAATCTAATTGGCAAAGAGGAAGGTATGTCTATACTTTGTATTCACAGAATTTTTCATTTACCACTATTTGTTCAAAATAGTTCTGTTGCACATTCTGGTTATATATCATATACTTCCATGCACGCAATTCCAAGGAAGTGCTAAAGTTAATAAACTTGGAATTCGAAATTATGCCCTCAACCTCCGTTCTTGAGGAAAATTATCATTGATGGATATGCTATTATACTAACCTTGCATGAGAAGGAATTTAAAAAGTATCTATTGTGACAATCACTTATTTATGGAGGAAGATGGGAACCACTTCATGGAAAATTAAGGAATTTTTCTCTCACTGCACATTGTTAATACTTGCATTAAGTATGTATATGTCACTACTTTTTTCAAATAGTTGGATTGTGGATTTAAGCTTCTATGTATTATATTGCTGGAATACAATAGCAATTTTATTGGCATGCTAACAGTACCAAAGGAAATTACATATATTGTGTGTTTTGTCATTACTGCCAAATCTTATACACTTTGGAATTGGAAATTTTTGCCATGAAACTCCCTAGTGGAGGAAAAGTAATATTGTTATAGAACACTCTACATGCAACTTCAGTGCGAAGGGATTTAACTTATGCTTATATCTTGGAACACATTATTTATGAAATACTATTTGGAAAAGGAAGAGTGGAAATATTGCTCAAGGATGAAATTAGTGCGTTACAGAATTTCACACAATGGTCTATTCTTTCTTGATAGTCCATTGGAAGTTAGCAACCCAAATTGTTATTTGGGGAAGATAAGTCCATAGAGAGGACTGCTAATAATAGGAACACATGCTTGGAATTTATTTATTTTGTCAATTGGACGACTTGGTCACATATCATGGAACCGAATCGAGTGGCTTACTAATTCTAGAATTCAAAACTTTAGTGGGAGGAATTAAGTTTTCTGGAGCACATATATAATGGGTATTTAACTTGCACACCTTTTCTTAAGGTGGAAGGAGGAGGAACTGAATATCTTCAATACTCCCATATACTTCACAACTGAGTGGAGGAATTGAATATTTTTGATACTCCATTTTTTTTCTTTGGAAGAAGCATTACATATTACGTATATAATTTTTTTCATCTAGCACAGTCACTTGTTATGGTTTGTAGACTCGAAGGAAATTCTCAATTACTACAAAGCACACACCAGGAATTTGTTAATTGTTACTCTAAGTGGATCAAGGGTATGTTTTTGATCTGGAAAAGGAAAACTGGTGGGAAGCGGGAGCACAATATTTTTATGGAAAATGGTGGAGTAATTGGCAATCATACTAGAATATATTCTTGACCCCAAAGGAAATGACAAGTGAAACTCCTGACACTAACATGCTTAGGATAAGTGGGAGGAAATAACATGGAATATCATACCTAGATATTTTGTCTGTTGTTTGGGCAAGCCACTCTAAACTTTTAGAAGAATAACTAAGTCTCTTAATAAGATTTAAATATTCCATGAACGCAAGGTATGGGTGGAAGAAATGCGGGGAGGAATAAACTCAACGAGGAATAATAAAGTTTGGGAATTTATTATCTCACCAAACAACCGCAAGCCCATTGTTCGTAAGTTTTTTCTTTTAGTTTTACAAGGAATTTGGTTCAATGGAATATTATAATGCACTCTTGTTATTCAATTCTTTACACAATGGACATTTTTTTTTGTGGAAACTCTTTCTCCGGAATTTAGGGGAAGAGGAAATAAAGACATGGTTTGCTAAATCAGTATATTAACGATGGTCTTATAACAAGCTTTACATCAATGGAATAGAAAAGTCACATGGTTTTCTAGAGGAAGCAAAACGGCCATGATAATGTTACATTGATGGAAGTGAAAGCTTGGTTATCTTGTAACTTTCAAATGAAAGGCATGTTTGAGACTTCCGATTTTTTGGGAGTGGAAATACATAGGAAGTGTAGCGATACATTTTTCATGGGAAATTGCAAACCTGTTAAAATACCTTGATAAGGGGAATCATACTCAGTGAGGAATTATGTTTGAACTCCTGAGAAAAAAGGGGATACTAAATGGTATTGGAATTTGTATTAATTTTTTTTATACTATGAAGCTTAGCTACCGGAATTTATTGGTGCATTCAAGCAATGTAAGGAAATATGGGTGGCTAAGGGAATCTCACACATCATATGAGATCGTGGAATGTGCATCACAACCTGTCAACTGTTCTTGAGTTTTTGGTTAAAAGTAAACACATTGAGGAAGTTACCATTGTATACACGAGGTGTGGAATGATTAAACTCAGGTACGTATATTTCATTTATTTTTATAATAATACTAATATGGTGCAGGATTCACTGACTATAGTCAGAAATTGTTTTCAAAACATGTTTACACATGGAACTTCATTTATTGATTAGTATGTTTCAGCCAAGTGGGAGATGTTGGATATTTATGTGGCTTTCAACATTTATTCAACATGATTATTATTTATTTAAATTAACTTGGAATTATTTATACTATTAATGTTTGTGACGGGGAATAACTGATGTGGAATTTCACTCGAGGAAGTAATACTCGAGGTGCCGAGGACGACTGTGATGGAATACAATAGAGGAATTAATAGGGATCAACTCTACTGGAATTTTATATATACGTACGTATTTTCTCCGGGACATCACAGGGTGGAAGAGCTGGGTTTGTTTTGCATGATCGGCTCTGCAGGTTGTTGACCCACATAATTAAGATTGAAAGTTGATCTCACATGTACAATCTAATCATGGCACATAACTCACACATGTGTGCTAGGGACTAGTATATTTAGACTTGGAAAACTGACATGTTTTATCGTGGTTGGTAACATTGCTCAGGAGTCAAAAGAATCTTTCCAGAAACAGGTGGAATAATAAAACACCTAGATGTGGAGTCTATAAATAGGTCCCTACCCTCTAGCCTCAATATGCATTGTGAGCGGCACCACGAATAAGGCAGAGGAATTAAAGGGTAGACCGTATAGCCCACAATTTCGAACAACGACTCGGACCATTACGACTAGATAAAGGAGCAACCATCGAATACCAAAACAACAATGAAACCATACGCAACACCACAGGAGGAGAAGCAGCCTATTTATAAGCCCGTAGCACGCAGGACGACTCCAGAAAACACAAGAAAGTCGGCACTGACAAAAAAGAGCAGCAGACTCTGGAACCAACGACCAAAGCGGCACCGTGAAGAACACGTGGACGTGGAAAACTCGAGAAAGCACACGAAAAGCGGCACCGATTAAAAGAAACGATATAGTCAAAATTTCAGCGAAAAGAAGAACGATCGACGCAGCGCCGCTGTCCACAGAACGCAAACCAATAACCAATAGCAAGAGGGAAGCACACAGAAGACTGTTCCCCAGCCAGCAAAAAACACTAAAGTTACCAAGCAAAACCGTATGCTAGTTCAAAAAATTTGAAACAAAAACCTGGGCACGCCACTCATTTCTACACAGCCATATACCAAAATAATAAACGTGCCATATACATATTTACCCATGGGTCATTTTCAGTCAAGTGGTTTAACCTTAGAGCAAAAATGTCCCCAGATATAGGGGTTTGGTGATTGTCATCTTGGAGATTCTCGTCCGCTTGCCTCCCAAAAGCTCACCTTTGTCGCTGCCAGCCCGTCAGGCCTTCGGAGTAGGCCATCCCCAACCGCGACTTCCTCCTCGCCCACCATGCCTGTCAGCCCGCCCTCCCCCTCCTTGACAACGGCGATTATATAGACTGCATCAATGACTCCATAGACATCTGTTGCTTCAACAATCGGGCAGGTCTGGCTGCCCCCAGCTAGCTCCAGTCCATTGCCTTATTGAACTTGGCTGACGGCTGCGCCTTCTCTCGTCTGGTTGCCTCCTGTGATGGCCTCCTCATCTTCTGCAACGACGATGTTGACTTCTTCATCTGTAATCCGACAACTCGTCAGTATGCTCCCCTCTTGTTGCCTACGGATCATAATTGGACGCTCTTGGGAATGTATCCTTACACCCCTACCGGTGAGTACAGACTACTGCTCCACTCGTACAAGCGTTACCCAGTCAATGAGCTAGCACCTCAATTACACGCGAAATAGATCGTTTTTCTCTCCTCCCAGGTTAGAGTAGCACCGTCCATGAAGCTTCGCACCGCCGTCACCGCAGTCCCTTGCCGACGAAGCTGCACCGCCGTGGTCCGCCAACACCTCCCACAATAGAGAGAACGCGACCCTAGAGACGCGCAGGAGCAAGAGAACCCAACCAATCTTACACCTCCAGCAAAAAAAAAATTCTTACACCTCCAGCACGACCAAGAACTGGCAGCACTTCTACTCAAAAAAAGAAAAGAAAAGAACTGGCAGCCCCGAGCCAGCGTCCACCTCGAGCCGCCCAGACATGGGCCGCCGCACACCGTTCCCACCACTCCGACGGACAGCCACACGGCGGCAACCACCTGGATCTGGCACGGACTCTGGCCCAGATCGGCTTGCACCTCCACCTCTGATTTGTGGGCCATTTTTCCGACTGAAGCCGAAGCCCATATCGATGTCGGTTTCCTCCTCCAGTCCAGTCCAGTCCAGTCCACCCCATCGAAGACTGCGAGAGAGGGGAAGCGCAGGTGGGTGCGTGATGGCCGCCGTCGCCGGAGCCGGAGGAGGCGACGAGATGCTGCTGCGGCGCTCGCGCCGGCGGCTGCCCCTCGCAGACCTCACCAACCTCTCCTCCGCCACCTCCGCCATCACCCGCCTGAAGCGCTATCCCCAGCACCGCACGAGCCCCGCCAGCAGCGCCAGCAGCATTGGCTCCTCCACCGTTCCCCGCATCCCCACGCCTCCTCCGCCCGCGGCCCTCTCCGGTGAGCAGAGCAACCTCTCCCTTCCCTTGCTTATTCAGTAAGAGCCAGCTTAGTAGCTAGGGTTTCGCTGGATTCGGGAATCACTGGCTTGCCTGTTCCTACCTAGCCTAGCCTAGGGGGTGCTGATTGCTGAATGCTGAATGCTGATGGATCCCCCATCCCATCCTCGCCGCCAACCGCCGCTGCTCCTGAATTTCATCCTACCAGCAATATTGGCGGGCTTAATTATCCATTCACTGCCCATTCAGGCTACTCTAATTTGTGCTCCTCTACTAATTTGGTAATCCCAGCCCTTGTTTAAGTTTTGCTAAGCTGAAGCAACTAGGCATGCTGTACGTGGATGGTCTCACCCGAGGCAATCGCTTCTGTTGCCAATGTTACCGGAATGCCCTGCAGAAAATGGATACCAGCCACTAGTCTTTCTTCTCTGTTGTCATGTGAAAACTATTCCTCCCTTTCTTAGCTTGGCTGACAGTAAGTAATATTGCGCCTTCTGTTTCTTCATATTGGACAGAAGAAAAGGCATTTGTACTAGTTTCCACGACGAAAGAAATTGAGAATGGATATTTTTGTAAGAGAACGTTCGCGCGGCGCAATTGAGAAAACGGTCATCCGGTCAAAGAATAAGAGAACTCCACACTTGCTAGTCAAATTCACTATGTCTCTTCCCAGTTTGCTCCTAGTAACAATAGCACTTTGATTGGTTTCTTTATTTCATTTGATTTCCTTTTTTTGCCAGTAACTAATTACTGTGAGTTCCTTTATTTGATTTGATTCTCTTTTCTGGCACTAGTTTCTACGACTAAGGGCAAGGATAAATCCACAAGGGAGCTTCAAAGTTCCAATACTCATCTAAACAAGATTCATAAGATCAGGTATGTTGTACATCAGCACTCCACTCACCATGATTTCCATAGACTGTTCCTGCACTTACTCGACGAATATTGGGAATGCATTACATCATTTTTAGAACTGTGGGTGGGCATTATTACACTTAAAACCATATAGCATTCTAGCTTTAGTCTGCTCCACCTCATGTTTACTAAGACATCCATTCATTTGTTCCACTTTTTTTTCCTGCTGCTCCTCCGTGTGAAACTCTGTATGTGTAACTCTGAACACCGACCACAGTTCCAAATAGCAAGTCATAATGATTATTTCATATTGATTGATTGATTGATCTCTCCCTTGCATACCTCCAGTAAACCTAAGGTGAAGACTGGAGGCGTGCTACCTGGGACGTCATCTCCTCCCAGCAAAAACACAAGGAAGGTATATGCATATATGTCAGGTTTCTGCTCAGCAATCAATATGTTAACTGTTTACATATGGAAATTATGAGATTCCTCCCTGTTTGCCACCCAGCGGGTCTTTCTTCATTCGTGATAGTCTCTGGTAACATGAACTCTTTCTTATTGCCTCGCTGCTGTGCCTGGATTTCAGATAACAAGGAAAGAGCAGCCGCGCACGGAGTCTTTGATCTCCCCCTTGTATGCCTCTAGTAAAACAAAGGCGAATACTAGTGGAGACGTGCTGCCTGGGGCATTAACACTTCCCAGCAAAAAGATAATGAAGGTATGTATATATGAGCTTTCTGCTCAAGTATTATCATGTCAACTTTTTATTTGGCATCTAGCAGCCCTCCCTGTTTTACTACCCTGCGGACCTTTCCCTGTTCATGAAACTGCCTTTGGTTTATTTTGAAAAGAAGGTGAACTCCTATCTTATTACGTCGCTGTGGTGTTTGCATGAATTTTAGGTAACAAGCGAAGAGCAGCCGCGCACAGAGCGTTTGATCTCCCCCTTGTATGCCTCCAGTAAAACAAGGCTGAAGACTGGAGACGGGCTGCCTGGGGCATCTTTGCCTCCCAGAAAAAAGACAAGGAAGGTAAATATATCCAGCAGGCCTTGTTGTGGAAATTATGAGGTCCCTCCCTGTTTATTTCTCCATTTGTGGAACTGCCTTTGGTTTTACTAGAAGAAAAGAAGGTGAAGTCTCTTATCTTATTTTGCCGCCGCTATGTGTGCATGAATGAATGAATTATAGGTAACAGGCAGCAGCGGGAAAGAGCAGCTGCAGATGGAGGAGATGAGTTGCGATGAGTCCCTGGTACCGAGCGAGGATTTCATCAAGGAGCGAAGGGCCTACTTTGCGGAGATCGATGCATTTGAGCTGGTAGAGGAGTTTGTTTCATCAGGAAGCGACGCAGAGTAGACGTTCATTTGGCTCTTGTTGCTTTCTATACATCTCTGGAAGTCGATTAGGCGGACATATGATTCACAAGAGTAGAAAAGATATATGTGTTGCACGGACAGCCTGGGTAGAGAGAGATTAGCTGAGTCTTAATTCTAGAGCGCGGAGTCCATGAAGTAGTAAAGTGTTGAGTCCTCAAGATTGGTTGCTGCCTCGCAATTCCTCTGCTGACATGATGGTAGTCGTTAAGCTGGTGACATGATGGTAAGTACAGTAGAAAATATAAGGTGGTGGTGTGTATGCTAGTGTAATGCGTACTAGGTATCGTCTTGTCAGCAGTTGGGTATTGTGATGGCATATATTCGTACAGAACCTGCAGAAGAAAATGGTGGAAAGAGTATGATTGCTGTGGTAGCTGTTGGTTGGTTTGGAAGTAAATTACTAATGCGTAGTATTAAAATTTCACATGGTATGATCATTAGATGAATTGTGGCGCTGGTAGTCAAATACAAGGTCACTCACATTCTTCTTTTGGTGGGGCACTGGCACTGGTAGACAGGCAGTGAATTATGATGGCATATGCTAGATGTGTAAACTGAATGTACAAGAGGGGAAAATGATTGGTGTGACTATATATGTTTGGGCTGTTGTTTGGTTGAAGATGCATTTTATTTCATCTTTTTGAATCAAAGATGCATTTAATTTAATTTAATTAATTTGGTACTATGTATTGCTACCTACGCTATGGAGCGATCAGCCAGCCTTGGACGGTCAATATATATACCTCTGCATTACCCAGCTATCAGATCAAGCTCACCAGCGAAAAAACAAGCAAGGATGGGTCACACTGCGACGAACAAGAAGGCGGTGCGCATGATGTAGGGGGAGCTGGAGGACCTCTACCTGGGCGTCCCCGATGACTCAGTCGACCTCACCTTCCTGGACTTCGTCACACCGCCCCCTACCACCCCGTAACACTCTTGGCCCCCATCCACGAACTCGACCACGCTACCGAGCACAGCAACAAGGTGCTGCTCAGCAGGATCCCCACCAGTATCTTCAGCGAATTGCATTTTCTAGCGGAGCATGTATGTACCGGTAAAGGATCCACCGTTTACAATTGGCTCAAGATGCGTGCTGCTTCTGTGCATTAGATATACCGTGTAAAGTTTTGAGCTGAATACAAATACCTGCCGCGAGCGTCCTCGGGGGAAACCCTAGCCGCCGCCCCTCGTCCTCCCTCATCGATCTCTCCCCCTGCCGCCACCGCACAGCGCCGCCGGGCAAAGACCGTCCGGCGTTGGTGGCGGCGGGGATCTTGCCCCTCTCCTCGCGGTTGGCGTCCGGCGCGGACGGCGCGGGCGCTGGACGGCGCTGGGCTGGGCGGGGCCTGGGCCGGCGCGGCGGAGGGCGTGGCTGGTGGCGGGGCAGCTGCGGCTTGAGGCCTCTCCAACGCAGCAGCGGTTGCGGCTTTCTAGTGGCGGCACGAGTTATCCCGGCGCGGCTTAAGGCGTATGCGCGCGGAGCTCCGGCGATAACTCGGCGGCGGGATGGAGGGCTAGGCACCGTCCAGTGGTGATGCCTCCGTGGCGGTTGCGGCTTGGGGCCCTGGACCCCGATCCGATCTGGATTTGGTGGTGCCGGGGTCTGGGCCATGGCGGCCGGTGGCAAGCATGGGAATCGCCGGGCTTGTCGGCCTCTAGGCACCATGGGGGTGCCGGCGGCGACGCGTGCCTGGCGTGGTGACACTGGTGGACGTGGTGGTCATCTTCTTCCCGAGATGGCCGGCCAGAGGCTTGGTGATCGGATCTCGAGATCCATCATCTTGTCCCGGCTGCGAGTAGGGGAGACATGGTTGCCGGTGAAAACTGAGCCGACGGCAGGCAATGGCGGGCGTTTCGCCGCTACCTTGATGAAGGCATCGTCGGTAACTATTGTCGACCCAATCGTGGTTGCCCGGGAAACCCTAGGATCTGGTGTTCCAGATCGGACGATGGCGCAATCGCGGTATCGCTTTTTTCTTGGGAGCATCTTTGCGAGCAGCTACTGGATGTCGAGACAGAGGTGGAGCGGCTTTGTCTTGCACGGAGCTTCGTGGTGATGTCAAGTCATGCTCGACCGGCTGTGTGTGCTACGCTTTGTCATGCCTGGTCGGGCAAAAGCTACGCACGACAGATCTTCCAAGGACTTCTGTTGTGTCGGCTGGTGATACCGACAGCATGGTGCCTTTGAGGTGTATCGCTGGCGACCGCGACGCGTTTTCAAATGTTTTGCGCCACAGGGAGGAGGTGCCGTTTGGCGCCGTGGTGGCGTCGACGATAGCTAGACCGAGCAAGGTTGATGCATCAGTATAGTTCTGAAGATGGAGCGGTGGCAATTGGCGGCGGCGGCATGTGAGTGCACGCCGGACCGGCGAGACCCATGCCCGGCAGGCGTCCTGGATGGGTTCTCAGTCTTAGATGTTAGGTTTGGATGCGATGTCTGTTTGGTATTAGGCCCAGGCTATCTGCACCCCTTCATCAGCTGAATAGAGATGCTTAGACGGCGGTTTTAGTCTTACTGTTGTATTACTTTGTAAGGTCTTGTGAGAATAATTAATAAAATGGCCATATGCATCGCCCAGATACAGAGGCTGGGGGTCATCCTCCTTTTCTAAAAAAAAATATGTCATTTCCGAAACGTCCGGTCTGATAAGAACAAATATATCTCCTTGGCAGGTGCTCTGTTTGTAGCCACTCTCTCGTTCTTCTTCTCGCCATTGGAGTGCCTCTTAAGGTTAGATCTCTGCTTTGTCTTCTGATTTTTTCACATTGGCAGCTCAAATATACATCGGCAGTCTTCTATGTTTGGATGGTTGCAAGATCTTTTCGATTTCTTTATCTCTTTCTTGCTTGCCATTGTTTTCGTCATTCTAAGGTTCGGTTGTTTCTATATATTAGTAATTTGTTGACAGTTGTTTTTTTGGGGTTGTTTAGGTTGAACCAAGTGCAGATGAACAGAAAGTATTGACGCTTTTTTTTTCATCTATATTCTTCCATCTAAAGTATCTAATTTCCTAGACTCCTTCTTAAGAAGAATCTACCTCAAAACGCGTTTAATGGATCTATGTGTGATTTAACAAATTATTTTTATCTTTTTGAATTATTAATCTTAACGAAAATGCATATGATGAACTTTAGGAGATAATTAGTTGAACAAATTTGCTTTTATGGTTCATAAATTACATATTATTCATATTCAGTTTCATTTTAATTGGAAAAAAGTCACAAGTGTTATAATTGTGTATTACCATACGAAATATTCTTATGTGAACTGTATTGGAATCTTTGATTATGGCTTTAAGTGTAGTCTGGTTGCCAGTACATTTTTATGAAATTACAATATATTTTGTTAAATATATTTGTTTTGCATTTCACTGCTTATTGATGTCGTATGAACTTATCAGATGGACGACGAATCTAATATTAAGAGGGGAACCTTTATGGATCTATTGACCTTCCTTGAAAGGCCTCAAATATACATTGAACCAAGGAAAAGTAGAAATATTTTTTGTGTGTTCTATCAATTACTATGAAATCATCTATCAATGATACTACAAGCCTTCAAAGTGTAATTGACATGTATATGATCATTATAATTTTCTAGTTATGTAAATATGAAATCATCTATCAATGATACTACAAGCCTTCAACAAGGATGCAATTTATCATATGATGATGATGCTCTATCTCTACCAAACTTAAGGTTAGTATTCTAATAATAGAAGTTTTAACTCTGAATCTTTATCAAAAGAAATGTTTTATCTTATAAATTAACTATATGGTTGAAAGTGTTCATTCTGGGCAATATTGTGACGGTCAACAAAGGTGCATTCAACTGTAATAGAAGAACATTCATGGGGTGAACAATAACACCGACCAAGCAAATCTAGATGCCGAGTACCTATTTTCATCATACAATTTATCTTCTAGAGATGAAAAGGAAGAAAATTGTGCAACAAATTATGGTAGTATCTGTTAGAAAAGTATTATGAAACATGGTTTAATTAATTTTTATCAATTATATTATGATCATAGTGCATATTTTGTCCTAGGGAAACTAAACTTGATGTTCTGAAAATTGGAATGGGGAATTGCGCTGACAAGTCAGTACCAATTTTTAAACATCAGTTTGGCATAAAATTTGGACCAGTTGCTGAATCATTCGACTTCTACAATTTTTACTCTTGTGTGCTTGGATTTCGCATAAGATTTGGAGATGTATATGACATTGTCAAAGGTGTACGCACGATGCAAGAATTTAATTGTCAACGAGCAGTAAGTAGTAGTAATATTATAATACATAATAATCTTCATAATCTTGTGTAGTTTTTTTATTTTTAAAATGAAGTTTTATATGATTTTAGAGAAAAAACAAGAATACAAAGTTTTCTACAACAAGATATGGGTGCCAAGCTAGATTGAGAATATAGATAAATGACAAAGCAGAATGGTACATCACTGCATTCACGAAAAGAACACAATCATCCATTGGTGGAAAGTTGTGCTGAGAAGAAGCATTTGCATTCACATCAGCATATTGACAAGCCAACTAAAGAGCTAATAAGACACTTGAGAGATAATAATGTTCCAGTTAGTCGTGTCAATTCAATAATTAGTGGGTTGTATGGATCAACGTACGGTGTTCCTTTTAGTAAAAGGAAGCTTCGAACAGTATGTTCAAATATTGTAACTGAAAATCCGTTGAGTGAAAAATAGGAGAATTTTTATCTGTTGCAACAGTATGTTCAAATATTGCAACTGAAAATCTGCCAAACTTATGGAGAAATTCAGAGATATGCTAGCAAAGGACGATAGATTTGCGTTCACTGCCTAGGTTGATGATGGTAATACACTAAAGTCCCCGATGTGGACTTGTTGTAGAAACAGGCTTTATATCAATATTTTGGTGATGCAACTATGTTTGACATGACGTATGACACAAATGTATACATGATGCCTTTTCGAATGTTTATCGGTGTCAGCAACCACTTTGAGAGTGTTATATTTGCTGGTGTTCCGTTGAGTTAAAAAGAGGAGAATTTTTAGTGGGCATTCTCAAAGTTTGTAGAATGATGGGAGGAAAGCCAACTGTTACAATTCAAACTGGTAAGAAAAACAATGTTAATTTATTTCTATTGACATGCAATAATATAATCATTCTAATGATGCAGAAAATTATTTGCTGCTCAAGCAAGAGCAATGGCTAATGCAATAACTTAGTTTTTTCCAAAACAAAATATCGCTGGTGCAAATGGCACGTTTTTCACTCGGCTCAAGAACTTATGGCAGATTTACAAAAAATATCTACCGTTTGCTGATGATTTTCATAAAGTGGTGACCATATGCTAACAATTGAAGAGTTTGAGACTGGATGGAGACTGATCACTGAGAAATAAGAATTGGAGAATGCAGCTTTCATGATAAGAGCTTATGAATGTAGGAAAATGTGGGCAAATCTATATTTTTATGGAGTACTTTGTGCAAATATGTGTAGCACACAACATAGTTAAAGTGCAAACATGGTTCTGAAAAATTTCTTATCATGTAATTCTTCACTGAATGGTTTTATAACTCAATGTACTAAACTTACCAATGAAAGAGACAGTTGCAGATAATGAACGGAAAAGCAAACAGGTATATCTTACATAATCATATTTTGTCTTATTGCATTAGCGGTTTAGCAAACTTTTCATTAGATAAAAAACTAAATCTATTTTTCATTTCTTTTTTTTCAGAAAAGTATAAAACTACAATGGGGTTTTCCGGTTGAGAAACATGCTTCAGTCATATATACAAGCAAGATGTATATATTATTCAGCAATGAACAACTGAAATCAGCTTCTTATGTTCTTGTCCCAAGGAGTGACGCAAATATATTTGTGGTGAAGCATGTTTAGGCAGAAGTAATATATGCTTGGTGCAAAGTAACATACAGAATAACCGTGGATGAATCAATTGGTTATTATACCTGTGAGTGTGGTCTTTATCAACATTTTGGTGTTTTTGGCAGCCACATCATAGTGGTATGTCCCTAAAAAATGATACTTATTAATATTTGATACAATTAAAAAAATTACAAGTTCTCAATATTCTATAACATTGTTCTTGTATCATCAGACTTGCATGTTTTCATAAACAGAGGGGTACTGATGATACCAGAATTTCATATAATGAAGCGATGCACCAAACAAGCAAGGTTTGCAACGGTTTAATACAAGAATTAAAAGTTTTATTGGTGATGCTGGTGAGGAATCAAGAAATTATCGTCATAGAATTTTACAAATTGAAGCGACAATATTAGCTAATCAAGGTGAAATTGATCAGGAAGCATGTGTTATTCTGAAGAGAAACTTTGCTCGTGCAAAGAAATAATTGACAGAGTATAGACTATCTCCGACAACAAACTATATGATTTATCTGACCAAAGTATTTTGATAATGCAAGTGAAAATTTCCAAAAAAAAATTGCCATTCAAGTTGACAGGACTATTTTACTATGTCAAGTTTTACAACTTTTCAATTCTAAAAATACGCATGGCAAAAATATTCTAGCAACATCCCTAATAATGCTCACATGGCAATTTTGTGTAATTGCCATGGCAAAAATTACCATGGGAAAAAGTAGAATGAAGAGTAGAACCAAAAATTATGACCAAAAACTTGCATGGTAGATTCAAATTCAAATTTTCCATGGCGTTTTAATTTAAATTACCCCGTGTTGTATGAGAGATCTACCGCGTATGTAGAATAACACAAATTATGAAAAAAATGACATGACAGATGTATATTGAAAATTGGCTTGGTGTTTTAATTAAAAAACTGCCATGCTTTGTATGGAAAGTGCCGGAAAAATAGAATGGACAGTACAAACACAAATTATAAAAAAAGTTGCCATTGCAGATTCAAATTAAAAATTGTCATGATATTTGAATAGTTGCCATGTTTTGTATGAAAAATTTGTTGTGGTAAAAAAGAATGAATAGTATAAACAAAAGTAATGAACAAAAAAATTCCATGGCAGATTGATATTAATTTTTTCCATGCTATTTTAATATAAATTTACATGTGTTGTATGAGAGATTTGCCGTGTATGTACAATAACACAAATTATGAAAACATGTTGTGGCAGATATATATTAAAATTTTCCATGGCGTTCAACTAAAAATTTCCATGGAAGATAGAATGAAAAATACAAACACAAATTATAAACAAAGTTGCCATGGAAAGTCCATAATAAAATTTTCCATGATATTTATTTAAAATTTCCCATGATTTGTATAAGAAATTTGCCGTGTGTATAAACACAAAAAGAATCAAAATTGCCATGGCATATGCAAATTAAAAATCCCCATGGTCTTTTAGCTATAATTGTCATGCTTTGTATGAGAACCATTGCATATGCATATTAAAATTTGCCACGGTGTTTTAGCTACAATTTGCCATGATGTTTTGCAGTGTATGTAGAAATCATGAAAAATGAACAAAAATTGCCATGACAAATGCCAAAATTAGAATGGTCCGGTGCATAAAAAATGAAACTAGAACCCTATGTAGATCATGCCTAAATGATCCTACCTCTCATTCCGATAGTGTTAGCATGGTAACTGTGTGTAATGCAGAAAATATGTAAATAAAAGTATTTTTATAATGGCAATGTGTATGTATGACGCCAAAAGATGATTGCCTACTATGATGGCAAATTTTGTTTTGCATGGCTAAATTCAGTAAAAACTCGTGGTATTGGGGAAAAGAGAGCTAAGTTGCCATGGAAAAATGTGTGAAAACTATGCAAAGCATGCCTAGATTGATAAAAAAGCTACTCGAGTCATGGCAAAAAACTTGGCTATGTGGATACAGATTGGCATGGAATAGTACGAAATAGATTCACAAAATTTGTCATGTCATTTCAAGAAATGTGGCGTGCCAACAAAATGATGGATACACAGAGTAAACTCTAACAAAAAACGGTTTCTGGTGTAAATGGCAAAACATTAACAAAAATTGTCTTCATTTATAGACTGGATGCCCTAAAAAAATTGCAATGTAAACATTACAATTCCCTGAAACTGATGACATACATGGCAAAACTTTGACAAAAAATGTAATCTAAGAATTGCTACGCCACTGAACACTTCTGTCGATAAATGATATAGAGTTTGGAGCTCAGGTATAGAAACATTAATCTAAGAATTGCCACCACCTTAACACTTTTGTCAAATAGCAAAACCGTGGGTGCATTGGTAGATTTGCCATGTTATAGAGCATAAGTAGATTGCCATGTAATAGAATGTTTTGTTCTTAAATTTGCCATGCTCCACAAACACTTAGTTTCGGTGAGAAGTAGGGAACATGCATTACCATGGTGTTTGTAGTATTGGTGAGAAGTAGGGAACATTACCATGGTCTTTGTGGAGCATGGCAACTAATTAGTTAGCCATGTTCCCTACATGCTTCATAGAAAAATTTTGCAGTCTTTTTAAGAAAGTTTCCATGGTGTAACTAGATTACCAATTACCATGGTGTTTTGTGTGCTTGTCTAGCCGATGCACACGGAGATAATCTCATGGATATCTGCTCTCTCTTCTCAACAAACTGATGATGATGCTCCTCTGCAAATATAGTGAGACTGCACTCACAAAATCTGTTGTGCCTCTATTGTCTGATGGCAATGCAATTTTGCAAAAAATGAACTTTACAATAATGAAGAGAAATGGTTGAATAGGATGGTACCTGCAGGGAAGGGATCCAACGCCGGAGTCTTGTTTGATGAGTCGTCATGGTGGTCCAACTCGAACTGCGGTTGCGACATCACCTCGGCAACATGCTCCGCACCCTACTTGGGGTGGCACGAGTAGATAAGCATGGGCCTCCGCCGCGTCATTAGCCTCCGTGTCGGTGAGGACAGGCGGACCGCGGTGAGCAGGGACATCACGTGGCCTTGCAGCTCGATGAAGTAGAGGACCGCCACGTCTGTCCTCGAGCCTGAGCCTTTGTGCCCGTCCCAAACCTGTGACTACAAGGAACGCCACGCCTGGGGAACATGTCGGCGTTGGCTCCTCGCCACACCTCCTCGAGCAGCGCCGTGTCGGGGACAATTCCGCTCCCCCCATCCGTCCATAGCCTCCTCGAGCAGCATCACCGCCTCCCTTCCCTCTCTCCGACAACTCTCTCAGCTCGAGATCCGCCTGCCGCACCACGCGCGTGAGCCTTGGCCTCCATGCCATGCAACTGCGCTACTGCTGGGAAACGCCGCCGGTGCCCATCGCCGGAGAAAACAAAAAGGGGAGGAGGAAGGAATAGGCGATGTAGTGATGGTGTGGGAGAGAAATTGGGGGAGTGGGGGAAGAAGGATGGGAAGACAGAGGAGCGAGCGGAGGGAAGGAGGCATTCACGGCGATGGTCCTCTATCCTGAACGAAATGAAAATCTGCAATGGCTAATTGTCTGTGCTCTAAGATTCGTGCATGGAATACATAGAATGTTCGGCCCAAAATCCTAAAAATTAAACATCAGTTTTTTTATCAATTTCGCAAAAGATGCAGTTTACTGTAAAATTGATTTTTTAGAGTGTTTTTAACACTGTTTTTTCACTAGTTCAATTTTTTAAGATAAAAAGCCTAATGCCCAGGGTTAAATTAATGACGCCCTTACAAGCGAGGACACGAAGTCCAAACAACCAACAATACAACACAACCCCCAAAAAAAGCGAAACAAAAAGCTCCGACAAGATACATGGACGCCTAGGAGTATAGCAAAACAGCTCAATACAGGTAAGGATATGAGACACTGGAGCCCTTTGAAGGAAATATGCCCTAGAGGCAATAATAAAGTTGTTATTTATATTTCCTTATATCATGATAAATGTTTATTATTCATGCTAGAATTGTATTATCCTAAAACTTAGTACATGTGTGAATACATAGACAAACAGAATGTCACTAGTATGCCTCTACTTGACTAGCTCGTTAATCAAAGATGGTTAAGTTTACTAGCCATAGACATGAGTTGTCATTTGATGAACGGGATCACATCATTAGAGAATGATGTGATTGACTTGACCCATTCCGTTAGCTTAGCACTTGATCGTTTACTATGTTGCTATTGCTTTCTTCATGACTTATACATGTTCCTATGACTATGAGATTATGCAACTCCCGAATACTGGAGGAACACTTTGTGTGCTATCAAACATCACAAGTAACTGGGTGATTATAAAGATGCTCTACAGGCGTGTCTCCGATGGTGTTTGTTGAGTTGGCATAGATCGAGATTAGGATTTGTCACTCCGATTGTCGGAGAGGTATCTCTGGGCCCTCTCGGTAATGCATATCACTATAAGCCTTGCAAGAAATGTGACTAATGAGTTAGTTACGGGATGATGCATTACGGAACGAGTAAAGAGGCTTGCCGGTAACGAGATTGAACTAGGTATTGAGATACCGACGATCGAATCTTGGGCAAGTAACATACCGATGACAAAGGGAACAACGTATGTTGTTATGCGGTTTGACCAATAAAGATCTTCGTAGAATATGTGGGAGCCAATATGAGCATCCAGGTTCCGCTATTGGTTATTGACCGGAGATGTGTCTCGGTCATGTCTACATAGTTCTCGAACCCGTAGGGTCCGCACGCTTAACGTTCGATGACGATCGCTATTATGAGTTTATGTGTTTTGATGTAGCGAAGGTAGTTCGGAGTCCCGGATGTGATCACGGACATGACGAGTAGTCTCAAAATGGTTGAGACATAAATATTGATATATTGGACGGCTATATTCGGACACCGGAAGTGTTCCGGGTGATCTCGGATAAAACCGGAGTGCCGCAGGGTTACCGGAACGCCCGCGGGGAACTAATGGGCCTAGATGGGCCTTAGTGGAGAGAGAGAGGGGGCGGCCAGGGCAGGCCGCGCGCCCCCTCCCCCTTGAGTCCGAATTGGACTAGGAGGGGGGCGGCGCCCCCCTTTTCCTTCCCCTCTCCCACTCCTTCCTTCCCCCTCCTAGTAGGACTAGGAAAGGAGGAATCCTACTCCTACTAGGAGGAGGACTCCTCCCCACCTTGGCGTGCCATAGGGCCGGCCGGCCTCCCCCCTTGCTCCTTTATATACGGGGGCAGGAGGCACCCTAACACACGTTGACATTGTTTAGCCGTGTGCGGTGCCCCCCTCCATAGATTTCCACCTCGGTCATATCATTGTAGTGCTTAGGCAAAGCCCTGCGTCGGTAACTTCATCAACACCGTCACCACGCCGTCAGGTCGACAGAATCCTCCCTCGACCTCAGCTGGATCAAGAGTTCGAGGGACGCCACCGAGTTGAACGTGTGCAGATCACGGAGGTGCCGTATTTTCGGTACTAGGATAGGTTGGATCGCGAAGACGTTCGACTACATCAACCGTGGTTACTTGACGCCTGGCCACGGGTTCACGAGGGTATGTGGACAACACTCTCCCGCTTGTTGTTATGCATCACATAGATCTTGCGTGTGCGTACGAATTTTTTTGAAATTCCTGCGTTCCCCAACACTGGCATCCGAGCCAGGTTTATGCGTAGATGTTATATGCACGAGTAGAACACAAATGAGTTGTGGGCGATAATAATCATACTGCTTACCAGCATGTCATACTTTCATTTGGCGGTACTGTTGGATGAAGGGGCCCGGACCGACATTACGCGTACCCTTACGCGAGACTGGTTCTACCGACGTGCTTCGCATAGAGGTAGCTGGCGGGTGTCAGTTTCTCCAACTTTAGTTGAATAGAGTGTGTCTACACCCGGTCCTTGTTGAAGGTTCAAACAACACACTTGACAAAAAATCGTTGTGGTTTCGATGCGTAGGTAAGAACTGTTCTTGCTCAGCCCGTAGCAGCCACGTAAAACTTGCAACAACAAAGTAGAGGACGTCTAATTTGTTTTTGCAGGGCATGTTGTGATGTGATATGGTCAAGACATGATGCTAAATTTTATTGTATGAGATGATCATGTTTTGTAATAGAGTTATCGGCAACTGGCAGGAGCCATATGGTTGTCGCTTTACTGTATGCAATGCAATTGCCCTGTAATTGTTTAGTTTATCACTAAGCGGTAGCAATAGTCGTAGAAACAATAGTTGGCGAGACGACAACGATGCTACGGTGGAGATCAAGGTGTCGCGCCGGTGACAATGGTGATCATGACGGTGCTTTGGAGATGGAGATCAAAGGCACAAGATGATGATGTCCATATCATATCACTTATATTGATTGCATGTGATGTTTATCCTTTATGCATCTTATTTTGCTTAGATCGACAGTAGCATTATAAGATGATCTCTCACAAAATTTCAAGGTACAAGTGTTCTCCCTGAGTATGCACCGTTGCGAAAGTTCATCGTGCCGAGGCACCACGTGATGATCGGGTGTGATAAGCTCTACGTTCACATACAACGGGTGCAAGCCAGTTTTGCACACGCAGAATAATCGGGTTAAACTTGACGAGCCTAGCATATGCAGATATGGCCTCAGAACACTGAGACCGAAAGGTCGAGCGTTAATCATATAGTAGATATTATAAATATAGTGATGTTCATTGAAAACTACTCCATCTCACGTGATGATCGGACATGGTTTAGTTGATTTGGATCACGTGATCACTTACATGATTAGAGGGATGTCTATCTAAGTGGGAGTTCTTAAGTAATATGATTAATTGAACTTTAATTTATCATGAACTTAGTACCGATAGTATTTTGCATGTCTATGTTGTTGTAGATCAATGGCCCGCAAGCATCTGTTCCTTTGAATTTTAATGCGCTCCTAGAGAAAGCTAAGTTGAAAGATGATGGTAGCAATTACACGGATCGGGTCCAGAATTTGAGGATTATCCTCATTGCTGCACGTATGATTACGTCCCCGGAAGCACCGCTAGGTGCAAGACCCGCTGCAGGAGCAATGCCAGACGTTGTGAACGTCTGGTATAGCAAAGCTAATGACTACTCGATAGTTCAGTGTGCCATGCTTTACGGCTTAGAACCGGGACTTCAACGATGTTTTTAACGTCATGGAGCGTATGATATTGTCACGCCCAATATGCGATACTATCCTAAAGAGACTCGAAGGTCCCACCACGGATAGAACCGCATATTGAAACGCTTTTGCAAGGTGGATATCATTACATCAACATTACATAAATAGATGGGGATACATACAAGAGGCATACAATGCCACACGAATACAACATCACAATACATAAGAGCACCATCCGACTACGGATGAAACACAAACAGAAACTCAAACGACATCCACCCTGCTAGCCCAGGCTGCCGACCTGGAACCTATCCCCTGATCAAAGAAGAAGCAGAAGAAGAACTCCAAGACAAGCAAACATCGCTCTCGCGTCATGACCATCGCAACAACCTATACCTGCAACTGGTGTTGTAGTAATCTGTGAGCCACGAGGACTCAGCAATCCCATTACCATGGGTATCAAGACTAGCAAAGCTTAATGGGTAAGGAAGGGGTAAAGTGGTGAGGTTGCAGCAGCGGCTAAGCATGTATGGTGGCTAACATACGCAAATAAGAGCGAGGAGAGAAGCAAAGCAAGCGGTCGCCAACTAGTAATGATCAAGAAGTGATCCTGAACTCCTACTTACGTCAAACATAACCCAGAAACCGTGTTCTCCTCTCGATCAACCCCGAAAAGAGACACTCACGGTTACGCATTACAGTTGGTGTATTTTAGAAGAGTTTGCTTCAAGTTTACTACAACCGGACATTAACAAATTCCCATCTCGCCACATAACCGGGCACGGCTTTCGAAAGTTCAAACCCTGCAGGGGTGTCCCAACTTAGCCCATGATAAGCTCTCGCGATCAACGAAGGATATTCCTTCTCCCAGGAAGACCCGATCAGTCTCGGAATCCCGGTTTATAAGAAATTTCGACAATGGTAAAACAAGACCAGCAAGACCGCCCGATGCACCGACAATCCCGATAGGAGCTGCACATATCTCGTTCTCAGGGCAACACCGGATGAGACATGCTACGAGTAAAACCAGGCCTCGAGTTTCCCGTGGTGGCCCAGAAAGTGCTCGTTCGAACCAGCACTTAGAGAAGCAATCGCCCTGGGGCTAAAAAAAGATGACCCTCGGGTTGGCCGACCCAAGGGAAAGGTATAGGTGGTGGTGAGGCAAATGGTAAAACCAAGGTTGGGCCTTGCTGGAGGAGTTTTATTCAAAGCGAACTGTCAAGGGGGTCCCATAAATCACCCAACCGCGTTAGGGACGCAAAATCCGGGAACATAAAACCGATATGACGGAAACTAGGGCGGCAAGAGTGGAACAAAACACCAGGCATAAGGCCGAGCCTTCCACCCTTTACCAAGTATATAGATGCATTAATTAAATAAGAGATATTGTGATATCCCAACATAATCACAATCCAACATGGAGCAATCTTCATCTTCACCTGTAACTAGCAACGCTATAAGAGGGGCTGAGCAAAGCGGTAACATGGCCAAACAATGGTTTGCTAGGAAGGGTGTCAAAGGTTAGAGGTTCATGGCAATTTGGGAGGCTTGATAAGCAAGTGGTAGGTAACGCAGCAAAGCGATAGAACGAAGCAACTAGCATAGCAATGATAGTAATGAGATCCACAGACGGTCATCTTGCCTGAAATCATGCAAGTAAGAAGAACGAGTCCATGAAGAAGATGAAGCCACGAAGATGAACCAAGCGAGACGCATTTAATCCTCACGATCGCCACGAAACGGGAACTATCGAGAAGAAGCACACAACATGGTAAACACACCACACATGAACAAGGCATGATGCTCAACCAAGTATGATGCATGACAAGGCTACATGAAGCTACTCATGGCAAAGAATGATGCATACAAGGGCAACACAACAAGGCAAGTTTAAATGAGGCCGGAAACAAAATAAAACAATTCCGGTAAGTCCCCATATGCAAATTTCGAAATTGGTCCAGATCTGAATAAACCTTATGTTCAAGTTGTTAAACAGCAAGTCAAGATGCACCAAGATGATCTACACGAAATTCTAGTCAAGTTACATATAAAGTTCGTTAGATTCGGAGCTACGCCCTAGAAGATGTGAGCAAAACAAGTTAAGCATGGCATTGATGCAAAATGCATCCAAACATCAAGCAAACACAATCCAAACAAGGATGCAACAAGGCAACATGAAACTACATACAAAACTAATCAAGTTTAATATAGAGCACACTCAAAACGGAGCAACGGTGCAACACATACACACCATACAAGTATAAAGGGCAAGCTGTCCAAAACAGCAACTTGGCATATTGCAAGCATCAAAACAATATGCTCCAGCATCTCAACGTGAAAACAAAAGGCATGGGCATGATGTACAGGTAAAGCATTACAAAACAGGAACACAGTGCTAACTCCAGAAACTACTAGAACATGCTCAAAAGGACATGGCAAGATTGCAAATAATAACAGCTTCACAGACTTAGCAGAATTACTGGACATGGCAGAAATAACATCAGGTTGCAATGTTTAGAGCCAACAAACTACATGCTACTTGAATGTATCATGGCAAACAAAGGCACGGCACGAATCCACTAATTGAATAGAACAAACGTCCTTATCGACCAAAAAGCTCCTCGGATGGCTCATGCGAACGGCCTTGAGGACGGCGGAGCGAGGACACGCTGTGGCAGCTTCGGATTGGGCGCGCGACCGCGGCTGGACGTGTCCGGCCGGGACGGACATGTCCGGCGGACGAGAGGAGCGGGGCTAGGGTTTCGGGAGGATTTCATCCGCGAATTTCGGGGAAGGGGACCTATTTATAGATAGAGGGAGCTAGGAGAGTCCAAATGAGGTGCGGTTTTCGGCCACGCGATCGTGATCGAACGGCCGAGAGCATGGAGGGGGGTTTGCTGGGATAGGTGGGCTGTGGGAAGAGGTGTTGGGCTGCAAAGAGAAGGGGGGTTTCGGGCTACGCGGTTAACCATTGGAGTATCAAACGGACTCCAAATGGCACGAAACTTGACAGGCGGTCTACCGGTGCTATACCAAGGCCGCTTGGCAAACCTCGGGCCATTCCGAGAACGTTTAACACCCGCTCACAACAGGAGACAAAAGGGGAACGCCGGAGGACATAGGAGCGCCGGATTGCAAAACGGACAACGGGAAAAATGCTCGGATGCATGAGACGAACACGTATGCAAAATGAGATGCACATGATGACATGGCAAAATGCAACACGCAAGAAAATGACATGGCAACGACGGCGAATAACTGGAAGACACCTGGCGCATCGAATCCGGGGCGTTACAGATATGTTCCAGGAGTTGAAGTTAATATTTCAAGCAAATGCCCAGATTGAGAGATATGAAGTCTCCAATAAGTTCTATAGCTGCAAGATGGAGGAGCATAGTTCTGTCAGTGAACATATACTCAAAATGTCTAGGTATAACAACCACTTGATTCAGCTGGGAGTTAATCTTCCTGATGATAGTGTCATTGACAGAATTCTTCAGTCACTGTCACCAAGCTACAAGATCTTCGTGATGAACTATAATATGCAAGGGATGAACAAGACAATTCCCGAGCTCTTCGCGATGCTAAAGGTTGCAAAGGTAGAAATCAAGAAGGAGCATCAAGTGTTGAAGGTCAACAAGACCACCAGTTTCAAGAAAAAGGGTAAAGGGAAGAAGGGGAACTTCAAGAAGAACGGCAAGCAAGTTGCTGCTCAAGTGAAGAAGCCCAAGTCTGGACCTAAGCCTTAGACTGAGTGCTTCTACTGCAAAGGGACTGGTCACTGGAAGCGGAACTGCCCCAAGTATTTGACGGATAAGAAGGATGGCAAGGTGAACAAAGGTATATGTGATATACATGTTATTGATGTGTACCTTACTAATGCTTGCGAGTGCCCGGTATTTGATGCTGGTTCTGGCTAATATTTGCAACTCGAAACAGGGACTACGGATTAAGCGAAGATTGGCTAAGGACGAGGTGATGATGCGCGTGGGAAATAGTTCCAAAGTCGATATGATCGCCGTCGGCACGCTACCTCTACATCTACCTTCGGGATTAGTTTTAGATCTGAATAATTGTTATTTGGTGTCAGCGTTAAGCATGAACATTATATATGGATCTTGTTTGATGCGAGACGGTTATTCATTTAAATCCGAGAATAATGGTTGTTGTCGGGGATATAACTATTTGTGTAAGCCGCCCAGGAGGGGCCGGGTTACGTAAAGTGATTACCAAACAGAAGCCCAAGTCCAAGCATGAAGATGGCGTCTCAACCAAGGGGCTTAAGGCCCACAGGCGATTTAAGGCCCGTTGTAGTAAACCGCCATAATGGCAAGACTTGTATCATAAGGTAGACTTGACTAGTCACCGAGCCGGACATTGTTTATAAGCCCGGCGGGACTCTCAGAGGCTACAGGGGCATCAACTTCGTGTATATAAGGGGACGACCTGTTGGCGGCTTAGGGCAAGAGACAACCAATCGAGAACCTGCATAGCGATCTCGCCTCCTCGGTCATCGAAACCTCAAGCAATACCAACCAAACTAGACGTAGGCTTTAGCTTCACCGTAAGGGCCGAACTAGTATAAAACCTCTCATGTCCTTTGTCCCGATTAACCCTTTAAGCTTCCTAGTTGCGATGGCTCCACGACTAAGTCCTTGCAAGAGGACATCCGCCGTGACAATTCCACGACAAGTTACGCCCACCGTGGGGCCAAAGACACGGTGGATTTGAGTTCTTGAAGGGCAGCTTCAAGGGCTCAAGGGATACTGTGATGGGCGGATGACCAAGAGTCGCCGCGCAAAGATCTACATCCATTAACAAGGCTGGGCCCCGAGGCCGACTCAATTGAGTACGGGTACCGGGTCCCTTTGGCGGAATCCACGTTTTCATCGGCCGGATTGGTGAGCCGGGGCCTGAGCCGGACATCTGCACCGACCTCGTCGAGACGGCTCAGCGTGCGAAACCCACCCGAGCTCAACCCGGCATGAAGCGTGTCTTTGTGGGCTGCATCCACGGAGAAGAGCTTTCTGGAGGACCCGAAGATGGTGGTGAGACGGCCGTCCACTCTAATGGTGATTCGTCCGCTGGTTCAACAGATTCTCTGTATCAAGTTCAAGATGGGGTGCTCGGGGGCTGTTCCGATGGCTTCAGTATTCTGGACCCCTGTGAGTCGCCGAATTGGGCAGGAGTCTTTATGGCTGGGACTCAACCCGGACAAAACTCTACAGCCGCGGCTGCAATTACTGCCGGGTTAGGAGCGGCCGGGGCAGGAGGCCCCGCGCGCCCGCCGGCCCAGGTGCTGATAGATCTTATGGATAAATTGACGACCGTGTTAACTACCATGGTTAGTCCTGCAAATCTAGATGAACATAACGTGGAGGTGGCAAAGGTGCGTGAGGAGATAGCCCTCGCCAAAGAGGCCTTGGCGGCTGAGGACACTGTGTGTTAGCATGAGCGGGCGGCTTTGGATGACGGGCGCAGCGACTCGGTCAGAGGCTTTCCACAACATGAGTCTAAATCGTCCAATGAGGTGATGAGAAGGAGACATCAAGACCCAGTCCTGCCCCGCCTCCGGTTTACGATCCTCGGAATCTCTTCACGACACCCGGAGCTGGTCCTAGCAATCCGCCCGAAGCCAATCAATTTATGACACCCGGAGCTGGAGGGCCAGCTCAGCGTCGGGAGATGTCGCCTCCTCATATGAGCATGGCGCCGCCACGTTATGTGCCGATACCGGAGGGTCACTTTTCCAACCCCATGGAGAATTTAATCGCAGCGTCAGCGCGTCTGGCGGCTCTTCCAGTGGACGGTGATGATCCAATAGCGGTGGAGACCCGGAGGATCAGGGAACTTTTCTAGACGGCCCTGGCACAGCAAGAGACCTATTCTTACAGCAGGAACAGGATTCATTCCACTCCTCAGCCTTGGATAGCGCCTCGTCAAACCAGTAGTCCTAGTTACGGCAGCACAATGTGAGTCGAAGCTTTATCAAGCAATGCCCAGCGTCAGAACCAACCCGTGGCTATAACCCGGTGCAGGATCGATTGCGTCAGGAGGATGAACGGGCGGCTCAATTAGCGGCTCAACAGACGGCATATGATGGTCTCCCAGAGTATCCAACGACTTCTGTTGGAGCAGGAGTGGCCACTAGAACCGATGGTGTCCCTTGTCTGGTGCCGGCTCTGCGAGATGTGCGTCTGCCCAAGGATTTCAAGGGACCTCGAAAGGTGCCGAATTACACGGCCAACTTATAGCCGGGGGCTTGGATTGAAAGTTACGAGATGGCCATGGAGTTATTGGAAGCCAGCGACGCGGCAATGGCTAAGTACTTTACCATGATGTTAGATGGAACTGCCCGATCATGGTTGAAAAGTTTGCCTCCCAATTCCATCAGTTCATGGGCAAAGCTAAAGGCCCGGTTTATCCAGAACTTTAAGGATACTTGCAAACAATCTATGTCCATTGTGGACTTGACCAATTGTAAGCAGGAGGAGGGTGAGTCCACAACTCATTGGGTGCGCCGGGTCAAGGAAATAGTACACTCATCTGATAAGATGGACGCCGGCTCTGCGGTACTTATGCTCCATCAGAATTGTCGTTTTGAGCCGTTGAAGCAAAAGGTGGGGCGCCTTAAGCGTGATTGCAATGACATGGGTACGCTAATGGCGGCTTTGGTTAAATATGCCGATTCTGATACTACCGATGATCCCGTGTCTGAGGAGGAAAAGAAAGGGAAAGGAAAGAAGAACGGCAATGGAAAGGGTCAGCAAAATCACCCGGGCAATCAAGGTGGCAATAAGCGTGAAGCCGGAGGGTAACCCGGCGTTTGTGGCTAATGCTAATGCCCAAGGTAATAACAAGAAGCGTAAGGGGAGAGCACCCCCTCGATCAGGTGGCTCAGGTCCATCCCTTGAGCAGCTTCTGAATGAGCCTTGTCCAAGACACCGTAACTCGGGAAAATCCTACCACCCACTTATGGAAGGATTGCGTGATCATGAAGGCTTTCAAGAATTCAAACATGTTTGATGGCAATCACGGATCAGGCGGCGGTTCAGGGGCTGGCGGCTTTCATGGCCCGGGCGGCGGTTCAAATTCCGGTTTTCAGGGACACACCGGGGGAAATAATCAGCAGCAATCTGGTCAGGGAGGACAGCAGCAGCAGCAGTCGGGTTACCAGAGCCAACCGAAACAGTTGAGCGGTGGGCAGTACCATGTGTTTACCACTAGCTTATGCAAACGTGACCAGAAGGTTCGTAAGAGGGCTGTAAATTCAGTTGAGCGGCAGTTCCTCGTTATTTGAGATGGTCGAGCAACCCATCATTTGGAGCAGAGGATCACCCGCCACGCGTTGATAATCCGGGTCGATTGGCCTTGGGGTGGCCCCTCAGGTTGGTGGATACAAATTCACTATGGTGCTCATGGACGGGGGAAGCAGCATCAATATTCTCTATTATGAGACCTTTCGCCGCATGGGTCTGACTGATAAGGACTTGAGGACGTCTAACACTGTTTTTCATGGGGTGGTACCTGGTAAGTCGGCATATCCAGTTGGAAAGATCGAGCTGGAAGTGGCTTTTGGAGACGAATATGATTCCAGGGCTGAGAAGCTGACGTTTGAGGTAGTCAAAATCAGGAGCCCATATCACGCTCTGTTTGGACGTCCGGCTTATGCCAAGTTTATGGCACGGCCGTGTTATGTTTATCTGCAGCTCAAGATGCCGGGTTACAAGGGCACCATCACTGTGCATGGGAGTTGAAAGGTGGCTTTGGAGTGCGAGGAAGGCGATGCGGCTTATGCTGAATCTGTTTGTGCTGAAGAGGAGCTGAAGTTTTATCAAACTAATGTTGACCCGGCAGATATGACCTCTTTGAAGAAGCCAACCACAGAGCAAGACTCGGCGTTGAAATTTAAGTCGGCCGCCGAGACAAAACTGGTTGACTTCACTCCGGGCGACTCTTCCAAGCAGTTCAACATCAGTACCAATTTGGATCCCAAATAGGAAAGTGCGCTCATCGAGTTCATCCGTGAGAACCGGGACATCTTTGCATGGAAACCTTCTGACATGCCCGGTGTCCCGAGAGAACTCGCCGAGCACACTCTTAATATTGATCCAAAGTATAAGCCGGTCAGGCAGTTTCTCCGGCGATTCAATGAGGAAAGGCGAAATGCTATAGGGGAGGAGGTCGCTCGGCTCTTAGCGGCCGGGTTCGTCATGGAAGTTTTGCACCCAGAGTGGTTGGCTAACCCGGTGCTTGTGCTCAAGAAGAACGGCACCTGGCGGATGTGTGTGGACTACACGGACTTAAATAAAGCTTGTCCGGCTGATCCCTTTGCTCTGCCCCTTGATCAAATCATCGATGCTACAGCGGGTTGCGAGCGGTTGAGTTTTTTGGATGCTTATTCTGGTTATCATCAGATCAAGATGGCAGTTAAGGACCAGGAGAAGACGATGTTTATTACTCCATTTGGAGCCTTCTGCTATGTGTCTATGCTGTTAGGGCTCAAGAGTGCCCAGGCGACTTATCAGCGGTGTCTGCAGAATTGTCTCCACAATCAGATTGGGCGCAATGTTCATGCTTATGTGGATGACATTGTGGTGAAGTCCAGAAAGAAGGAAACCTTGATCTCCGACTTAAAGGAAACCTTTGATAATCTCCAAGTCTACAAGATGATGCTTAACCCGGACAAGTGTGTATTTGGTGTACCTGCAGGCAAACTTTTGGGATTCCTGGTCTCAAACAGGGGCATTGAAGCTAACCCGGAGAAGATCAAGGCGATTACCTCTCTGGCTAAACCGGTGTGCATCAATGATGTTCAGCGACTAGCGGGTCGCGTTGCTGCTTTAAGCCGATTCATAAGCCGGCTAGGGGAGAAGGCTCTACCGCTGTATCAGATGATGAAGAAAACAGACACTTTTGTCTGGAGTGAGGCTGCTGATGCTGCCTTTGAAGATTTAAAGAGACAATTGTCTGAGCCGCCGGTTCTCGCGGCTCCAATTGATAAAGAGCCACCGCTATTGTATGTTGCTGCTAACTCACGTCTTGTTAGTGTGGCCATTGTGGTGGAGCGTAAGGAGACTGGCAAGGAGCATCCAGTTCAGCGGCCGGTTTATTACATCAGCGAGGTGCTCATAGAATCCAAGCAAAGGTATCCACATTGGCAGAAACTTGTTTATGGGGTGTTCATGGAAAGCCGGAAGCTAAAACAATACTTCCTGGGTCATCCTATAACTGTGGTAAGTTCAGCCCCCTTGGGAGACATCATCCAGAACAGGGAAGCCACAGGACGGGTTGCCAAGTGGGCCATCGAGCTTGGGCCTCACGGTTTGAAGTATATGTCACAAGACAGCTATCAAGTCTCAAGCCCTAGTAGACTTTATCAATGATTGTACGGAATTGCAGGCACCAGAGGAGAAGCCAGATCACACATATTGGACTATTCATTTCGATGGGTCCAGGCAGTTGGAAGGCTCGGGGGCTGGAGTCGTTTTAACTTCCCCCCGAGGTGACAAATTTTGTTATGTGCTCCGGCTTATGTTTCCTTGTACTAACAATGCAGCTGAATACGAGGCTTTACTCCATGGCCTCCGGATGGCCAAAGAGATGAATTTGAGCCGGGTAAGATGCTTGGGCGATTCAGGACCTCGTCGCTGAGCAGTATCGAGCACGTGGGATTCTAGGGATCCCCTTATGGCAGCTTATCGTCGCTAAGTCGATGCGGTGGCTGGGCACTTCAAAGGTTATCAAGTAGAGCACATTGATCGAAGGAAGAATGAGGCGGCTGATGCTTTAAGCTGGCTGGGGTCTCAGCGTAAGCCGGTGCCGCCTAATACTTTCCTTGACATCTTGCATAATCCTTCTGTCAGAGTGCCTACAGAGGAAGAGCTTGCAGTACCAGACCCAGAGGCGCAGCTGGTGGCGGCTCTCCATGCCATATTTGGCCTATATGACCCGGGGAGAGTTGCCTGAGGACGAGACCTTGGCAAGACAAATCATCAGGCGGTCCAAATCCATGACGATCGTTCATGGCGAGTTGCATCACCGCAACGTCACTGGGGCGTTTCAACGTTGTGTATCACCTACAGAGGGTCAGGAGATACTTCATGAGATTCATGAAGGTGATTGTGGTCATCATGCCGGTTCAAAATCTCTGGTAGCCAAGGCTTTTCGTCATGGTTTTTATTGGCTGACGGCTCATGCTGATGCGGAGGATCTGGTCAGCAAATGTGACGGATGTCAAAAATTCTCACGACGAGCTCATGTGCCGGCTCAAGAATTGAGGATGATTCCGATTACTTGGCCGTTTGCGATGCGGGGCTTGATATGGTTGGACCTTTCAAAAGGTCTAAGGATAAGAAGACACACCTGTTGGTGGCGATGGATAAATTCACCAAGTGGGTTGAAGCGAGCCGGTCGGTAAGTGTGATGCAGCCACGGCGGTTCAGTTCATCAAAAGGTGATCTTCGCTTTTGGTTTTCCACACAGTATCATAATTGATAATGGCACTAATCTTTCCAAGGGTGCTATGGAAGAGTTCTGTCAACGAGAACATATCTGGCTTGATGTTTCGGTTGTTGCTCATCCTCAATCCAATGGTCAAGCAGAGAGAGCTAATCAGGAGATCCTGAACGGTATCAAACCCCGGCTCTTAGTTCCCTTGCAGAGAACTCCGGGTTGTTGGGTGGAGGAGTTACCCTACGTGCTATGGAGCATCAACACAACGCCTAACAGATCTCATCGGTTATACACCTTTCTTCATGGTGTATGCGGAGCGGAGGCGGTTACGCCTTGTGATATCCGGCATGATTCACCCCGGTGGCGGCTTACGTTGAGGTTGATAATGAAAAAGCTCGTCCAGGATGCACTTGACTTGTTGGATGAAGAGCGAGACTTGGCAATAGCTCCGCTTCGGCGATTTATCGCAAGACTGCGCCGTTATCGTAGCCGCTTGGGGTGAAGCAGAACTTTCCAGGAAGGCGATTTAGTGCTCCGGCTCATCCAGGATCAATCTGATATGCACAAGTTGTCCCCTCCTTAGGAAGGACCTTTTGTGGTCAGCAAGAATCTCAACAACGGGTCATATTACCTCATCGATGTTCGAGAGCACAAAGATTCACGTAAGTCGGAGGAAGAGACCCGCCGGCCGTGGAACATAGCGCATCTCCGGCCCTACTATACTTGAGCCATCGGCTCTCAGAGTATATTTGTTTTTCTTTTTTAACAATGTACATATTATACAAAGTAATAAAGCAGGACCTCTGTCCTTTTTTCACCCTCAAAAAAGTGTGTATGTCTTTTTGACAGGTGGTGGAAACAACCAATAGGGACCGGATCATATCTGAATCCGGCTGGTCCGGCTTAAGATAATATCTGAATCTAGCTATGGTCACTTGGGGGCTTCCTGTTCAAACATAGGTCGTATTCGAACCAAAGAAAACATAGCTGACGATACCCACTTGATCGGCATACTTGCCAAACCTACTTGGGGGCTTCTTGATCATATTTGAATCACAACTTAACTCCATTAGGTCTGACGTGGATCATATACGAATCAGCGTCATTAAACAAATCCTATGGTCACTTGGGGGCTTCCTGTTCAAACATAGGTCGTATTCGAACCAAAGAGAACATAGCTGTCGATACCCACTTGATCAGCATCGCCAAGCCACTGGGGGCTATATGATCGTATCTGAATCTTAGCTTAACCCCTTTGGAGCGGTTTACTGATCGTATCCGAATCAGAAGCCTGTAAAGTATTTTGATAATCCTGAAATCTTGTGGAAAGCATTATGAGATGTTTTTGTCTTGCAGTTCAATATTTGTCACCCCGGGTTGTTATGTGCCGGTGAACATTATATGAGCCGTAACGAGTATCAAAGGGTCGCAGGTATGCTATTATGCTAGCCTGCATATAAGTCTTTTGGTTGTGTTCCGGGTTATCAATACTTCCTGTGCAGGATATGGCAAGCAAAATTTAAAACGCCAAGGAAAATATACAACCATGGCGGCTTACGGAAAATATTAAGCAATAAGAACATGCACGAAGGCATGACAAGCATTGGGAAGTTTCTTTCTACCCTATTACAAGACTCCCCGAGTCTGAATAGATGAAGCATTGTTTTTGGCCAAACACCGCGATTTACTCCTTTGGTGGACTTGACGACTCCGGGTTATCCTTCTCCGCCTCTTAAATCGCTCCTTTGTCTCCGGAAGGTTGACGAGGTCCAGTCAATGCCGCTTAACGCTTCAAATTCAGCTTCATCATCTATTAAACTGGCCGGGTCAACTTCAGGAGCAAAGGTATGTTTACAAATTGGAGGGATCAGGCTGACATCATTATAATGCAGAGTTGGAATCCTCCGGTTCTCGTTGTCATACCCCGGTTGATACTTTGTAAGATCAATATCGTTGCCGATGATGATCGCCACAGGACGTACGACTCTCACACAGGTGGTGAAGTCTGATTCATTGAATGCAGAGCCGTCCTCCTTCAAGCTAGGATATCCAAGAGCAACATCGGCTAAGTCTAGCTCTGGAACCAACGCTTTGGCCCGGCTTAAGGCGGCTATGGCCCCGGCTCTACCAGATGCCCGCCTTAACTCCTAAATCCGTTGAGGTAACACCGCAAGCCGTTTGAGCACATCCTACAGGAGATAAGGAGTATCATTTGATAAAGCCACAACGGCCAAAGCACGTTGTGACCCGGTGTACAGCTGTTCCACTAGAGTGTACACCGCCTTAAGCTTGATCAGCATATTCTGCTTCAGGTTGGTACTCCTGGGACCTGTGTTTATACATATAAGATTAAGCCGGAGATAATCTCTGAAATAGTTGTCAAATAAATCATGGTGATGTTCAAAAAGTTACACATAGTAACTTACCGAAAATTGCTGAGACCATTTGGGATATCTGGTGTTTTGTTTTAAGCGGACAGTTGGCAGTTGCTTGACAAGAGCTGCTTCGCTGTCTCGCCCGAGTCACAAGTGAAGATTTTTCATCCGCCCAGTTTTTTTCTCCGCGTCAAAATCCTTCTTCAACTTTTCTTGCTCAGAGATGCTGAATGCGAATTTGGAGTCGGCTTTTTGAATCTCAAGTGTTTGGGCCGCCAGCTGGGTCTTCAGGTCAGCAATTTCCAATTCAAATTGACTGGTGGAGACCTGCAATAACGCCGGGTTACAAGTAATTAAGGTTATGGTAAGGTATTATTAAAGTCTCAAGCACCTTACAAGTAAAGATACTTGACACTTGGGGGCTAATGTATGTTGCAAATTTAAAAGCCTTATGTTATAACCGGGTTAAGTAAATTCTTCTTGAGCGGATAAGTTAATGTGTACAAGAGATTTCTAAAGTCTACAGCATATTTGTTCAATAAGCAATAGACTTGGGGGCTGGTACAATATGTAAGATGCAGGTAAACAGTATAAGTAATACCTCAGATTTGTGCTGTATTTGTTTCACCATGTCAATTTCCAGGTCGCGGCTGCTATGCACTTGATTCAGATAGCCTGAGACGATATCGCCAATGCTTAAGTGGGCATAATCAGCGATGTCCTGATGGGTCTTCCGGCTTTTGACAAGTTCTTCCTTAGCGGTACATCTGGCAAGAACAGTAGGCCGCCCCGGTTCAACATACTGGCTTTTCATGAATTCAACTTCCGGCTCAGCCGTCTGGACCGGGCTAGGAATTTCCGGTTTATCGGAGCTATCAAGAGTGCCTTCTTGAGGCGGGTCGGAAGATGGTGTCGGAATTTCATGGGCCGGCTCAAGAGGAGGTTGATGAGCAGAAGAATCAGGGGCAGTGGTTCCGGGTTCCGGCCCCGTTGCTACCAGGTCTTCAATCAGCTTATTCTTCTTTGCCTTCTTACTGGGCTTTACCTGTACACTGTGGATAAAACAAACGGATGAGTACAAGATATGAGTAAGGCAAAGCATGAGGGTAACAAAGGTACATTACCCAGGGACAGTCTTGAGGGGCGGCATGTTGGATTGCATAGACTCGCCAGAAGAAGGACAGGTATCCTGATAATTGGAGTCAGATGAATTGAGAGGCTGACGAATTAAACCCTTAAAGGATAAGCAGAGCATAAGCGGAGGTGACCTCAGTTCGACGCTTCCTGCTCGCATCAGGTAAGCCGGAAGAGAGCTCTACATCTTTACTTGTCCGGGTTTGCCTCCGGTTCTCAAGCTGTTGTTGCTTCAAAAGAAATTGAGGATCTTGATAAGCAAGTGCATGTGAAAATCTTACTTTCCGGGTCACCCTTCGGATCTTTTGCTTTGGCAAAGGCTCTGAGTCGGAGGAGATTATAGTTACCTCTTCATTGGCTGCTCGACTTTTCCCCGTATCCTCCTGAAGGGATAAACTGCCAGACAGGTGATAAGAAGGGACTTAAGAAAATTTAAAGATTACCTCTTCCTCATCCGAAGAGCTATCCTCCAATCTGACTAAGTCGGAGGCGCTGGGTTTCTTCTTCTTTGAGGTTCCTATCTTGGCAGCTTTTCTTTCAGCTTTCTTGGTCGTCCCGGCTTGTTTAGCAGACTTCATGATCATATTTGGCTTTCGTAAGTCATCACCGGCCTGTGGAAAAAGTTAAAGATTTATGAGTATCAAGAAAGGTAAAATGTATCTGTAAACATTTGTTACGATTAATAACTTAGCGCAGGGGCCGGGTTATTCTTGTAATATGGAAGTAAGCCAAAGGCGTTGCTTTTCACAGTGCCCTCCTTCAGCAGTGACTGGGTTGTAGCATCCACCACGTCATCTGGTAAGTCGTCAGCGCTATGGCGTAGCAGATCAGTCTTTTCTCCAGTATAAGTACACATTAAGCCGGGACGGCGGCTAAATGGAAGAATACCCCAAGTGACCCAGACTCGGACCAGATCGATTCCCTATAACCCATTCACCAAGAGAGCTTTTATTTAATTGAGGGAGAAATTGAGAGGCACGCGTTCAAGGGTTGTCAGCTTGTCTGGTAGCGGATGGTTAGGCTCAAAGGCTAGGGCGAAAGCCGGGCAGAGGTTTTTCATCAGCCGGAGAAGTGTCCTGACAGTAGAACCACGTCTGGTTCCAAGATTTGGGGTGACTCGGCAACTCAGCATAAGGGAAAAGACAGTCTCTCCGTCGCTGGATTGAGATGCCGCCAAGCTCAAGACTGGGCCGTTGGCACGTTCATTTTGCCGGTTCATGTAAAAAAGTTCCCTGAACAAAAGCAGACTTGGCTCCTCTCCCAGGTACACCTCGCAGAAGACTTGAAAATTGCAAATATTTGACACGGAATTGGGTCTGATGTCTTGAGGTCTAAGGTCAAAGAAATTTAAAACCTCTTTGAAGAATTTTGAACCGGGAGGAGCAAATCCACGGCTCATATGATCCGTAAAAATTATGACTTCCCCTGCTTTGGGGTGAGGCTTTTCTTCAGATGGGTCAGGAGCACGGTAAGACATGACATCCTTCTTTGGCAGATGCCCAGACTTTACAAACTCAGCTAGTTTGCTATTAATAACTATGGATGGAACCCAATTGCAAGTCACAGGGGCCTTGGTAGCCTTAGGAGCCATCACAGCAATTGGCCTATGGAAAAACAAGAAGTTCCGGTTCAAATTTAACCTGGAAGAAAAATCTTAATTATGTAAAATGGCGGCTTAATGAGGGGCCTAATGATATCTGGATGACTATGCAATAGTATTTAAGCGCTACAAGTATCAAGTGCAATTCAAAAAATTCCGGATCATGAGGAGCAATTAAGGTTACGTGTCATTTATTTAAGCGGACATCCCGACGGCTTGTCTTCCGGGCATTTACCAGAAGAGGTTTTCTCGGGTGGTAAAAAGCAAGTTTCACAACTAGCGCTATTATTCGGATCAAAATATTGCTCTGAAAAGAAAAATTTTCTAGACCTAAAACAGGGCAGAGAAGTTCATGCGCTCGAAGAGGGTTTCTGAACAAGAGAAATGGGATCCATTTTTATGCAAGATTAACACAAGCAAGCACCACAGCAGTTCTACGTAATTTCTATGATCTAAACAAGGCGTTGGAAGGAACTAGCGAGGGTTTGGCGTCGGGCAGTGATGAACACCGACGAACTCGGCAAGGACCTAACGCAGATCTGAGAAAGGGAATGAGAGGAACTCACGGTGCGGACGAGCTGCAGAGGTTCGCCGTCGATCTCTGGTCCGAATCAGGCTGATGCAGCGGCCGGAGTCGGTGAAGACGAGGGGTTCGACGGTGGCGGCGGCAGAGCTCGGGAAGAGGCAAGAGGAAGAAGATGACTGGGGAAAGACCTAGGTCACCCTATTTATAAGAGAGGACTGACCGAGAGGGCACGGAAAACAAGGAGATAACATTTATTATCCAGCGGCTCTGGCGCCTCGATTTTCGGGATGGTCAGTAAAGACAAAGATCCGTTGAAGATATGACGGAATAAAAATAAGTTTTATTGAAGATGACGTCACGGTGATTTAACCCGGATCCAGATGATGACATCACGGCGGGTTAAAGTTCTTCGTGCAGAACAAAAGACTGCAGGACAGTACATAAGGTATTTTAAGATTGACATGAACAGGTTCAAATCAATCTGGGGCCTAATGTCGGGGATATAACTATTTGTGTAAGCCGCCCAGGAGGGGCCGGGTTACGTAAAGTGATTACCAGACGGAAGCCCAAGTCCAAGCATGAAGATGGCGTCTCAACCAAGGGACTTAAGGCCCACAGGCGACTTAAGGCCCGTTGTAGTAAACCGCCATAATGGCAAGACTTGTATCATAAGGTAGACTTGACTAGTCACCGAGCCGGACATTGTTTATAAGCCGGCCGGGACTCTGTAGGCTACAGGGCGTCAACCCGTGTATATAAGGGGACGACCTGTTGGCGGCTTAGGGCAAGAAACAACCAATCGAGAACCGGGCATAGCGTATCTCGCTCCCTGGTCATCAAAACCTCAAGCAATACCAACCAAACTAGACGTAGGCTTTACCTTCACCGTAAGTTGCCGAACTAGTATAAAACCTCTCGTGTCCTTTGTCCCGATTAACCCCTTTAAGCTTCCTAGTTGCGATGGCTCCACGACTAAGTCCTTGCAAGAGGACATCTGCCGTGAATAATTGTTATTTGGTGTCAGCGTTAAGCATGAACATTATATATGGATCTTGTTTGATGCGAGACGGTTATTCATTTAAATCCGAGAATAATGGTTGTTCTATTTATATGAGTAATACCTTTTATGGTCATGCACCCTTGAAGAGTGGGGTATTTTTGTTGAATCTCGATAGTAGTGACACACATATTCATAATATTGAAGCCAAAAGATGCAGAGTTGATAATGATAGTGCAACTTATTTGTGGCACTACCGTTTGGGTCATATTGGTGTAAAGCGCAAGAAGAAACTCCATTCTGATGGACTTTTGGAGTCACTTGATTATGAATCACTTGGTACTTGCGAACCATGCCTCATGGGCAAGATGACTAAAACTCCGTTCTCCGGAATTATGGAGCGAGCAACAGATTTGTTGGAAATCATACATATTGATGTTTGTGGTCCGATGAATATTGAGGCTTGCGGCAGGTATCGTTATTTGTGACCTTCACAGATGATTTGAGCAGATATGGGTATATCTACTTGATGAAACATAAGTCTGAAACAATTGAAAAGTGCGAGGAATTTCAGAGTGAAGTGAAAAATCATCGTAACAAGAAAATAAAGTTTCTACGATCTGATCGTGGAGGAGAATATTTGAGTTACGAGTTTGGTCTTCATTTGAAACAATGCGGAATAGTTTCGCAACTCACGCCACCCGGAACACCACAAAGTAATGGTGTGTCCGAACATCGTAACCGCACTTTATTAGATATGGTGTGATCTATGATGTCTCTTACTTATTTACCGCTATCGTTTTGGGGTCATGCTTTAGAGACGGCTGCATTCACGTTAAATAGGGCGCCATCTAAATCCGTTGAGATGCCACCTTATGAACTATAGTTTGGCAAGAAACCCAAGTTGTCGTTTCTTAAAGTTTGGGGCTGCGATGCTTATGTGAAAAAACTTCAACCTGATAAGCTCGAACCCGAATCGGTGAAATGTGTGTGATATCCAAAGGAGATTGTTGGGTACACCTTCTATCACAGATCCGAAGGTAAGACATTTGTTGCTAAGAATGGATCCTTTCTAGAGAAGGAGTTTATCTCGAAAGAAGTGAGTGGGAGGAAAGTAGAATTTGATGAGGTAATTGTACCTGCTCCCTTGTTGGAAAGTAGTTCATCACAGAAATCAATTCCTGTGATTCCTACACCAATTAGTGAGGAAGCTAATGATGATGATCATGTAACTTCAGATCAAGTTACTACTGAACCTCGTAGGTCAACAGAGTAAGATCCGCACCTGAATGTACGGTAATCCTGTTCTGGAAGTCATGTTACTTGACCAAGACGAACCTACGAACTTTGAGGAAGCGATGATGAGCCAGATTCATAAAATGGCTTGAGGCCATGAAATCTGAGATGGGATCCATGTATGAGAACAAAGTGTGGACTTTGGTTGACTTGCCCGATGATCGGCAAGCCATAGAGAATAAATGGATCTTCAAGAAGACCGAAGCCGACGGTAATGTTCTTTGTCTACAAAGCTCGACTTGTCACGAAAGGTTTTGACAAGTTCAAGGAGTTGACTGCGATGAGACTTTCTCACCCGTAGTGATGCTTAAGTCCGTCCGAATCATGTTAGCAATTGCTACATTTTATGATTATGAAATTGGCAAATGGATGTAAAGACTGCATTCATGAATGGATTTCTGGAAGAAGACTTGTATATGATGCAACCCGAAGGTTTTATCAATCCAAAGGATGCTAACAAGGTGTGCAAGCTCCAGCGATCCATTTATGGACTGGTGCAAGCATCTCGGAGTTGGAATAAACGTTTTGATAGTGTGATCAAAGCATATCACTACTAGGAAAACACTTATAGATAGAAGTTTACCAGTAGCGTTTGTTTATACCCCCACGCTACTACTAGTTAGTAGTAGCGCTGTCTAAAAAAAGCGCTATTGGTATCAGTTAGCAGCAGCGCTTGTTACATAGCCCCACGCTCTTGCTAAGTGTAATACACCACACCCCCACGTCAAAAATAGCAGCAGCGCTGTCGTCTAACCTGCGCTATAGCTAGTGGGCTTAGCGATAGCGTTGGCCCGTTGCCACGCCGCTGTTAGGCCCACTACCTCCCCCCGCGCCCCCCGGCCCGGCCGGCCTCACTCTCACTCACACTCGATCCCACACTCCTCCCTCGATCCCCCGCGCGCCGCCGTCGACCCCCGCACACTGTCGTCCCCCGCACCGGCCCTCCTCCCCGCGCCGGCCCTCCTCCCTGCGTCGGCCGCCCTCGCCCGCGCCAGCCCTCCTCCCCGCCGGCCGCCCAGCTCCCCCGCGTCGGCCTCCCTCCTCCGCCCGCCACCCCGGCCCCCGCGCCCGGCCTCTCCTCCAGCTGCCCTCCTCTACCGAGAGGTACTCCTCCCTCCTTCCTCCTCCTCCCTCCCTCCCTAGTTATATATAGTTATTAGAGTAGTTATTTTCAATTCTATGTAGTTGAAAAAATGTAGGTTATTAGAATAATTTAGGTTTTGATCGAACCCTTGCTTGGACAGATTAGGTATGAACCCTAGTTAATTCGTATGAACCCTAGGTTTTTAAATTTAGCTAGGTTTTAAAGTTAGGACATAAATTTAGCTAGGTTTTTAATTAAGTGTAGTTAATAGAATTTAGGTGTTTTAAGTGTATTTAAAAGAGTTTTAGGTGTTTTAGGTGTAGTTAACAGAATGTTAGGTGTTTTAGTTGTTTTAGGTGTAGTTAACAGAATTCTAGGTTTTTTTTAGTTAAAGGAATTGTTGTTATTTTTTTAGTTGAAGCAATTTTTCCTGTTATATGCAAATTTGCATTTGACATGTCATATTTTGAACATGTCACATTTTGGACATGTCATATTTTTCCGAGTGGCCTATGTTTTGCGGAAATGTCAATTCGTTTACGTTACGGCAAATTTCAGCGCTTCGATATGTCCTGTTTTAGCAAAGGTCATGCCAAATTTTGCTAAGTGTTTATTAATTTTGTTTTCAAAATTAAGCATTTTGTTCTCGGCGTCGACAATGCCTATCCGCATCCTAAATAAATCGACTCGTGGAGGACTCCTGGGTGAGCCGAGGGGCCATGTCCGGGACTGGGCTCCGCTGGGCTGGTACTGGGTTGTGCTACCTTCTGGTGAGCGCAGCTTAGTGAGGAGCCAGCCCGTCGTCGACCCGGAGCTTCTTTGGTGGCGGTCGCGTGGGCCTGCATCGGTGGAGAGGCTTGCGTCCCCCACGCAGGTGATACAACACCTTGTCACGGAGGAGAACGCGCACGTCCAGCGCTACTTGGTTGCCTTGGCGAACGGCCGGTTCTCCAATACCTGGCAGATTCTTTGGGGATCTCACCAGAGCTATGATCCGGTGATGGTTCCTTCTCTTTGGGTGTCCACCGCATTGCGAACCTAGAGGAGCTATTATTCGAGATGTATTAGTGATATTATATGATGATCTTTGCTACAAACTACTATATATGTATTCGATGATAGATTATTAATTACCTATTAGTTATTTGCTTATTGAATGCAAAAGATGAGCGCGGTTTGTGCTACAAACTACTATATATGTATTCATGATGGATTATATGATGATCTTTGCTACAAACTACTACAAACTACAAATTTTAGGTGTTTTAGTTGTTATATGATGATCTTTGCTACAAACTACTATATATGTATTCCATGATGGATTATTAATTACCTATTAGGAAATGTCGACTACGAAGGGAATGCGCTAAGTGCGAGGACTGCGAAGATGAGCGTGATGCGTGTGACAGACCTCACAGTAGAAGGTCGGTAGCTTGACATCAAGCTCCAAGAGACCTTGATGTTGAAATGGTGCATAGCAACGACAAGTGTTTTTTGTTATTTTTTGCACGACTTCTCTTCTTCTTCAACATGTAATTTCCGTCTTTTACAATTAGGCTAGCTTATCCCATGCCATGCAAGACGCTATGTCTTGGAGAAGATGGGTTTTGAAGATCATGAAATAATGGAGACAAAGATAATTCAACTAAGGACCCATCATGGTTATGATTTTGCTTTGTAAATCTATACAATTACGTGAACTCATCCAATTTTGGTTGCCTGAATTGGGAACCCTTTGCAAAGGCGTATGATTTTCATGAGGGTATGCTTCTCACCTTCGATCTTGGTGATCCACGACATCGACGAAAATGATATGACCATTTCGGTCCTTGTTGACACGCTTCAGTTCTACCGCTGTGTGAGTTTCTTAAACATATTTATTAAGTAATTTATATTGTTTATTTCAAAATATTTGACAGCTTATTTCCATTGACAGCTTATTTTCATTCTTCAAAAATGTACGGAAAATGGTAGACAGAACCTACTACTACAATGATGAAGCACAATTAACTTATAAGGAGCAAGATGGTCTTATCGCATTTTTACTTTTCTTGAGAATTACAATAGCTATTATCAAACTCCTCCACATTATGGTCAATACGTGCCACTAGTCCACGTGTTGAACTACAGATAACATCAATGGAGATATCATGGTAAGATTTTCTACTATTGCGTCATTCGTGCATCTTTTGCATAAATTCTTCTAAAACTAAACTATATTGCTAACTAGAAAGTTATTACTATGTTTTTTAACAGAAAATCCCGATGGATTGTGTGCCTCATCTGATGTTGATTTAGAGGTCGCGTTAATGTTATGAGCTTACGGCCACCACGGCCGTGTCGGCCGCGATACCCACATCACTCTGTCCATACCGGATTTCTAAGCGAGGAAGCCATGATAATAGATGATTTCAAAAAATGTTCGAACCATCGTAGAGAGCTACTTGGAAGCAACATTGTGCGTAGGCCAAGACTTGGAGACATGATGATCTCCATTCTTTATTATGGAGAGTCAATTTTCCTTAATGCAGCGTCAATGCCTATCTTGTTTTATGATATTTTACCTAACAGAGGGTAGAGTAGGTCCTATGAGAGGAGTAGGTCGTAGCTAGAATGTGTTATTATGTGCTACAATATATGTGTTAGAGTTGATGATGATGAGGAGGAGTTGTGATTATGATGTCTAACTTGTTATATGATGTCTCATTGATGAACATTATTTGATGGTGATGACAAGTGGTAATGAATATGCTATTTAAACAGACTAGTTCATGATGAGTTGTTATTGTATAAAAGATATATCTGTTTAAACATGTACAGCGCAAAAATGCTAAAAAACATAAATGTTAACGAGTATGCACGGGCCCGAAAACGCCGCTACTAGTACTTGAACTTACCAGTAGCGCTGGCCTAAAAGCGCTACTTGCTACAAAAAAATAGTTGTGGCGCCAAGTAGCGATGGCCTTATTTGGTGCCACGCCATCGGTAGCTCAAATACCAGCGCTACTAGTAAGCATTTTCCTAGTAGTGTATGGTTTTATGTAGACTTTTGGAGAAGCCTGTATTTACAAGAAAGTGAGTGGGAGCTCTGTAGCATTTCTAATATTATATGTGGATGACATATTGTTGATTGGAAATGATATAGAATTTCTGGATAGCATAAAAGGATACTTGAACAAGTGTTTTTCAATGAAATACCTCGGTGAAGCTGCTTATATATTGGGCATCAAGATCTATAGAGATAGATCAAGACGCCTAATTGGACTTTCACAAAGCACATACCTTGGTAAAGTTTTGAAGAAGTTCAAAATGGATCAAGCAAAGAAAGGGTTCTTGCCTGTGTTACAAGGTGTGAAGTTGAGTCAGACTCAATGCCCGACCACTGCAGAAGATAGAGAGAAAATCAAAGTTGTTCCCTATGCTTCAGCCATAGGCTCTATCATGTATGCAATGCTATGTACCAGACCTGATGTGTGCCTTGCTATTAGTTTAGCAGGGAGGTACTAAAGTAATCCAGGAGTGGATCACTGGACAACGGTCAAGAACATCCTAAAATACCTGAAAAGGACTAAGGATATGTTTCTCGTTTATGGAGGTGACAAAGAGCTCGTCGTAAATGGTTACGTCGATGCAAGCTTTGACACTGATCCGGATGACTCTAAGTCACAAACCGGATACGTATTTATATTGAACGGTGGAGCTGTAAGTTGGTGCAGTTCTAAGCAAAGAGTTGTGGCGGGATCTACATGTGAAGCGGAGTACATAGCTGCTTCGGAAGCAGCAAATGAAGGAGTCTGGATGAAGGAGTTCATATCCGACCTAGGTGTCATCCCTAGTGCATTGGGTCCTATATGAAAATCTTTTGTGACAATACTAGTGCAATTGCCTTGGCAAAGGAATCCAGATTTCACAAGAGAACCAAGCACATCAAGAGACGCTTCAATTCCATCCGCGATCAAGTCAAGGAGGGAGAAATAGAGATTTGCAAGATACATACGGATCTGAATGTTGCAGACCCGTTGACTAAGCCTCTCTCACGAGCAAAACATGATCAGCACCAAGACTCCATGGGTGTTAGAATCATTACTGTGTAATCTAGATTATTGACTCTAGTGCAAGTGGGAGACTGAAGGAAATATGCCCTAGAGGCAATAATAAAGTTGTTCTTTATATTTCCTTATATCATGATAAATGTTTATTATTCATGCTAGAATTGTATTAACCGGAAACTTAGTACATGTGTGAATACATAGACAAACAGAGTGTCACTAGTATGCCTCTACTTGATTAGCTCATTAATCAAAGATGGTTAAGTTTCCTAGCCATAGACATGAGTTGTCATTTGATGAACGGGATCACATCATTAGAGAATGATGTGATTGACTTGACCCATTCCGTTAGCTTAGCACTTGATCGTTTAGTATGTTGCTATTTCTTTCTTCATGACTTATACATGTTCCTATGACTACTAGATTATGCAACTCCCGAATACCGGAGGAACACTTTGTTTGCTATCAAACGTCACAACGTAACTGGGTGATTATAAAGATGCTCTACAGGTGTCTCCGATGGTGTTTGTTGAGTTGGCATAGATCGAGATTAGGATTTGTCACTCCGATTGTCGGAGAGGTATCTCTGGGCCCTCTCGGTAATGCACATCAGTATAAGCCTTGCAAGCAATGTGAATAATGAGTTAGTTACAGGATGATGCATTACAGAACGAGTAAAGATACTTGCCGGTAACGGGATTGAACTAGGTATTGAGATACCGACGATCAAATCTCGGGCAAGTAACATACTGATGACAAAGGGAACAATGTATGTTGTTATGCGGTTTGACTGATAAAGATCTTCGTAGAATATGTGGGAGCCAATATGAGCATCTAGGTTCCGCTATTGGTTATTAACCGGAGATGTGTCTCGGTCATGTCTACATAGTTCTCGAACCCGTAGGGTCCGCACTCTTAACGTTCGATGACGATCGCTATTATGAGTTTGTGTGTTTTGATGTACCAAAGGTAGTTCGAGTCCCGGATGGTTATAAAGGACATGACGATGAGTCTCAAAATGGTCAAGACATACAGATTGATATATTGGACGGCTATATTCGGACACCGGAAGTGTTCGGGTGATTTCGGATGAACCGGAGGCCGAAGGGTTACCGGAACCCCCCGAGAGGAACTAGTGGGCCTAGATGGGCCTTAGTGGAGAGGGAGAGGGGCGGCCAGGGCAGGCCGCGCGCCCCCTCCCCCTTGAGTCCGAATTGGACTAGGAGGGGCACGGCGCCCTCCTTTTTCCTTCCCCTCTCCCACTCCTTCCTTCCCCCTCCTAGTAGGACTAGGAAAGGAGGAATCCTACTCCTACTAGGAGGAGGATTCCTCCCCTCCTTGGCGCGCCATAGGGCCGGCCGGCCTCCCCCTTGCTCCTTTATATACGGGGGCAGGGGGCACCCTAGAACACACAAGTTGACATTGTTTAGCCATGAGCAGTGCCCCCTCCAGAGATTTCCACCTCGGTCATATCGTTGTAGTGCCTAGGCGAAGCCCTGCGTCGGTAACTTCCGCAACACCGTCACCATGCCGTCGTGCTGACGGAACTCTCCCTCGACCTCAGCTGGATCAAGAGTTCGAGGGACGTCACCGAGCTGAACGTGTGCAGATCGCGGAGGTGCCATACTTTCGGTACTAGGATCGGTTGGATCGCGAAGGCGTTCGACTACATCAACCGCGTCACTTGACGCTTCCGCTTACGGTCTACGAGGGTACGTGGACAACACTCTCCCACTCGTTGCTGTGCATCACATAGATCTTACGTGTGCGTAGGATTTTTTTTTTGAAATTACTGCGTTCCCCAACACCCTCAGACATGACCGTAGCGCCAATTGTGTGAATGGAGCCGGCTTGAAAGGGGACCAGCCGACAGAGGGGCTATGACACTGCCATCGCCTAGGCGCACGACAAACCAGCGCGATCCTATTCCATCGTTAGAAGGAGCCCCCAGCTCCTCGCCCCGGCTCGAATGGCGCCGCACCGTTGGACGATGGAATGCTCACCACCCTAAAGCGCGAACGGAGACTGGCGCCAGAGCACCAAAGGGAGGTCTTCGAGCACAATTGCCTCGCCGAACCACACTCCTCACAAGAGCACCATGATACGTCTCCGTCGTATCTACTTTTCGAAACACTTTTGCCCTTGTTTTGGACTCTAACTTGTATGATTTGAATGGAACTAACCCGGACTGACGATGTTTTCAGCAGAATTGCCATGATGTTGTTTTATGTGCAGAAAATAAAAGTTCTCGAAATGACCTGAAACTCCACGGAATATCTTAGAATAAATAATAAAAAATCCTCGCCAAAGATGAAGACCAGGGGGCCCACACCCTGTCCATGAGGGTGGGGGGCGCGCCCCTCCCTCCTGGGCGTGCCCCCTACCTCGTGGGCCCTCGAGACCCTCCGGCGCCAACTCCAACTCCATATATTGGCTTTCGGGAGAAAAAAATCAGAGAGAAGAAATCATCGCGTCTTACGATACGGAGCCGCCGCCAAGCCCTAATCTCTCTCGGGAGGGCTGATCTGGAGTCCGTTCGGGGGTCCGGAGAGGGGGATTCGTCGCCGTCGTCATCATCAACCATCCTCCACCAATTTCATGATGGTCACCGCCGTGCGTGAGTAATTCCATCGTAGGCTTGCTGGACGGTGATGGGTTGGATGAGATTTATCATGTAATCGAGTTAGTTTTGTTAGGGTTTGATCCCTAGTATCCACTATGTTCCGAGATTGATGTTGCTATGACTTTGCTATGCTTAATGCTTGTCACTAGGGCCCGAGTGCCATGATTTCAGATATGAACCTATTATGTTTTCATGAATATATGTGTGTTCTAGATCCTATCTTGCAAGTCTATAGTCACCTACTATGTGTTATGATCCGGCAACCTCAAGTGACAATAATCGGGACCACTCCGGTGATGACCATAGTTTGAGGAGTTCATGTATTCACTATGTGCTAATGCTTTGTTCCGGTTCTCTATTAAAAGGAGGCCTTAATATCCCTTAGTTTCCAATAGGACCCCGCTAGCACGGGAGCGTAGGACAAAAGATGTCATGCAAGTTCTTTTCCATAAGCATGTATGACTATATACGGAATACATGCCTACATTACATTGATGAATTGGAGCTAGTTCTGTGTCGCCCTATGTTATGACTGTTACATGACGAACCACATCCGGCATAATTATCCATCATTGATCCGGTGCCTACGAGCTTTCCATAAACTGGTTCTCGCTTATTTACTTTTCCGTTGCTACTGTTACAATCACTACAAAATACCAAAAATATTTACTATTGCTTGCGTTGTTCTTTTGTTACCGTTACCACCACTATCATATTACTTTGCTACTAAACACTTTGCTGCAGATACTAAGTTTCCAGGTGTGGTTGAATTGATAAATCAGCTGGTAATACTTGAAAATATTCTTTGGCTCCCCTTGTGTCGAATCTATAAATTTGGGTTGAATACTCTACGTTCGAAAACTGTTGTGATCCCCTATACTTGTGGGTTATCAAGACCTTTTACGGCGCCGTTGCCGGGGAGCATAGCTCTATTCCTTGAGTTACTTGGGATTTATATCTGCTGGACACTATGAAGAACTTGAAAGACGCTAAGACAACAATTTATCCCTCAACTACGAGGGGAGGTAAGGAACTGCCATCTAGCTCTGCACTGGATTCACCTTCTATTTTGAGTAAGCTAGCGACACCTAAGCTTATACGCTATTCGTTCCGATATGTCGCATGTTATTGATGATGCCACTTCGCTATGCATGATACTTATGATGAAACCGCTTCTATGCTTGATATTACTGTGCCCCTTAGTGAATTTCTTGATGAGCAAATTGCTAGGTCGAGAGAAAGAGAAATTACTGAATCTGAATATGATGATGAGAGTGATGATGAAAATATGCCTGCTATTCCTGAGGGTTATCTTTTTGATGCTGAATCTTCTGCAGCTATTTTTGCGTGTAAAGATAGATATGAACTTAAGAGGCTGCTAGTTAAATGGAACAAAGAATCTCTTAGAGACAGAATGAAACCCGACCCTGCTTTTGCTACTTCACCTATTTGTGTTCCAGATAAGGATTATTATGAATTCTCTGTTGATCCTGATATAATTACTTTGGTTGAATCTGATCCTTTTTATGGCTATGAATCTGAAACTGTTGTGGCACATCTTACTAAGTTAAATGATATAGCTGCCCTGTTTACTAATGATGAGAGATCGCGCTACCTTTATATACTCAAAATATTTCCATTCTCATTAAAGCGTGATGCTAAGATATGGTTTAATTCTCTTGATCCTGGTTGTGTGCGTAGTCCCTAGGATATGATTTATTACTTCTCTGCTAAATATTTCCCTGCTCATAAGAAACAAGCTACTTTGAGGGAAATATACAACTTCATGCAAATCAAAGAAGAGAGTCTCCCACAAGCTTGGGGGAGGCTTCTCAAGTTACTTAATGCTTTGCCTGATCATCCTCTTAAGAAACCTGAAATACTTGATATCATTTATAATGGACTAACCGATGCTTCCAGAGATTACCTGGATAGTTGTGCTGGTTCTCTTTTCAGGGAAAGAACACTTTGGATGAAGCTGAAATTCTATTGAATAATATGTTGACAAATGAAAATAATTGGGCACCTCCAGGCCAGCTCTGAGCCACCATTCTTGAGCCTATTCCTAAACCAACTCCGAAGAAGAGAGGTGTTCTATTTCCGAGTCCTGAAGATATGCAAGAGGCAAAGAAATCTATGAAAGAAAAACGTATTAAGGCTGAAGATGTTAAGAATTTACCTCCTATTGAAGAAATACATGGTCAAAATTTACACTTTGTTGAAGAAGTGTATGATCTCAATCCGTTATTCATCGAAGAACCTCCCGATCCCGATATCCCGACACAGGTAGTAAAGGTAAATTCTCTCTATAGATATGATAAAGCTGAAGTACCTCCTACTAAAATTGCTAGTCAGTGCTTAGATGAGTTTGATAACTTTATGTATAAGCAAGATGACTTTAATGCTTATTTTGGTAAACAATTAAAACAATATGCTTATATGATTAAACGCTTGGGTGATTATATGGCTAATATTAGAGGTGAATTTAAACTTGTTAGCAAACATGCTTCTATGGTTACCACTCAAGTAGAACAAGTACTTAAAGCTCAAAAAGAAGTGCTTGATGAGATGAATAGTAAGAAAAATGATTATGCTGTTAGAGTGGCTACTAGAACTGGTAGAATGACTCAGGAACCTTTGTATCCTGAAGGCCACCCTAAGAGAGTTGAGCAAGATTCTCAGAGAAATAATATTGATGTTCCTAGTTCTTCTAAAAGGAAGAAAAAGATAAATGATAGGACTTTGCAAACTTCTAGTGAACCTATTGCTGAACCACCTGAGAATCCAAATGATATCTCTATATGCGATCTTTGAAACACAATCTGGTAATGAACATGAACCTAGTGAAAATGTTAATGATGATGTTCATGATGATGCTCAACCTAGTAATGATAATGATGTAGAAGTTGAACCAGCTGTTGATCTTGATAACCCACAATCAAAGAATCAACGTTATGGTAAGAGAGATTTTGTTGCTAGGAAACATGGTAAAGAAAGGGAACCATGGGTTCAGAAACCCATGCCTTTTCCTCCAAAACCATCCAAGCAGAAGGATGATGAGGATTTTGAGCACTTTGCTGAAATGATTAGACCTATCTTTTTGCGTATGCGGTTAACTGATGTGCTCAAAACAAATCCTTATGCTAAGTATATGAAAGATATTGTTACAAATAAAAGAAAGATACCTGAAGCTGAAATTTCCATCATGCTTGCTAATTATAATTTTAAGGGTGGAATACCAAAAAAACTTGGAGATCCAGGAGTACCTACTATACCATGCTCCATTAAGAGAAATTATGTTAAAACTGCTTTATGTGATCTTGGAGCCGGTGTTAGTGTTATGCCTCTCTCTTTATATCGTAGACTTGACTTGAATAAGTTGACACCTACTGAAATATCTTTGCAAATGGCTGATAAATCAACTGCTATACCTGTCGGTATTTGTGAGGATGTGCCTGTTGTGGTTGCAAGCGTTACTATTTTAACGGACTTTTTATTCTTGATATTCCGAGGATGATAGTATGTCTATTATTCTTGGAAGACCTTTTCTTAATACTGCAGGGGCTGTTATTGATTGCAAACAAAGGCAATGTCACTTTTCATGTTAATGGTAATGAGCACATGGTACACTTTCCGAGGAAACAACCTCAAGTTTATAGTATCAACTCTATTGGAAAAATTCCATCGATTATATTTGGAGGTTTTGAATTTCCTCTCCCTACTTTCAAAAAGAAATATGATATACTTATTATAGGGGATGTGCATATCCCGTTCAGTAACTTTATAGTGTTATTCAAAATTTCTCCGGTTCCATGTTATTCGAATGAGTTTGTTAACAAGAATTGATTTACCTTTTTAGTAGATTCCTTTTGATGAGCATGAGATGGATGAAACTAGAAGCACAACCTTCTGTACCCTCTTTATATTTTCTGTTATTTAGTAGAAATAAAGTAAAATAGTATTTTTCTGTCCGTCTCCTGATTTATCCGTGCAATATAAAAATATCCCGAAAATAAAAGTCCTCAGAATGCCATGCCAATTTAATATGATTTTTTCGGGAATATTTGAGGATTTACTATGCAAAAATTACCGCGGGCGGAGCTGCCCACTGGCCACGAGGGTGGAGGGCGCGCCCCCCTGCCTCGTGGGCCCACGGTGGCCCTCCTCCACTTATCCCTGCACCCATCTTCTTCCTCTGCCTCACACAAACCCGAAAAACCAACTCAAGCACGAGTTCCAGCCACTTTTGCTGTGATTTTCGATCTCCTTGCTCAAAGCACCTCTCAGAAAACTGCTTGGGGAGATTGTTCCTTGGTATGTGCTCCTCCATTGGTCCAATTAGTTTTTGTTCTAGTGCTTTATTCTTTGCAAATTTGTCTTTACGCATAGGTTACCATGTTCTTGAGCTTGCATGTCAAATTTATATGGTTCCAAGTAGTCCTAATGCTTGATATAGGCTCTAGGCACTTGTAGGAGTAGTTGCTATCAGTTTTATTGAAGTTGGTTCACTTTTGTTTGAAGTTACTAAAAATTTCAGATTGTTTCAGAAATAATGAAGAGACTTTTGAGGGGCTCGTCGAGCCGAAGCTCGAAGGAAAAATAAAAGGAAGAAGAGCAGAAGCCCAAATTTAATTTGCCTCGCACCGCGGAGGTCCGGCCGTGTGAATGGCCTTCCGATGACTTCTTGAGGAGAGCCGGGATTTATGAGGATTTCTATTTATTGATTGACAACGCCGGCCCACCGACTTCCTCCGCGACCAACGTCATCAGTATCTCTTACTCACAAATACTTTTGTGCAAAACTTCTACTTTTTCCCTAAGAAATCACCTCCATCGGTGAGAGTTTCATTTATATGACGTTGTTAAGAAGATGCCATTAGCTGAATTTTGCAAGGTTTGCAAAATAGCCTTTTAGGGTACCTTGGATGAACCACACCGTAATGAAGTGGAAGCTTTTATTAACACTATCACTGTGGGAGAAACCAGGAAGGTTTCTGATGCAAGAATTACTAGCATACATTTTCCTGTTTTACGTTACTTTGCCTTATTTGCTAGTCGTTGCTTGATTGGACGCTTGAAACTGTGGAAACCTTAGTGTTCCTGATATTGTTATTTTGTTCCATGGTTTATACCGCAATAACTCTATTAGTATGGGTGGAATTGTTGCTAGGCAGTTAAGCTTTGAACCGTACTAAGGGCCCCATCTTTGGAGGCATTTATGCTTCACGCCTAGCTGAGTATTTTGAAATACCTATTAAGCATGAGGAGAAAGAAGAAACATCGTTGCCCCGTGCTTATTTAGATTATAAGAGTATGCTAGCGCATGACTTTCTTGTTAAGAGTCGTGAAGGGGAGCTCAAATATAAATTGTACTTTGATAAACATCACCCTGAGACTATTACCTTGCCTGCTCCCTCTTTGTTTAACTTGTCTGCAGGTCCTCACATCGTTCCGTGGGCGGCCGTTCAAGCCTATCGTAATCCTGTACCAGCCCCGGAACCGGAACCACAAGATGAGCCTCCACGACAGTCTGTTTATTCTTGGGATCCTGAGGCGGTTGCCAGCCAGTGGCAGTCAGAGTCCTCTTCATCACAATATGATCCCAACTATTCTGCGTCACAGTACGACCCCAGCTACACCTACGGATATCCGCCAGGCCATCCCTGGCAATGAACCAACTTAGGCCAAAAGCCTAAGCTTCGGGGTGTACGTATTTCTCACTGACATTACATTTATGTTCACACACTCATTACTAGATGTCGGTGCTCATACTCTTTCACTGTAATATCCATGCTAGTTTTTCCTGCTTTCATCTTGTGTGTCTGTTAAACCTTAAGAAAAACAAAAAAAAAAGTAGTATTTTATTTCTTTGCTGTAGTAATTAAAAAGAAAACCCAAAAATATTTCCCGTACTTCTTTTGCTTATTGGGAGCTTTCCCGTGTAAATAGTTTTTATTTCTTTTCTTTTGTTTGGGGGTCAGTAGGAGAAGACCATGATTAAATTGTTAAAGTGGCTCTTATATTCATCATTGCTGATTTAACCAAGAGCCCATATTGCCTTGTCTTCTCCTGTTTATTGAATGCTCGCAGATTCCATCTTAGTCCAATGCACGTGCACTTTTATTATTATTCACACCGCTCGGTCGTGCAAGTGAAAGGCAATTATGATGATATATGATGGATCGACCGAGATGGGAAAAGCTAGTATGAACTCGACCTCTCTTGTTTTTGTAAATATGATGAGGTCATCGTTCTTGAGTCAGCTTATTATGAATAAACATGTTTGCAATGACAATTAGAGATCATAGTCGATCGTGCCATGCTTGATTAGCTTTGAGCTATAATGGTTTACCTTGCATGCCAACATGCTATTAAAATGGTTGTGATGTGGTATGATGGGGTGGTATCCTCCTTTGAATGATTTAAGTGACTTGACTTGGCACATGTTCATGCATGTAGTTGAAACAAATCAACATAGCCTTCACGATATTTATGTTCATGGTGGATTATATCCTACTCATGCTTGTATTCAATGTCTATTAATTTTAATGCATGTTCATGACTGTTGTCGCTCTCTAGTTGGTCCCTTCCAGTCTTTTGCTAGCCTTCACTTGTACTAAGCGGAATACTGCTTGTGCATCCAATCCCTTAAACCCCAAAGTTATTCCATATGAGTCCACCATACCTTCCTATGTCACGGTATCTACCTACCGTTCCAAGTAAATTTGTATGTGCCAAACTCTAAACCTTCAAATAATCATTCTGTTTTGCATGCTCGAATAGCTCATATATCAACTGGGGCTGCCCTTATCTTCCGTGTTAGGCGGGTTATTCTCAAGAGGAGTGGACTCCGCTCCTCACTCCACGAGAAAAATGGCTGGTCATTGGGATGCCCAGTCCCATGCTTTATGCAAACTAAATCAAAATAATTGCAAACAAAACTCCCCGGGACCCGTTGAATGTTGGAGGCACTTTCGTTGTTTGAGCAAGCCATGGATTGATGCTTGTGGAGGAGGGGAGTATAAACTTTACCATTATGTTTGGGAACCGCCTATAATTTGTTTAGCATGGAAGATATCGTCATCTCCTAGTTGCTATGTTGACAATGAAAGTATGCCGCTCAAAATATAATTTATCTCTATTTCAAAACCGAGCTCTGGCACCTCTACAAATCCCTGCTTCCCTCTGCGAAGGGCTTATCTATTTACTTTTATGTTGAGTCATCACCCTCTTACTAAAAGCACCCGCTGGATAGCACAATTGTCATTTGCATTCATTACTGTTAATTTATATCGGGTATGACTTGATTGGATCTCTTTTACCATGAATTACAATGTCTAGTCAGTCCTTGATCTTTGAAGGTGCTCTGCATTTATGTTTTGTGGTCTCAGAAAGGGCTAGCGAGATACCATCTTGTTATATCATGTTATGATTATTTTGAGAAAGTGTTGTCGTCCGAGATTTATTATTATGGCTTGCTAGCTGATTATGTTATTGATATGAGTAAACTTGAGATCTGAGAATCATTGCAAATATGGTTAGTTATGATCATTGCTTTGAAAACCTGAATCTGGCTTGACGACATAGGTACAACAACAAGAGCAAACAGAGTTTGTAAAGTTTTTCTTTTCTCTTTCAGTTTGTCAACTGAATTGCTTGAGGACAAGCAAGGGTTTAAACTTGAGGGAGTTGATACGTCTCCGTCGTATCTACTTTTCCAAACACTTTTGCCCTTGTTTTGGACTCTAACTTGTATGATTTGAATGGAACTAACCGGATCGACGCTGTTTTCAGCAGAATTGCCATGATGTTGTTTTATGCAGAAAACAAAAGTTCTCAGAATGACCTGAAACTCCACGGGATGTCTTATAAAAAATAATAAAAAATCCTCGCCAAAGATGAAGACCAGGGGGCCCACACCCTGTCCACGAGGGTGCCCCCCCTCCCTCCTGGGCGCGCCCCCCTACCTCGTGGGCCCCCTGGAGACCCTCCGACGCCAACTCCAACTCCATATATTGGCTTTCGGGGAGAAAAAAATCAGAGAGAAGAAATCATCGCGTTTTACGATACGGAGCCGCCGCCAAGCCCTAATCTCTCTCAGGAGGGCTGATCTGGAGTCCGTTCGGGGCTCGAAGAGGGGATTCGTCGCCGTCGTCATCATCAACCATCCTCCCTCACTAATTTCAGGATGGTCACCGCCGTGCGTGTGTAAGTCCATCATAGGCTTGCTGGACGGTGATGGATTGGATGAGATTTATCATGTAATCGAGTTAGTTTTGTTAGGGTTTGATTCCTAGTATCCACTATGTTCTGAGATTGATGTTGCTATGACTTTGCTATCCTTAATGCTTGTCATTAGGGCCCGAGTGCCATGATTTCAGATCCGAACCTATTATGTTTTCATGAATATATGTGTGTTCTAGATACTATCTTGCAAGTCTATAGTCACCTACTATATGTTATGATCCGGCAACCCCGAAGTGACAATAATCGGGACCACTCCCGGTGATGACCATAGTTTGAGGAGTTCATGTATTCACTATGTGCTAATGCTTTGTTCGGTTCTCTATTAAAAGGAGGCCTTAATATCCCTTAGTTTCCAATAGGACCCGCTGCCACGGGAGGTTAGGACAAAGATGTCATGCAAGTTCTTTTCCATAAGCACGTATGACTATATCCGAATACATGCCTACATTACATTGATGAATTGGAGCTAGTTACGTAATAGCCCTATGTTATGACTGTTACATGACGAACCACATCCGGCATAATTATCCATCATTGATCCGGTGCCTACGAGCTTTCCATATACTGGTTCTCGCTTATTTACTTTTCCGTTGCTACTGTTACAATCACTACAAAATACCAAAAATATTTACTATTGCTTGCACTGTTCTTTTGTTACCGTTACCACCACTATCATATTACTTTGCTACTAAACACTTTGCTGCAGATACTAAGTTTCCAGGTGTGGTTGAATTGACAACTCAGCTGCTAATACTTGAGAATATTCTTTGGATCCCCTTGTGTCGAATCAATAAATGTGGGTTGAATACTCTACCCTCGAGAACTGTTGCGATCCCCTATACCTGTGGGTTATCACACCATCGCTGATGCATGGATTGGACACACAACGAGAAGAAGCCGTCGTCTACATAGCTTACCCTGGCGACCAGTAGCATAGGACCTTGCTCACTTGACGGACCCTCCAAGGACACAACGACACATCGCCGCCACCACCCAGTCTGGAACTTCCCATCCCATGGGTTTTCACCCAGAGCCAAAGGTGAATGGGACCACCCACGATGACACCTTCAAGGAGAGAAATGGCGCACAAGAGTGTTGCCATCATGGACACCGACGCGACCATGCAAAGCTTTCGCTCGGGACTAGACCCCACCAACCAGGTCCATCAGCCATGGTCAACTAAGGAGAGATGCAAACGACGCCCGGAACAGTCCGAATGGCAGTGATGACCACACCTGCATGTCAGACGCCTCCCGAGTGAGCCACCTCGCCACTCACATGACCACCCGTGCAACGACACATGTCGAAACGATGCCGCCATGCCCACCGTTCGGAGCCGCCGCTCTGGTGACCAAAGGGACCCAGTCTCACCGACCACCCACTTTGCGGTGGGCCACAAGCACGCAGCTGGCCGCCCCTGCTGCCGCACTAGCACAACCCTTCCACCCAAGGACCCCAAAACTTGCTCCTTCAACCGGCACAAAGACGAACCCCGTATCTAGGTTGCCGGGCACCCAAAATAAGCAGCCATAGGGGCCACCAACAAGAGGGAACTGGATCCTCTGATATAGAGAAGGAAAGTTAGAGAAGTTACAGTACCCTAACTTCTCTTCTTTCAATCCATACGATTAAAACTAAAATGATTTAAATTAATTTGAAAATTACTAATCTATTGCGTACACTTATACTTCCTCCGTCCCATAATGTAAGACGTTTTTTGGCACTACACTAGTGTTAAAAAGTTCTATATTATGGGACAGGGGAGTAGTAATTACATACAGACAAATTGATTGTTAAATAAAATTAGTTTTAGATTATTTATATTTACAGTAAATACCAACAATAAACAACCTGCTAATAGTCTCTAACTTCCCTTCTTCATTTTGTAGCACCGTGATTTTCCTTGTTTATGTTAGATGATGCGATTCAAATTGTTGAAGTTGGCCTGCGCACATTCTCACGAGGACGGACGTCACGACCAGCTACAGCAGTGCGAGCCGGCTGACCGACCTATCACCTATTTATGGTGATACGAGCTGCCTAAACCCGCGTGCGGGAGAAACGAAGACGTGAAACGAAATCCTGTGTGCGCGCGATTCGATCTGATTTATATACTACTTCTAGTAATTGAAACTCGCTTTCTCCACGAGAACTAACTAAACTGAGCGAATACATGCGTGTCGGATCCTATACTTGGTTCAGCTTTCGGTTGGTTCCCGTCCGTCGAGAACATGTGCTGGTCGACCATCTCCACGGCTTCCACCTGCCGACGTGCGCCGCCCCCACGCAGGCCGGTATCGGTATACACCGGCGACCGGCGCCGGAGGGAAAGGCGGCTGGATCGTATCGTGATCGCATCGCATCTCCGTCAGGTAGGATTGTCCTGTTTAGGCAGGAATCGATTTTTTTTACATGATATAATACAAGTCACGTGACAGACGTGAAAAAACTGAAAAGATACTACTGAGTTTGACATCAACGTCCGTTATCTACCTTCGGCACCATCATAATAGCCACCGAATAAAAAAATGACGATGAATCACATCCTCAATCGAGCTCGACGCGACTCCATCGCTAATATGCAGTTTTACAGACCTACAAAGCGGCTCACCAATTGTGAAGCCCTTGCCGTTCAATGAATCGGACCGGGGCAACACCTCAAAACGCCATCGAACTCTAGATCTGACATCGCATCACAACTCAGATGCCGAAGGAGAAACCATACCTGCCATCCACGAACCACGAACCCAACACACGTTCCGTCTTTCATATGTCGTCGATGCAGACCACAATCTGCATCCGCTCCTGGACTACCTCCCAAGCTCCGCGCCGATGCTGGAGCGAACGCCGTCGCAACGACGGAATCCGAGGACACAGATCCACCACGAGGATACTACCGCCGCCAGTGGCGTAGGCAGCCCAATAAGCCAGGGTGGTCCATTAATAGAAATATTTACATAAGTTTATTTATTTTCAAAAAAATATTTTTTACTACACTATATACAAGCTATGGGGAAATTCCAGGGTGGTCCATGGACCACCCTGGCCACCCCCTAGCTACGCCACTGACCGCCGCCACGCCATCCTTACTTGAACAGATTGGTTTTCAAATTCATCCCCAACCATAGGACCAATGACCTTGTCAAGGAAGGATCCGAAGAATCTTTATTCAGCGCCGTCATCGTCGTCATCGAAGCCAAGACGATGAACAAACTAAAAACCTAGACTATGAGGGAGTAAAATCGATTCACATGCATGAATCCGACCCCTACCCCCGCCCACACACACACACACCATCGACGATCAAAGTCACCAACGAAGAGAAACCGCTGAAGGACGGCGCTGAAAGATTGGCGTCCTCGTGGCGGCTAGGGTTCCAGCCGCCAGACGAGAGGAAAACCGTACGTTCCGGCCGATTGACCGGCCGCTGTGCGCGGAGGCGAGTGGGCAAGTACGTACGTAGTACCCGCATGCAGCGACATGGCCGGTTCACATCGGGCATCGCATACGTACGTAGCTACGCCTGAAAAATATGTAGGATGGCGTATTGACAGTGGAGAGTGTTGAGTATCGTGATTAGTTAGGAAATATGTGACAAACAAGGATTTGTTCTGCCTTGTCTTCTATTTCAAGTAAATTATGTACTCCTATATATATGTTCACGAGGCTCAAGCAATACAATCAACTAGCTAGTCTATCAATTCCTCTCTCTCCTTCTAACATGGTATCAGCCGCTTCCGCCCCGCTTTCACCCCCGGGGCTGTCGGCCTCCATGACCGCTATCGGGGGCCACGCTGCCCATACCCAGGGTTCGTCCGCCGATCTTGTTGACAGGTTTCCTGGAGATTCTTTTTCCCGAGCCCTTGCTCCGGGTTATTTCTCTCTCTCGTCGGTCGTTTTAATCGGTGTTTACTTTTTGGTTTTTCGATATAAAATCAGTTTGCGTCGCCCGCCGCCACCGTCGACACCCGTGCGCCTCTACTCCAACACTGGCGTGACCGGAGGGCCTCTTCACCGACCCGACGGCCTCGCGCGACAGGCGGCACCTAACGGCCCTCGTCCGAGCGTCTCCCCGCCCGTCGCCCCGACCCTGTGGCCCTTCACATCCGCCGTTCGCGCGCCGGCTCACCCGTCGATTTACGCCGGCTGTTGCCGCCCTACTCCGACTGGAACTCCTGTATCGCCCCGACCCAACGGCCTCGCGCCATGCGGTGGCCCATCACAGCCGCCGTTCGCGCGCTGGCCTGCCCGTCGATCTACGACGCGCCTGTACGGCCGTCCCGGCTAAGGGTGGCAATGGGTAGGGTATGGGGCGGGTAGAGCAATATCATACCCATACTCATGTAGTAAATGGGTGCAAAATTCTACCCATAACCGTACCCATGGGTATTAAACTTTACCCATACCCAACGGGTACCCATACCCATTGGGTACCCAATGGGTAGATCAAATAGTACACAAGTTATTCACATTTTTACATTCATCGATATCACATTTCACCCAAAAAAATATTTCTGTCAGCTCAATAACAGATAGATGAGTACATAAGAATTACGTAAATTCAAATTCACAATTGGTGCAACTATAACATAGGTTCAAAAGCTCATGGCATACTTCATGGGTAAGGTCCACATGTCAGCACAAATGAGTAGGGTATGGGTATATCCATGGGTACAAGGGTATACCTGTGCCCTACCCATGACTTAACGGGTAGGGTACGGGTACTACCCATGGGTATGAAATTATGCAAATATCCTGCCCATGCATGCGGATACGATATCCGCGGGTACCCGTACCCATGGGTAAAATTGCCATCCTTACGCCCCGCCGACCTTTGTCGCCGGCTTCATCTCGGACTCCGCCGCCACCCCGCATCCACCGAACGGCGCCCCCGACCTCGCGCGCGATCGGATTGATCACCCGCCCGCCGCCATGATCCGCCTCATCTACGCCGTGCGACCGACCCGGCCCGTCGATTGTGCGCACCTTTGCAGGCTCCGTGAAGACCGTCCCGAGTTCAGCACGCCCATCTACCAATCGAACAACGGGCCGCCGCTGCGTCGCCCCGTCGGGCCGCAGCGCCGCCGCCCCGTGGTTCTTCTTCCGGCTGCACCGACCGTCGTCACTGTTGTGTCGCCCCTTCGGGCCGTAGTGCGATGGCCCGCGGTCCACCACCGCCCTGAGGCCGTTCGCTCTAGGTCATCCACGTGGCTGCACCGACCCTCACCCCGCCGCTGCGTTGCCCCATAGGGTCGTAGCGAGTGTGGCACGTGGTCCACGCATCCGTTCCGAGATCGTTTCCACGGTTGCACCGACCCGTGTTCTTCCGCTGCGCCGCCCCTTCGCGCCGTAGCGCCACGGCCTATGGTCCCCACCGCCATACCGAGGACTTCCCGCCGTCGCCTGATAACCAACAAGTATGGGAGATCACAACAGTTTTCGAGGGTAGAGTATTCAACCCAAATTTATAGATTCGACACAAGGGGAGCCAAAGAATATTTGAAGGTATTAGCAGCTGAGTTGTCAATTCAACCACACCTGGAGATTAATTATCTGCAGCAAAGTGATCAGTAGCAAAGTAGTTTGATAGTTTTGATAATAGTGACAGCAGCAACGGTAACAGTAACAGTGATAGCAGTAATTTGTAGCAAGTGTAACAGTGATGATAGCAATAGTAACGCAGCAAGATCAATATAAATAAATTCGTAGGCATTGGATCGGTGACTTGTTGGATGATATTCATCATGTAACAGTTATAACCTAGGGCGATACGGCACTAGCTCCAGTTCATCGATATAATGTAGGCATGTATTCCGAACTTGAATGACATCTTTTGTCCTACCCTCCCATGGTAGCGGGGTCCATATTGGAAACTAAGGGATATTAAGGCCTCCTTTTAATAGAGAACCGGAACAAAGCATTAACACATAGTGAATACATGAACTCCTCAAACTACGGTCATCACCGAGAGTGGGTCCAGTTGTTGTCACTCCGGGGTTGTTGGATCATAACACGTAGTAGGTGACTATAACTTGCAATATCGGATCTAAAACATGGATATAATGATGAATACATAAACGGTTCAGATCTGAAATCATGGCACCGGGCCTAAAGTGACAAGCATTAAGCATAGCAAAGTCATAGCAACATCAATCTAAGAACATAGTGGATACTAGGGATCAGGCCCTAACAAAACTAACTCGATTACATGAATCTCATCCAACTCCTCACCGACCAGCGAGCCTACGAAGGAATTACTCACTCCCGGTGGGGAGCATCATGGAATTGGCGATGGAGATTGGTTGGTGATGACGAAGAACGAAGATCCCCCTCTCCGGAGCCCCAAACGGACTCCAGATCTGCCCTCCCGAGGAAGAACAGGGCTTGGCGGCGGCTCCGTCTCGTGAAACGCGATAATTCTTTCTCCCTGATTTTTTCTGAAATAATGTGAATTTATAGTATCAGGGGGCCGTCAGCGGGGCCACCAGGTAGGTACAACCCACCTGGGCACGCCAGGAGAGGGGGGCGCGCCCTGGTGGGTTGTGCCCACCCAGGGGCCACTCTCCAGTGGTTGTTGGCTCCAAAAATCTTCTTTTATTCCATAAAAAAATCATCGCAAAGTTTCACTTTATTCCAAGAACTTTTATTTTTGCACAAAAACAACACCATGGTAGTTCTGCTGAAAACAGCGTCAGTCTGGGGTTAGTTTCATTCAAATCATGCAAATTAGAGTCCAAAACAAGAGGAAAAGCGTGAGAAAAAGTAGATATGTCGGAGACGTGTCATCGCCCCGACCTGCCTGCCGCAGCTGCGTCGCCCCTTCGGGCCGTAGCACCGCGGCCCACGGTCCACTCCGCCGTCACCGTGCGTCGACCTCCCATGGTATGCGCCGCGCCGCCTACCTTGGCGTGGGACCGTCCGCGCCGGTCTTCGTCACGCTGTCGGGTTCCTTGTCTACTTCGAGCATCGCCGCCGCACTCCTAACCTAGCCGCTGCCATCAGGCCGCTGCCGCCGCTCTTCTTCGGCTGCCGCAGCTACCCCCGTAGCCACTACCACCGCCCGTCCACCTCCTTCATCTTCATCTAGCGCCAGCTCGTCGCCAGCGTCGCTGTCATCTTCCCAACCACTTCATCTACTCCGACCACCATTGGTGACATCGTCCCCACGCTGATTGGCACCACAACCGTCGTCGAGTCTCCTTCTCTGCTAGCCCCTTCGACTCCTCGACATGGCGTACAACTCGTGCAGGTCCCTCGTCTATGCATGCCTGGTGCTGGCAACACCGACGCGTACCTTTGTCTACGACGTGTCCCCGGGTTTGGCACACCCGACGCGACGCGTCGTCAACACCGTCTTCTTTCCGGCGCACCACTACTTCGACACCACTGCGCCCATGCTAACTCGGCGCCTCCTTGCGCCCGCGGCAACATCCTCGACACCGGCTACCCCGACTCGACATCGACCATGGCATTCTTTGCATGGCTACCTCGACCACGGCTACTCCATCCTACGCTCTCGGCTACATCGACATCGGCACAAAGGGCTACCGCCTTGCTTGAGAAACCTCATTGGTTTCCACTCCAGCCATGACTTCCATGATGCATCGACCGTTACGACTGTGGGGGGGTGTCTGTCGGCTTGCCTTCGGATTCTTCTCCAGTCTCACCGTCTGCGTCGCTACCGTTGTGACTCTTGAGGGGTTGTTGAGTATCGTGATTAGTTAGGAAATATGAGATAGACTAGGATTTGTTCTGCCTTGTCTTATACTCCAAATAGATCATGTGCTCCTATATATATGTCCATGAGGCTCAAGCAATACAATCAACTATTCCACCAATCCCTCTCTCTCCCTTCTAACAGAGAGCTCTGAATCTCTGATTACTTTTATGCACCGAACCAAAATTTGGGAAAGCCTATTGCCAGCATTGCATTTTTTCTATTAGTTTTATTTTTTTGAAAAAACTTTCAATCTATTTATTTTCAATCATGACAGTACAACGAACACTAAAAATAATAACAATTACATCCAGATATGTAAATCACCTAGCGATGACTACAAGCACTAAAGCGAGCCGAAGGCGCGTCGCTGTCATCTTCAATCATGGTAGTACAACAAACACGAAAAACAATAGAAATTACATCCAGATTAGTAGACCACCTAGCGACGACTACATTCACTGAACCGAGCTGAGGGCGCCCCTCCCTTTCCGGAGCCGGGCAAACCTTGTTGTAGTAGACAGTCGAGAAGTCGTCGTGCTAAAACCCCATAGAAACAACGCACTAGAACAGCAACCGCCGCGGATGAAGAGTGCAGATCGGAAGGATCCCACCTGAACTCACACGAACAAAGATGAACCACGAACAGATCCATTCCATTCATGGTACCAATCTTTGCTTTGGTATGTGTAATTTTTATTTCCCGAAAGTTTTAGCTGTAACTAAATTCTGTAATGATAGTCATAGGTTGGTTGGTCGACTTTAATATATGAAATTTCTTCTTTCTTTCTTTGAAATTTTTTCGAGGGAAAAAAAGCTGACATTTTGCTACAACAAATTTCTTTTCTGATATAACTTATAGCCGCATCATCTAGTGAAATATTTCTTTCCTCTCTCGTCAGGCGGGTAGGGCAAAGCCTTCCTCCTTGATCTCTGTCGGTGAGCCTGTGAATTCGTCTACCCTCTGTATGCCCCTCCGACGTCCGGTGGAGGGAATGGGAATCCTGGTGTCTCAACTCTGGTTAGTAGCTAGATAGGTTAGGCTTTTAGTTCTCACATGGGCGACGCTCGGACAGATGACAACGCTTCTTCATCGAGTCAGTCATATCTGGGTTCATATCCTCCTCACGATTGTACATTGAAACGGATTAGACGGAACTCCAGCGTAAATTCCTAGCATGTCCTCGGGGTGGCGAGGTTAGGGTTTCTTGTCATGTGTACGTGATGAAGAGATTTGGTTTCAGCTTCTTCAAATCAATTCAAAGTGTTTAAAGACGATGACCCCGGATGCGAGGCATTGGTCCTTAGGGGCACGTGCACGAAGACATCCTGGTTGTCACTGACAAGGTCAGGTCGGCTCCAGTATGGAAGTGGCAACATCAGCGCATCGGTTTGATGGCCGCAGTGGTTGTTCGGTGGTTTAGAGACCTCGATGTATTTCTTTTTATGTTTGATGTATTTGTACTTCTCATGAATTTCTATAATACTTGTGGTGAAATTTTGATGGATGATAAGAGATGCATCAAGTATACATGCACAGTTTTTTTTCTTCTAATTTGTACGGAAGGCTTATAACTTATTTGTCGTACTTAAAAAATGTTTACAGAGTGGAAATGATGCATTTACAAGGCACATGCTGCCTTCTGGTTGCATGCTTATTCTGCCGACATTCCCATGGTATCAGGGAACGCTTTATTCTTTGAGTACCTACTGCCACCTACTAGTTGGCATTGGAATTTCGTTGCCTACTTATTCTTCCGACATCAACGTGGAAATTCATGATGACCTTGTGGTGACTCGTCGAGAATACATATGGTAGCCCGATTCAAGGAAGTCGAATATTAATTCACCTCCATTTTCACTTATTCGAAACATCCGTTAAAAAGGAACCATATTGCGTACGTCATACTCGTCGTATAGGTAACCGTGAGATTTTGCCCCTCCCAAAAAGCAAAGATCATAAAAGTGGCAGAATCTTTTCATAGAGAATACCTATATATTCTTCCCCGATTAGCCACGCACAACGTGATATTGCACAGATCACCCCATCACTCTAGCGGTGCACTTGCCCGAGTCATCTATAAATAGCTAGCATCGTTTGGGTCATCTCACCATCAACACAAACAAAAGCATCGCTGGCTACCTAAGTGAAGGGAGCTAGTTAAGATCAATCAATCGAGATCTAGAGAAGGAGAGAGCTACCGGCAATGGCGGAGAGGGTGAGGAGACTGGCGTCGCAGCGCGCGGTGGTGATCTTCGGGACGAGCAACTGCTGCATGTGCCACGTGGTGAAGACGCTCTTCACGGAGATGGGCGTCAGTTGGACGGTGCACGAGCTGGACAAGGACCCCCGCGGGAAGGACGTTGAGAGGGCGCTCGCTGGCATGGTCGGCCGGAGCCCGCCCGTGCCGGCCGTCTTCATCGGTGGCGCGCTCGTCGGCCCCACCGACAAGGTCATGGCGCTGCACCTCGGCGGCCAGCTCGTGCCGCTCCTTCGCCAGGCCGGCGCCCTCTGGCTCTGAGCCAGTCTCTTAGCGAATGCATGGCTGGTGCATGCATGGAGTACTTGCTTGCAGTTACTGATTTATATACTACAGTACGTGTGATCACAATATGAGAATCCACCTTATGCATAATGCTCTTCGATCGGTTAATGGCATGTGTAGTTACAACGTATAAACATCACCCGCGATTCTCAAAAAAAAAAAAAAAAAGCATCACCCGCGTTACACACCAGTCAGTGTCTCAGTGAACTTCATTGCATGGATTTGGCATTGCTTGCCCCTGCAAAAGCTCAGACCTTGCAGCAATGCAATCCCATCTAAGAAATTAGGGAGCACCTATTGGTTAGTACCTACTTGGCGAAAAGGAAATTCGCACGGTGGCGCTAGGTACCGGCAAGGTGGTCTTCAATAAAGAGGTGCCATCTAGCATCTAGCACTATGTGGGCCAAGTATCTTTGTATTGCATTTCTTTTCTGGATTTCCCACCTTCGTATTTTGTACTCTCTACCTTCAACAGCTTCCACCAGTGTACTTCACATGCATGCATGACAGTGTGGTAGAGCCACTCTCTCTTCTTCCACACAATAAACCCAACCATTTCTTTCTTCTTAGCTAATTTAAAACATCCATATCTTTTAAACCATATACTAGCTTTTGAAAAATGAGATCAATCTTGGATATTTTTCGACCACATGTCAAATCAAACGTATATTACACATTTCAAAATAATCAGTTTCACAGTGATAGATTACAATTTCACTTTCTGTAGTGACTATTGCACAATTCTAACCTACATTTCACTATGCACTGGCTTGTTTAAAAAAAACCTATTTCAATTGCACATTTATCAAATAACAGATTTCACTCTTTTGAAATAAACTATTGTATCCAAATAATTAGTTTTCACAAAAAGCACATCTCTTTCAGTTACATATTTTTGAAAAAAAACATATTTCACTCTTTTGAAATAATCAGTTTCACATTGATACATTATAATTTAGCTTTTTCTAGTTAGTATTTCACAATTCAGAACCTACATTTTCACATTTCACTACCATGTTTCACAAAAATCACATCTATTTCAGTTGCACATATTAAGAAAACATATTTCACTCTTTTCAAAAAATCAGTTTCACAATATACATTATAATTTCACTTTTTATGATCACTATTTCGCAATTTAGAACCTACATTTTAGATTTCACTGGCCTGTTTCACAAAAAACCACATCTATTTTTATTTCATATTTTTCAAAAAACGTTTTCGCACTTTTGAAATAAACAGTTACACATTTTGAAAAAATCGGTTTCACAAAGTTGACATTCTAGTTTCATATTGGGTTACATAGGTCTCTAGTGAAATAGGTTGGTTTAACATATTTCCATTAAAAAATTCAAAAATTTCTAGTGAAATAGGTTTGTTTCACATATGGAATGTGAAACATTGAAATTTATTTGTTTGAAATGTATCCAACATTGGTCTTGTTTAAAAGGCCTTCGGGCCAGGAGTTGAATTATAGAAAAAAAATATTTACGAACTTATGGTTTAAAAGATAAGGATGATTTAATCTAGTAAAGGTGAAATAAAAGGTTGGATTTAAGAGAGAGAGTAGACTATCACATTCCTGCCTTGTATGCATGCCAAGTACAAATTATGGGGACCACTAGTTGTATTTTGGTGACATATACACTACGAATATAAGAATAAAATGATCCCACCCACACGCATCTTGACGCGCACAATGGAAGGATGATTTCATGCAGGTAGGTAGCTTTAACACTCAAAAAGAGTTTGCGGAGTACTTGTTAGACTGAAAATTGTTTTTGTTTCAATCGATTTGCTATCATTCTCTCTCTTTCTCGACCGTTTGATGCAAATACAATGCCTCGTGTTCTTCCTCCTTCCTCAAGTACCGCCAGCACAACCGCCTGTTGCAGCCACACCCGTAGGTCTCACCGCCACCTTCGCCGTGCTTCTGCCGCCCTCGACCATCCCTCTAAACTAGTCATGATTCGGTCATCGGGAACCCCTCTCCCTGAACTTGTCAAATCTCGACCCCCATTCGCTGGCAATGCGGCTGCGACGTTGTGTGTCCCCATGTCGCTCCTATTCAAGCCACTGCCGGTGAACTTGGACCTTCATCCAAAATCGATCGACTGATGTTGTAATTTTAGTCAAATGATAAATAGCAAACTCACTCTAAGCGGGAAAGTCTCAGGTGATCCCTGACTTTCCAGGTGCTCCAAACCACAGAATCAGCACAAAACACTGGTAAAAACATTGAAAACATTTCAGCATATCAATAGTTCATCAATCTACAATGATTCAAAATTTTCATTTTGTATTCAATCCACAACTACTTTCGAAATTCATAACAAAAATTCAAATTCCCAAATATTTTTCAAAAATAATGGAAGTCATTTTGGAATTTTGAATTTTTTTGTTTATAAAAATAAAAAATAAAGTAAAAAGAACACAAAAAGAAAAAACTTATAGGAAAATTAAAAATTAAAAAATGAAAGAAAATCTTAAAAGAAACAGCAGAAAAAAGAAAAAAAAAGAACTGGCCCCAAAACCGGGATCTGTGTGGAACGCGAAACAGGCCAGCCCAATTAATTGTCGGCCTCGCTCGGTCTGTTCGTTTGCACCACAGCTTGACGCAATAAGCTTTCAGATAGGGTTTTCCATGTGGGACTCCGTTTCCCCGTTGATCACGTCTCGCCGGCGGTTTCGGATCGCAAATTTCGCAATTCATACTCCGATCCTCCGCCGTTGATCACTTTTCCGAGCAGGATTCGACGTCGATGCCGAGGGTTCTGGTTAAGCCGAACGGCGGTCGCGACCCAAGCACATCTGCCCGCTTGTCGCTACTCGATTCGTGGCGCAGGTGGAGACAGATCTCTCTCATGGGCAGGGCCAAGAGGACTAGGGCAAGTAGCACGAGCGGGGCCGTTCGATTCCTCCGCCGGCGACGTGACGACCTGATCAGCGACCTCTCCGACGATCTGCTCCTGCTCATCCTCCGCCGCGTCGACACCCGCACCGCGCTAGGCGCCGGGTCGATCTCAAGGCGCTGGGCGCGCCTCCCCCGAGAGCTGCCCGCCTTGGACTTGAGGGTCAGCGACCTACAACCGCCGCGCTACCTCCGATGGCTCCTCCTCCTGTGCAAACCAGCTCATGTGTTCCTACAATACGGAAGCGATGCCATCAACCTGGAGATCCTGCCTAACATCGAGAGGTGCAAGCGCCGCGCCATGCGCGCCTTCAACAGCTCGATCGAGAGGTTCTTGGAAGGACCTCGCCGTCGCCGGGGGGTCGTGAAGAGGCTGAGCCTGGACTTCTTCGTCACCGGCAACGGCTGCTCCATCAACCGGCTCATCGCGGAGGCCATTGATGCCTGGGGCGTCGAGGAGCTCGAGGCCATCGCCAAGCCGCTGTACCACAACCACAAGCAGCGAGACACCGTCCACGCCTTTCCCAGCCATGGCCTGTGCAAGGAGCCCCGCGCGTCACGCTTGCGAACCCTCAAGCTTGGACGATGCGTGCTCCCGCCGCTGCTGCACGAGTACGGTGCTTGTCCTGCGAGACATACAGGAATCGACGCCCCCGGCAGCCTACGAGGCCGTCTTCACCTCGTGCCCAAAGTTGCAGACCCTGCACCTCATCTTGTGCAGCTACCGGAGCACCGACTCGCGCACGCTCCTACCGCTGGTGGTGGACGTCCCCGGTTCAGATATCAGAGAGTTTGTCGTGGACAACTGCTCATTCGAATGGATACAGCTGAGGAGCCTCCCCTGTCTCGAGCGCCTAGCCTCCCTGGGAGCTGGAGCGGGAAGCAGAGTGATCTTCGACCAAAACTCATTTCCCTCCCTGAGGCGATCCAACTTCGCCATGCGCCTCGGTGCCGAGCTCGAGCTCGAATGCGTGCGGGAATACTTTGCGCTGCCGCTGAAGCTGGAGCTCGACATGTTCCTTCGATAGACCCCCAACATAACGAGCCTCGTCGTCCGGTTCACCGGCCCTGACAGATGGATCGTGCCGTCTAGCTCCCCGTTGTCGTATTTGCCCAGCCTGAGGCGGCTGCTGGTCGCCGACGTGCCGTCTTCCTGGGATGCCTCGTGGCCGCGTCTCTTCCTTGAGATGTCGCCTTCCCTGGAGATCCTACATATCAACATTGCCCCCTGCAAGGAGAAGCCCGGCGAAGAAATTCCATGGCAGCCAAACGAGCTACGGCAGCATCACTTGAAGGAGTTTGTGGTTGCTGGTTTCGAGGGGACGAAAAGGCAGATTTACCTTGTCAATTTCGTCGTGGGAGCATGCACGGCGTTGCGCCATGTCGACTTGTTCATGAATGGGCATGCGCGGGAGAAGGGGCTCTGGGACTGGGAGATGGTCACGCAGCCACACTCGTGGACGGACGAGGAGAAGGACTACACGCTGAAGCAGATCATGATCATGGATGGGGTTTCTTCCTCGCCTGTTCAACTAGTTTTTGGCTGAATTTTCTCACAAGCTTCTTTTTAGTCTTCCTTAATTATCCCTATTTACTCGATGTAAATTACTGTAATATGATCGCTGGCACAATTAGTGTGTCTCCAGATGCTTTCTTTTTATGTGCTGGGCAGTGTGGGCATTTTCCAATAAATTCTATATATTTTTTGTTTCGTTAAGTTTTTTTATGTCCACTGGAAGCTCTATAATATATTTATATCTATATCTATACCAATATAAAAAGACCCAAAAGGTCAGATCCAAACCATCTCGACCGTCAAATCATGTTATCTAGCGGTTCAAATCTATCTATACCAATATAAAAAGACCTAAAAGGCAGATCCAAACCATCTCGACCGTCAAATCATGTTATCTAGCGGTTCAAATTGCTCCAATGTGGAGCACCAAACACGTTTAACGCTCTAATTACCCACCACTGTTATTGGTTATAAACACGTTTTGACTCAACGCTATCGCATGAAATGTGCTATGTAATTAATATCCTACCATTCCCACGAAAAAAGTAATTGATATCTTACTAAATACGAACATGCAACAGATATATCCTACCTAATATAACGTGCAATTAATATCCTACCTAATATAAACGTGCATTGCATGTATATTATTACTAGTATCTAGAAAAAAGTGATTTGATTGCGTGGCTTCTTCCTGTCAAGGAATATTGGGGCGTCACAATTCGGAAAAGCAATCCCTTTTACTTCTAGAGTTGACTTTGTTCCAAAACTATTCAAATCTTTAAGAAAAATAAAAAAAAAATAAAATTTTGTTCAAACATTTTAAAAGTTTAGGATTTCAAAATGTGTTTGATTTTTTTTTAAAACAGCTTTTAAAAAAAGCATAATTTAAAATATTTGTTCATGCTTTTAAAAAGTTCAGGATTCAAATATGTTCACTTTTTTCAAAAATTTTAAGATTTCAAACTTGGGAACAAAATTCCAAAAAATATTCAAAAAGTATCCATTGCAAGCCCACCACACCATCGAAATATCTAGAGGCAAACCTCACCACCAGCCGCTTCTGCGCGTGGTCGCTCCCTTTTTTCACCTCTTCCTTCCTTTTCTTCCTCGACAATCACTTCTTCTTTCGACTGTTGGACAACTAGTTGCGATGAGTACAAAAGGCGGACCAATCCATGGCTGACGACAACAAAGACACCAACGTTCTCGTTCACGTAGGGACTGACGGCAATGGCGTATAGAATGACGACAACGGATCCGGCTGCCGGAAGGGACTACAGTTCTCTCGCTTCCTCCATCGTCGCGTCTCCCGCTGCCTGTCGGTGCCCTCCGAGTTCCTCGACACCCATCGTCCGTGTGCTGCCGATCTTCGCCTCCATCGTCATCCATGTCATCTGGCTCCATCTCGGGTCACCATCCAAACATGCTGGGTGTGTGCCATGCCCATTGCATGCATCTGTGTGTGTGGGTGGGTGGGTGTTGGTTTGCCATGTGGTTTCGTTTGGGTTCATCTTGATTTTCTCAGTACAATTCCTTGTGGTGGATAATTTTTGAACAATTCAATGGGATGTCGATGTTTAATATAGATGAAAACCTTTCCGGTTAGAAGATTTTTTTGTATATTTGAACTTATATCTTACAATGTCTATAAGTGGGTAGGAGCTTGGTTTGGATGCTTTCTCAGATTTTCCGCGGTGAACCTCGTTGTCGCCGCCTCATCGACCTCTCGGGTGTCCCCCTGCTCCAGGACAGTGTGTTTTCCCTCTTCGTCTTGCAGATACAATATTCACCGATGGACCGGTGAACTCCACCGCCTCCCAAGATTCGATTTCTGTGAAGTTCATCCTGCTCCGTGGTCAGTCGAACCTCCAACACACAATGTCGACCGCATGCGCGGCGATTGTGCCTTGTCAAAGGTGTCGAGCAAAAGTAACTGACTGTCGCACTGCAACTCGGTGGGGTAGTGGTCAGAGTCCCGCAGCTGAACGTCGTGGTAGCTGGTCTTGGTGTTCAGTCCGTGTTTCCATGGCATACTCGAAGGTGGGGTGGTGGAATCCGACGGATCCGGCGGCGGGGCGGCGACAGAATTAGCCAAATTGGGCAGGTGGCGGTCGAATAGGGCACTGCGGCGGCCAAATTGGTTGATGCAACGACGCGGTGACAGTGTGGGTGGTGGATCTGGTGGCGGGGCAGTGGGACGGTCGCGAAATCGGGCGGATACGGTAGAGGCAACGACACAGGAAGGGAACAACGGTCGGGCGACTTCGGAGGGTGGGAGAGTCCATCTAGCTGTTGGCGGTGCATGAGTGTTGTTTCTCTTTTGTAGCTGCAGCAGTGTAGTTGTAATTTGCAGCATTTGGTGTTGCACTTTAGGGCTACACACACAAAAATCAACACATTTTCCAAATAGGGCAACTATGGAAGCGGCAGTTCTAGCTTCAAATGCCCTAAGAAATGATTATGCCCTATTATAGGGCAGCTGTTGGAGATGCTCTAAGAAGGAATCGATTAGTCGAATTAATATTAGCCTTAAAAAAGAATCAAAATAAAATATAAAAAATTAAATTGAAATAATATAGTATTCTAAGAAAAATAAATTAGGGGTAGTGGTATTGCCATTTAAGAAGAAAGAAAATGAGAAAAGGTTAAAATAAAGAATGAAAAAAATTAGACACAATCTACACATAAATTGCATTTTTTATAATATATGCAAGAAGCATATAATTGTGAATAGTTTTCCTAAAAAAGGAAGTATCCTAAGAAGTATTGAATTAGTGGCAATCATATGGCAATGATATTACCCTTAAATAAGAAATGAAATGGAATAAAAGCTTAAAAAATCAAAATATTAAAGTTTTATAAGAAATAATTGAATTAGTGACAATGGCATTACTAATTAAAAATAAAAACTTTAATAAACTTGCACACTACTTTGCGCTGAAACTGTACATTTTGTAAGATGCAAATAATAAGCATATAATAATGCAATTTTCACACTATTATAATTTACATACCTAGTGTATAATACTTGCGTGCTTACATTTACACTCACCAAGCATCCCAAAAAACCCCATATAAAAAAAGATGCATGGGCTAAACATTAGAAAAAAACATAAAAAGACAATAGGTAGCGGGCTTTGAGCCTAACAGAAAAATCAACTAAACCCAAACAAGGCAATTCAAACTTATTGAACTCTTATTGTCAAGCTTCAGGTCAAAGGATCAATAGCAATAAGTCCTCAGTTTTCTTCAGCAAAGGATGTCCAGAGTCTACCAGGTAAGTGGTCAAAGGTATAGTCAGTATGCAAATTGAAACACTTTATGAGAAGTATCTAGGCATGTCGTCTGATAATGGGGCAAGTAAAACTGGAGCTTTCAAGTATCTAAAAGATAGGCTCTGGAGCAAGGTAAAGGGATGGATTGAGAAAGCAATGTTTGCCGCAGGTAAACCAATTTTGATCGAGTCAGTGGCACAAGTAGGCTCAGTTTTTCCTATGTCTTGTTTTAAGCTCCCCAAGGGACTATGTGAACACTTAAACAAGCCCATCCGGCAATTCTTTTGGGGAAGCAAAGAAGGGAAGCGTAAGCGTCATTGGGTCTCTTGAAAAACAGTGACACAACCAAAAAAGTATGGACTTGGTTTTAGAGATCTTGAGCTCTTCAACCTAGCATTATTAGCACGGCAGGCTTGGCGGCCGTTGATGAAGCCTAACTCTCTATGTGAAAAATTACTCAAGGCAATTTATTTTCTGGAGGGCCATCTTGGATGTCACTGTGGGTTCTCACCCACTGGTATGCGTCGGTGTTATAGAAACGGTTTTTAACTCCTTCCCGCGATGGCATTTGGAACCGTCGCCTAGTGAGAGACGGCGATAGGGGGGTCCTTCCCACACGACCCAGAAACCGTCGGGGATAGGGACCCTATAGTACTCCTACTTGTTTCTGCCCGCATTGCCATCGTAGTCGGTATTCCGTGGTGCTACGTTTACGATGTGCGGCCCATCACAAACGGTTCACTATTATAAAACGTGTATGATGCGCGACCTATCAGAAATAGTTCACTATTAAGAAGATTAGCTAAACGTCGTACGAGTGCCGGACAGGATTACGAAATGTCAGACCATCGTAACATCGTGACATTACCGACAACTATCGCACACGCTATTCTGTGGTGCAACATTTACGATGCATACTTCATCGAAACAGTTCATGGTTGTGAATCGGTATGCGATAAGGCAACTAACACAAGCGTTTAGTTTGCCTGCACCGTTGTGATATTATGCGACATCGCTGCACGCTTTGGTAAACGGCAACTGTGTGCATGCTTGCACACGTTTCCTCTCTGTGAACCGTCTCGTGTTATGGTGTATATTGCAAACGTTTGTGTTTTACCAACCGTGTGTGCCGTAACAATCCGGAGAGCGTAATTTCACCGTAATTTAATTGCTGCTATTTCATATTTTACCGGATTTGAATTTGAATGTATGGTACGGCTTTATTCATATCCATCAGGTTCAAACAACCAATGCATTATTTGATTCATAGGTACATATGTTCAAGAATTACATAAGAACCAAATAAAGAATGATGAACCACAGTTGTATACTTGTACTATTAAAGACGGTAAAGAAAGAGGCGAAATATATTCTGGTTGCTGAACAAGGTGAAGCGGAATGCCCATATTGTGCCCTCCTCCATGCAGAAGGCACGCACGACTCTAGTCCAACCCCTTGTGATGGCCGACCGCCCATCCTTCACGGTCTTCATGAAAACATCTAGATAATCATCGTGTTCTGGTAGAAATACTTTAATCTTTGCATGCCCACCAATCATGTAGTTTGAGAGGTAATCTTGAGTAAACTGCTTTGGCAACCACTGCAAAGGAAAAAGATTCAGACATTGTCATCTAACACAACTCATTATGGGCAGTAAAAAGAAGGCTGCAAAGTTCTTACTTACCATCCTGCAGTTCGCTGTTGTCTTGGATAAAGTGTAAACAAATAGTTTAATTGCCATCTTTGGACCCATTTTACTAACAATCTTTATCAGCCTCCTCACTTGATGCTGGTTCATCGATATCTCATTGCCCCATACGCAGAAAGGGTCGAAGCGCGGATCTTTACCAATGACATATGTACCTAAAAGCACCAAGTTAATATTAGAAGCTAAACAACAATTGCACAATGATGTAGTACAACACTCTTTTATAAAATGTTTATATACATCCGTATGTGGTAGTCCATTTGAAATCTCTAAAAAGATAAATATTTAGGAACGGAGGGAGTATCTTATAACATCCAATATACTCACATATTAGATGAATTAACATCTTATATTATGGGTCGGAAGGAGTTTAGTGCATTCTTAAAAATTATCGGTTGATTAACTGATGTTGTATCCATGGGTTACAGTTAGTTTGAGCTAGTTCGGGCTCAAATAGCCCTAAAGTATATCTAAACATGAGGGCTAGTTTGAGCTAGTTGCATCCATAACCCACCCAAAAAAAATATCCAACCCAAGAGGTGCTAATTGGAGCTAGTTCTCCTAGAGCATTTATTGTCAATGTAACCCTGCCATCCAAACAACTCTTTAGATGGAGTTAGTTCAGGGTTAGTTATGAGCTAGAAACTAACTCTAACCTCTAGCTAAGTTGAGTATCCAAACAGGGCTGTGTTGTTGTTGTTGTTGCTACTGCTGCTCTTCTACGTATATCTAGACATCATTAGAAAATTAATGTAACACTCTTCGTTGTTGCTATGTAGCCTAGGATTGCATATTTAGACATTAAGTACAGTGCATGTTGCTATGTAGCCTTAGATATATTACATATGACCCTAGTTAACCTAACGATAAATGGGTTGCAGATATATTCAGTTAAAATTCCGGTTCACCGATTAGTACCTTATCAGCCCCCAGCCTATATGGTACCAGCTATCGATATCCTGAACAGTGAGGAGATATAAGCCATGGGATGAAATTAACCTCGATGGAAAACATCAGTAGTTCCCAAAATTGTCCTGTGTAGGTACATCGAGAAGCATGTTAAGCACAATAGGCTGAACATCAACCAAAGTTATCCATGGCAGACAAATAATCTCCAAAAGATAGCTTCAGTGTGCAGGTTTAAGCACACTAGTAAAGCAAAACAAGTGAAAAGGTGTGTTAACTGCAATAAGCCTAACATTTAACAACAAGCAAACATAGTCATTCAAACTGGTATTGTGTCGGTCTAAGTACACTGGTTATTGTTAAATAAAAATGGAAAGGCGTGTTAACTACAAGATGCAGCAACCTAATGTAGTCATTCATAGTGGCATTGTTGAAACTGGTACTGTTGAGATTGAACTGCACAGTTCATACTTGCACATATAGAACATCACGTTGGAATAAACAAGTCATACTACGAACAACCAAAGATAGCATTTGAAACTGGACACATATGCTAACTACAAACAACCGAACAATCAAAAAACTTTAAAAGAGGCATATGCTAGCTATAACAGGCTTAACAACAAGCAAATATATGCATTCCTATCTGTCGGGGATATACCCCGCGGCGTAAACCGGCCGGAAGTATAACCCGGCCAGACTTGGCGGTTTATTTGAGACCCCGCTAACACTTGGCGGTTCACCGGCGACCCGTTTGGACCTGGCGGTTCACGACTCATTGGTAATTCGGCAGGCGGGTGCGAGGAGCGACAAGACCTGGTGGCCCAACGGGCGGTTCATGAAGACCGGTTCATATTATGGTGGGCCGGTTTAAGAGGAAAGGCGTGAGGAATATTTGTCTTACAAGGAGCTAAGACCTGGACTTGTATCCGGTTTGTATTAGAGATAGACTAGTCCTAATCCTAATAGGACTCCATATGTAACCCGCCCTTCAACATATATAAGGAGGGCAGGGGCTCTAAAGAGGGACAAGCAACGAGAAACAATCTCTAGGGCTAGACACAAAGAGCCGGTTCTGGCGACTCCTCGTGATGATAATGAGACCTAGCCACAAACAGCATGTAGGGCTATTACCGGGATGATGTTTCCCGGGGCCCGAAGCTGTATAAATCCTTGTCTTGTGTGATTGATCCGCCCTGCGTCTCTTGTCCCACTCAACCCCTCTCAAGCTACCACATAGATGCGTTGGCCTTGCGACTAAGTCCTGACACTAAAGACATCTACCGTGACAATTGCACAACAGTTGGCGCCCACCGTGGGGCCAGACGCACGGTGGTGTTGAGTTCTTGGAGGGATCTCTTTGAGGGATCGAGGAGTTCGCAATTTTTCTGGCTGAACAAGAGCCGACGTGAAAAAAATTCACATCTACGATGAGTTCGTTGGTCCAGATTGAAGACATATTCAGCAGTGACATATGTACGATTGAGTTAAGGGAATTTAGGGTTTGGCGTTCCTCTGTATGTCACCGATGCAATGCGACCTGTCGAATCCGAATAAAGGATGAATTATTTATGGCCGCAGTCGCGTGTCGCAAGACCATCAGTTTGCCCAAAGCCTTTTTTGTTGATTAGTACTCCCAGCACAGAAACCAAAGGCAACAGCAGCGGAAGCTACGGATCAAGTGAACAGTCCAGACCATGGCATTGTTTCCATCACATCAAACATCAAGCCCAATGGTTTTAAATACAGTACTAGTATATCTTCGACTTGTAAGTCAACAGAAGCCAAATCGGTTTTTCTTTGGTCAACTCCGATTGCTACATGCATACAAGGAATCTACCAGGAGATTAATTCAAGAATTAAGGAAGAAAAAGGCTACCACGTGGGATAGCACGTGAATACCAAGGAAAAGGAAGGACAAACGCGGTACGTGCATAGACACAGACTCGGTTTCGCCTCGTTGGTTGACGGTGCCACGGCCTCAAGTCACCAGTCCGCCGCCGTTGTGGTTTGCCGCGTCGCCAGCGCGCCCACCTCCGTCTGTGAGCCGGCCCACCTTGACGAGTCACCGGCCATGCCTCCGTTCGCCGCGGCCTTGCCCCAAGCACCCGCTGTCTTCGCTGCTGTGACCCGCCGCTGCTGCGCCGGCCGCTGTAGAACCGCCCTCGTCGCTCCGCCTCCGGTTCAGACATCCCAAGCCGCTTGCCTCCGCCTACACAAGAATCTGCTGCGGGTTTACCTCTGCCTCGCTTCAGCCTCCGAGTGGCCACGTGTGGCCGTGTTGAGCCAACGCTCCACCCCCGCCATAGCACTCCTTGATAGCCTGCAATGACTGGAGCTGCGCGTCACCGTCGGTTCACCTCGCTACGAGGCGCCACGTTCAGCTGCTGCTTAAAGTTCAGTCTGCAAGGACCTAGCAAAAGCAACGGAGGAGAGGGCAAGCCCACTTCACGGGAAGATTGGTTATCCAGCCGGCTAAATCGCACGTGAAGCATTCAGACTATATATAAAAAAACTACAGTAGCAGTATTGCATTCAAAAGTACTGTTACAAGTACTGCATCAGTCCAAAAAGCATATGGAGCACTACCACTACTACGTGCAAAGATTATGCGTACCGATCATCCGTCATCCGAACAAATCAGGTGACCTCCATTTAAATTTATCTTATTAGCGTATATTGTTTTTGTCAAAAGAACAATTACTTTGGTCTTTGTATTTTATATGCAGGACAATTGGTCACTATGGCCGGATCATGGATATATAAATCGCACAATTAATGTCAAGCGCTAGCATATGACCGTGCCATAATGATCAAAGAACATGTCCGCAAGACGCCGCCCTGGCGGCCCGGACTACTTCAACTCATCGGGACCGTCCCTGTGGCCGACTCGCCCGTAAATGCCGGTTTACAACGCCGCGGCCGATTCTCCCACCCGCGCCGGTTTACAACGCCGCGGCCGACTCATCTGTCTGTGCCGCCTCTGATGTTGCGGTCGTCCTTGCTGTCCGTCTCTCGCGGCCTGGTCTACATCAAGACACCGGTCGCACTTTGTATGCGCATGAGCTGTTTATTGGGTATGAGCAAGTCACAGCTTGGGTAGCCCGGTTTTCTTTCAACAAAATGGAGGCAAATTATCATATACTATCAACCGCCGCCCGCACTGGATGGCTCAATGGGCAGGCGCACAAGTCGCTGCCGCTATAGTTTGGTTAGCTTCAAATCACCAGTTGGAAGGAACCATTGGCCGAGTTGCTGACACGGCTCGTACGGGATCATTTATAACCCGCCCTTGATCACCTCAACTTTACGTGGATTCACATCGGGCTATCAACACCGATGATATACAACTTATGCGGTTTACATCACGGTCACATATGGAGAGTCTCAAGCCAACTCCTCGAGTCACCTTTGAGACTCGGGGGCTCTGATGACATGACTTCGGCCAAATCTTGCGATTTCGGTGAAATTAAGAACCCTAGGGCGATGGAGGAAAAGATAACCCGGTCCCGGAGGCTCCTATTATATTGATGAAAACTTAAAAGCCGTCAGAAAATTTCTGGCTTAGAAAGTATATGACAGTTACAAAATCCAGGCTCAATGAAGAAGTCCCGGGTCATCAGAAAGGATTCCGGTTTAAAATTCGGCTCAAGGGAAGTCAGTCTCACTGAAGCTCTCAAATATCTGGGTTACAATCCGGTTCACGGGAAATCTGTTCTCCTGCAAAGCTCTGAAGCTCTCAAATCCGGTTTAAAAAATGTCCTGTTCAAAAAGGAATTAACTTCTCGCAAGTTCGAGTTTAAGGGCTGTCAGAAAATTTCCGGCTGAACATGAAGATTCCGGTTTAAAATCCGGTTCAAAGGAAAGAGGTCTCCCACAAAGCTTTGAAGCTCTCAATATCCGGTTTAACATCCGGTCCAAGAAGGATTTATCTCTTGCAAAAGTTAAAGGGTGCCAAAGAGGACCTGTTGCCCTGATGCGCGGTTCAAACATGGGTATCATGCCTTATTGGCTTATCATATTATTGATCACTTGGGGGCTTGGTCATGTCTGAACCATAGTCACACCTCTTGATCGGCTCAATGCCAAAGCATCACTTGGGGGCTTGGTCGTATCCGAACCATAGCCACGCCTCTTGATCGGCGTAAAGCCACAGAATCATTTGGGGGCTTGGTCGTATCCGAACCATAGCCAAGCCTCTTGATCGGCGTAATGCCACAACATCACTTGGGAGCATGGTCGAACCCGAACCATGACTACGCCTCTGGATCGGCGTAAAGCCACAGAATCACTTGGGGGCTTGGTCATTATCCGAACCATAGCCACGCCTCTTGATCAGCGTAATGCCACAACATCACTTGGGAGCATGGTCGAACCCGAACCATGACTACGCCTCTTGATCGGCGTAAAGCCACAGAATCACTTGGGGGCTTGGTCGAACCCGAACCATAGCAACACCTCTTGACCAAATTTGGGGCCTGGCAGCCCGTGAAAAGCCTCGACTACAATGGTTTTATTTGCCTTTTGCTAAATTTCTTTTTCTTTTGCTAAGATTTGTGATGTTGTCAAACCGGTGTTCATCAATCCGGTTAAGCTGTCAATTACAAGTTGTCAGTGCATGATCAAGTTATAATCCGGAGACTATCAGCCCGGTCTGGTTTCGACTACAAGTCACCAGTGTTATATATGGATAATCCGGTGTTTATCACAACCCGGTACGGTTTTATCATAAACCGGCACGATATGGAAGGAGTTATCATTACTCCAGATTGGGGTTATCACTCTTACTACAAAAAGTTGGTAAGCCAACGATGTGATTCAATGTCACAGGTATGATATATTTCATATTTGATTCTTTTTAAGTGCAGCCTTGGTTATCGACCCAGGTTATATGTTGGGGGCATTATGACCCGTCTGGCGGTAAACCGCAAGGACACTTTAAACTTGTTGTGTGCAAAAACAGGTTGAATAAAGCATGATTATAAATCACCGACATTTATTAAACCGGCCTGGCTTTAAGACGATAAGTCCCTAGTATATGATGAGAAATTGTCCGGTGTTTATTAAACCGTCCTGGCTTTTGACTATATGTCGCCAGTATATATTTGGATTGCGCCATTGGAATCATGCGCTTATAAATCATTGGGTATATTATTCAAATCTTTAATAGCCAACATGGCTGGATTTTTATTATGGTTATCAATAACCAATATTATGATTGAGGTTTTCAAAGTCGCTTCAGTGCAATGGCTATTATTTTATCAATGGATATGATTTATTCTACAATGGAGGCAATAGTCCCGAGTCGCTACAGGCTTACGACCCGGCACTTGGGGGCTACATTATTCAAGTTGAGATTACATCAAATACACAAGTCTCATGTCACTGCAAGCATGCACCATGACACTTGAGGGCTAATGAAAAGTCATTTTTGCTCATATTATTGAAGACCCGACTCATCATATTATAATGAGTCGGCCCTTGGGGGCTACCAATTGCTCCTGTCAACAATTCAAGGTACAAACCTTTTTATCCATTATACTGAAGGGTCCACTGCTCAGTTGGTAAAGCACAAGGCTCTTAAACCTTGTGGATGTGGATTCAAGCCCCATGATGGGGGTTACATCATATGATGTTATTTTCATTGAAGTATATATCAAGTCACAGCTCATTATTGCATAATGATCCGGTCCTTGGAGGCTACACTGGTTGAAGTTTTTATGAGTAAGACAATTACAAGTCCCAGGTTGCTGCAAGCATGACAACCCGGCATTTGGGGGCTACATAATATGGAGTATTCAGTTTTTACTAAGTGACTGGGATGAACAGCATGGATTTCTTCTTAAGTGGTAGTATTTATATTGAATCAAGTCTTAAACCATCACTTTGTTCTGCTCAAGATTTGGGAGCTACAGGTATTATATTATTATCGAAGAACTATTTTCAAAGTCTCTGTTTTGAGCAAACCGGATTGACCCGGCGTCACCAATCATTACGACCATGTGTCTGCAACCCAGCGTCACCAATCATTACGATCGTGTCTGCAACCCGGCGTCATCAGTAATCATGAACCAGCATTGGCAACAATCATGACCCGGAATTATCAGTTTTTATAACCCGACAATGATGGTAATCATAAACCGGCAAGTATTACATTTTCAAACCGGCTGGTATCAGTGGAATATTTGAAGACCAATATTTTTGTCAAATCAGAGCATTGAAGGCCGACTCAAGTGGATTATTCTTCACAAATTTTCTCTGTGAGAAATCAATGTCAGAAAATTGAGTATGAAGCTGGCTTGTTGACCCGTATTTTCTAGAAGGAGGAAATGACAAGGATTTAAGGATGATCGGATGCGGTTTACAAGAATTCTTAACCCGGAGCATAATCTGTCAAGTTTGTTCTTGTGTTTATTTCACAGGATCAGTTTAACATGGATAAATCCAAATTAAACTGGGGGCTAATGTCGGGGATATACCCCGCGGCGTAAACCGGCCGGAAGTATAACCCGGCCAGACTTGGCGGTTTATTTGAGACCCCGCTGACACTTGGCGATTCACCAGCGACCCGTTTGGACCTGGCGGTTCACGACTCATTGGTAATCCGGCAGGCGGGTGCGAGGAGCGACAAGACCTGGTGGCCCAACGGGCGGTTCATGAAGGCCGGTTCATATTATGGTGGGCCGGTTTAAGAGGAAAGGCGTGAGGAATATTTGTCTTACAAGGAGCTAAGACCTGGACTTGTATCCGGTTTGTATTAGAGATAGACTAGTCCTAATCCTAATAGGACTCCACATGTAACCCGCCCCTTCAACATATATAAGGAGGGGCAGGGCTCCCCAAAGAGGGACAAGCAACCAGAAACAATCTCTAGGGCTAGACACAAAGAGCCGGTTTACGGCGACTCCCTCGTGATGATAATGAGACCTAGCCACAAACAGCATGTAGGGCTATTACCGGATGATGTTTCCCGGGGCCCGAAGCTGTTTAAATCCTTGTCTTGTGTGATTGATCCGCCCTGCGTCTCTTGTCCCACTCAACCCCTCTCAAGCTACCACATAGATGCGTTGGCCTTGCGACTAAGTCCTGACACCAAGGACATCTACCGTGACAATTCCACAACACTATCGGTATCACTACAACAAAAACTGTCAGTAGAGACGTCGAATTCCATACCTAGGGACGTGTTATTTCACCTCTATGCAACTGTAGAGTCGTTTTAGTAAAGCGTCTTTGGAGCGTCTTCCCACTGACCATCTCAAACCATATAGACACGCTTGCTGAGCGTCTTTACATGACATGGACGCTATATAGGAACGTTCGACATCGTGTCTACACAGGTACAAACGTTATGTTAGACACGCTCATATGACGTCTCTACTCACATAGACGCGTTTCATTTGTGTCTCAAGACCATTGAGGCACTTCTGTAAATACATTCATCATAGGCCCAGTACTTTGTACTTGGAAATATGCCCTAGAGGCAATAATAAAATGATTATTATATTTCCTTGTTCATGATAATTGTCTATTGTTCATGCTATAATTGTGTTATCCGAGGAAATCGTAATACATGTGTGAATACATAGACCACAACATGTCCCTAGTGAGCCTCTAGTTGACTAACTCGTTGATCAATGGATGGTTACGGTTTCCTGACCATGGACATTGGATGTCATTGATAACGGGATCACATAATTGGGAGAATGATGTGATGGACAAGACCCAATCCTAAGCATAGCACAAGATCGTGTAGTTCATTTGCTAGAGCTTTTCTAATGTCAAGTATCATTTCCTTAGACCATGAGATCGTGCAACTCCCGGATACGGTAGGAGTGTTTTGGGTGTACCAAACGTCACAACGTAACTCGGTGGCTATAAAGGTATACTACAGGTATCTCCGAAAGTGTCTGTTGGGTTGCCACGGATCGAGACTGGGATTTGTCACTCCGTATGACGGAGAGGTATCTCTGGGCCCACTCGGTAATGCATCATCATAATGAGCTCAATGTGACCAAGTGGTTGGTCACGGGATCATGCATTATGGAGCGAGTAAGGTGACTTGCGATGCTTGAGATTGAGCGAGGTATTGGGATACCGACGATCAAATCTCGGGCAAGTAACGTACCGGTTGACAAAGGGAATTGCATACGGGATTACTTGAATCCTCGACATCATGGTTCATCCGATGAGATCATCGTGAAACATGTGGGAGTCAACATGGGTATCCAGATCCCGTTGTTGGTTATTGGCCAGAGAGCGGTCTCGGTCATGTCTGTGTGATTCCCAAACCCGTAGGGACTACACACTTAAGGTTCGATGACGGTAGGGTTATTAGGAAGACTTGTATGTGATTACCGAATGTTGTTCCGACTCCCGGATGAGATCCCGGACGTAACGAGGAGTTCCGGAATGGTCCGGAGGTGAAGATTTATATATGGGAAGTTATCATACGGTCACCGGAAAGGTTCGGGGGCATATCGGTATTGTACCGGGTCCACCGGGAGGGGCCACCTCTCTCGGAGGGCCTCATGGTCCGTAGTGGGTAGGGAACCAGCCCTTGGAGGGCTGGGCGCATCCCCCCTTTGGGCCCATGCGCCTAGGGTTGGGGGGGAAACCCTAGTGGGGGCGCCCCCCTTGCTTGGGGGGCAAGCCCCCTCCCCTTGGCCGCCCCCCCCTCTAGATCTCATCTAGAGGGGGCTGGCCCCCTTCCCCCTTCCCCTATAAATAGAGGGGTGAGGGGAGGGCTGCACACCACATCCAAGGCGCAGCCCCTCCCCTCCCCAACAGCTCTCCTCCTCCGTTAAGTGCTTGGCGAAGCCCTGCCGGAGTACTGTCGCTCCATCACCACCACGCCGTCGTGCTGCTGTCGGAGCTCTCTTCCTCAACCTCTGCCTCATCCTTGCTGGATTAAGGCGCGGGAGACGTCTCCGCTCCGTACGTGTGTTGAACGCGGAGGTGCCGTCCGTTCGGCGCTAGGATCATCGGTGATTTGGATCACGACGAGTACGACTCCATCAACCCCGTTCTCTTGAACGCTTCCGCTCGCGATCTACAAGGGTATGTAGATGCACTCCTCTCTCTCGTTGCTAGATGACTCCATAGATTGATCTTGGTGATGCGTAGAAAATTTTAAAGTTCTGCAGCGATCCCCAACAGTGGCATCGTGAGCTAGGTCTATGCGTAGTTTCTATGCACGAGTAGAACACAAGTTGTTGTGGGCGTCGGCTTTGTCAATTTACTTGCTGTTACTAGTCTTATCTTGATTCGGCGGCATCGTGGGATGAAGCGGCCCGGACCGACCTTACACGTACACTTACGTGAGACAGGTTCCACCAACTGACATGCACTAGTTGTGTAAGGTGGCTAGCGGGTGTCTATCTCTCCCACTTTTGTAGCGACCAGACCCGAATGGATCAAGTCTCTGTGCTCAGGTGTCATCCCTGGATCAGTAATGCTGACACCACACAGTACTTCGAAGGATTTATAGCAGAGTAGCAATCACACACTTATTACATCGATTGTCCAGAAAAGGACTTAATACAATAAATATGGCTTAAGGCCATCTAATAACGATAACAGCGGAAGACTTGGAAGATAAGTGAGTCCATCAACTCCATCGGCATCTTGAGTATAGAACCACGACCTAAACACCTTACCAAATGCGTTGCGAAAAGTCTGCAACATGAAAGTTGCAGCCCAAAACGGTCGACACATGGAATATCTTTGGCAATGTAACACATAGAGAGCAATGAAGCAATAAGCCTATACTACATGCATATTTGGCTGGTGGAAAAGGCTCTACGGTTACATTTTTTTTGCATAAAGCTAGTTTTTCCCTATAACAAAGGAATAATTTTATTTAACTATCATGGTGGTTGTTAAACATTGAGAATGGTTGACAGCATCCTCAATCCCAATTAAAAGTACTCATTAAAAACCCAACAATATTAATTAGAAGTAACATGTTGAGATTCACATGATATTCAAGTACTAGATACTCAAGATTTGTCCATAACCGGGGACACGACTAATCATGATTAGTTTGTACACTCTCAGAGAGGTTTAGCACTTTTCCCCACAAGACTCGATCGCCTCCGTTTGGTTTCTCGCCTTTGCATGGTGTTTGAGAGGCGGATGACCGAGACACGATCTTCGAAGCGCTAGCCCTTACGATGGGTGGACCGGTACACCTACATCCCCTACATCTGCTAGTCCACCGCTATAAGAGTTACATGCGACTTAGTCAACTATGCGAGCCCATAGTGGCTTGTGGCTGCACACGTAAGTTACTAGTATGAATTATATTATGATCCCTATGAGCCTGGGTGGCGGTCCCAAAAAAAAACAGGCAAGTCCTGCTTGAAAACAGGTGCCTCAATCCACCCAGATGTGTATTTAAGTTGCCACCTTAGATAAACCATTAATTATCAATCTCACATCTGTCATGGATATTCACTCACCCAATCCACGTCTACTAGCATAGCATAGCATAATAAGCAAACGTAGAGTACTCCCAAAGGTTTCATAAGTAAAGCAGGTAATAGGTACTACCTCAATCTACTTCCCATCCCACAATTTAATTAGATCCTATTCATGCAAGTGTTTGAGGATTGATCTAATGCATAAAAACTGGGTATGAGAAAGTATGATCAAGTGTTACTTGCCTTGTCGACGATCCATGAAACCTAGAGACTCGAAGTAGCAAGCGGCGCACTCGGGTGATCTAACACGGACAAACAACAAGCATACAATAAGTACTCATCTAATGCACAGGAAATCTCGAATAAAAGATCTAACCAGAAAGTTCAACTTAAGAACCACGGTGGCAAAAGAATCGAATCAAATAAAGCATCGAAATCGAAACTCGAGAGAGAACGACTCGGTTTAGCAAATCTGAAACTAGGTCAAAATTTTACAGTAGCAAAACTCTGTTTAAGTAGGTTAGTCGAACGGCGGTTCAGTAGCGAAACTCCAGCGCTTGAATCACCTGATTCCGATAAGCGAGTAAGAAGATAAACTGATTTGAAAATCGAATCGAAATCGAAATCAGAAAATAACGGTTTAAATCCGATTAAAAGAAAAAACGACGAACGGATTAAACGGCGGACGTTAGATTAACAGAACTAATCCAACGAACACGTTCATTGAAACGAACGGGTCGGTGAGCGTTCACTAAATAAGAAAACCGAAGAAAATAATAAAACCATCTAGGTTTAAAAAAAACCGAACAACACTAAAAAAACCGGATCGGGTCTTTTTAAAAAAAAAACGGATCGGGGCTGGGCGGCGACTACCTCGGTCGTGGCGGGCTCCGCCTCCGGGTGGTGGCGGGCTCGGGCGAGGAGGTGAGGGCGGCGAGGCAGGCGGCGAGGCGGCGTGAGGCGGCGGCCTTGGGCGGGCGGCGGCTCGGGTGGAGGCGGCTCGAGGTGAGGGAAGAGAGGGCGGGCGGTATAAATAGGAGGGGGGGGGGTGGTGCCTGCGGGAGGCGGCGGGGTCGTGGCCGAGCCGGACTCGGGAGGAGGCGGCGGCGGCGGGGACTCCTCCCGGCGAGGGCGCGCGCGCGAGGGGAAGGGGAGATGGGCCGGGCGGTGGGCTGGGCCGTTGGCCCAGGCGGGCGGCGCGGGGTTTTTTTTTAAAACAAACTTAAACGAAATAAAAATAAACCAAACGAACTCCAAATTAAATAAAATTAATTTTTCCCGACTCCTAAAAATGAGTCGAACAAAAAGAACTTTAAAACGGGGCAAATATGCATATTTTTTTAAATGCTCATTTTGCCTAAAGCAAATAAATCCTCAAAACCAAAATTTGATTTATTTATAATATCTTCATTTTTCCTAAATGTTGGGAAAGTCATATTATTCCCTCTCTTAAATTTTTTATCGGAAAAACTTATGAAGATAATTAAATAAATCAATGATCCTATATTTTCAAAATTTGAGAAATCCCAAATATGAAAATAATGAAATCTCCAACTCTCTCCGAGGGTCCTTGAGTTGCGTGAAATTTTCTAGGATCGAAAAATGCGAGAAAATATGATATGCATGATGACCTAATGTATAACATTCCAAATTGAAAATTTGGGATGTTACAAACCTACCCCTTAAGATGAATCTCGCCCTCGAGATTCGGGTTGGCTAGAAAATAGGTGAGGGTGGTCCTTAAGCAAAACTTCCTCTCTTTCCCGGTGGCTTCATCTTGATTGTGGTGGCTCCACTGAACTTTGCAAAACTTGATAACTTTGCTGCGAGTAACTCTGCTGGCATAATCGAGAATCTTGACTGGTTTTTCCTCATACGTTAAATCATCCTTCAACTGAATTTCTTCAAGCGGCACTGTGTCTCTTAACGGTACTTCCGCCATCTCGGCGTGACATTTCTTCAACTGAGAAATATGGAATACATCATGAACTCCTGACAGTCCCTCTGGCAGTTCCAATTTATAAGCAACTTCTCCCATGCGTTGCAAAATCCTATACGGTCCAACGAAACGTGGTGCTAATTTTCCTTTAACTCCAAAACGCTTAACTCCTCGAAGCGGGGATACTCTAAGATATACTCTGTCTCCAACGTCATATTCTATCGCCTATGCGTTTGAATCTGCATAGCTCTTTTTGTCCGGACTGGGCTACCTTGAGCCTATCGCGAATCAACTTAACCTTCTGCTCAGACTCCTTGATCAAATCTGGTCCAAACAACTGACGATCTCCAGTTTCGTCCCATGACAACGGTGTCCTGCATCTCCTTCCATATAGAGCCTCGAAAGGTGCCATATTCAAGCTGGTTTGGTAACTGTTGTTATAAGAAAATTCTGCATACGGCAAGTTATCATCCCAACTAGATCCATAATCTAGTGCACAAGCTCTCAGCATATCCTCCAAAATCTGATTGACTCTCTCAGTCTGTCCATCGTTCGTGGGTGGAAATGCATCAATTCCAGCCTGGTTCCCAATGTTTCGCAAGTAACCGGTTCCAAAATTTCGAGGTAAACTGGGTTCCTCTATCCGATACGATGCTCCTCGGAACTCCGTGTAAACACACAATTCTGGTCATGTATATCTTTGCCAACTTAGCACTGCTATATGTAGTCTTGACTGGAATGAAATGAGCTACCTTTGTCAAGCGATCGACTATAACCCAAATCGAGTCATAGCCTGAACGAGTCTTTGGCAAACCTGTGATGAAATCCATGCCTAGATTATCCCACTTCCATTCGGGTATCGGCAATGGTTGTAACAATCCTGCTGGCTTCTGATGTTCTGCTTTTACTCTCTGACACACATCGCAAACTGCTACATACTCCGCAATATCTTTCTTCATTCCGGTCCACCAGAAAGTATTCTTCAAATCCAAATACATCTTGGTATTTCCTGGGTGAATCGAATAGGGTGAATCATGGGCTTCTTGTAAAATCAACTTCCTGATCTCCGGGTCATTTGGCACGTAAATACGGTCCTCAAACCATAGGGTATCGTGCTCATCCTCACGAAATCCTTTAGCCTTTCCTTTGCCCATTTTCTCCTTTATAGAGGCAACTTCCTTATCTGCCTTTTGGGCTTCTCTGATTTTGTCCATCAGTGTAGACTGAATCTCCAATGCTGCTACATAGCCTTTCGGAACTATTTCCAAACATAGCTCTCGAAGGTCTTCGGCTAACTCATTTGGTATCCCTCCCATCATTAGGGTATTGACATGGCTCTTACGGCTCAATGCGTCTGCTACGACATTAGCCTTTCCGGGGTGATAATGCAATCTCATATCATAATCCTTGATAAGTTCTAACCATCTCCTCTGTCTGAGATTTAATTCCTTCTGTGTGAAGATGTACTTCAAACTCTTATGATCCGTGTATACTTCACAATGATTTCCAATGAGAAAATGTCTCCATGTCTTCAAGGCATGCACAACGGCTGCTAACTCCAAGTCATGTGTGGCATAATTCAACTCATGGGGCTTAAGTTGTCGTGAAGCATACGAAACAACTCTTCCTTCCTGCATAAGCACTGCTCCAAGTCCTCGACGTGAAGCGTCGTAATACACCTCATAATCCTTAGTCTGATCTGGCAATATCAAAACTGGTGAGGTAACCAATCTTTTCTTCAACTCCTGAAAACATGCCTCACAGTCCTCAGTCCATATGAATTTGTTATCCTTCTTCAACAGTTCTGTCATAGGCTTGGCAATCCTTGAGAAATTCTCAATGAATTTTCGGTAGTATCCTGCGAGTCCAAGGAAACTCCGAATCTCTCCAACTGTCGTTGGGGCTTCCCATTTGATTCTGGTCTCAACCTTTGTGGGGTCAACTGCTATTCCTTCTCCGGATATAACATGTCCAAGAAATCCAACTTCTTTTAGCCAAAACTCACATTCTTTGAACTTGGCATACAACTGGTGTTCCCTTAGTTTCTCCAAAACCAATCTCAAATGTTCCTTGTGTTCCTCTTCATTCTTCGACAAAATCAAAATGTCATCAATGAACACCACGACGAACTTATCCAAAAACTCCATAAACACTTTGTTCATCAGGTTCATGAAATAGGCTGGTGTCAGTCCAAATGACATAACGGTATACTCGTACAATCCATATCTCGTGGTAAATGCTGTCTTGGGTATGTCTTGCTCCCGAATCTTCAATCGATGGTACCGATCGCAAGTCGATCTTGGAAAACACTTTAGCTCCTTGCAAGCGATCAAACAGATCATTTATCATTGGTAGTGGGTACTTGTTCTTGATTGTTACTGCATTCAATTCACGATAATCAACTACCATCCTTAACGATCCGTCCTTCTTCTCTACTAAAAGTACGGGTGATCCCCAAGGTGAAGAACTTGGGCGTATATAACCTTTATCCAACAGTTCCTTAATCTGCTTCTTGATTTCCGCCAAATCTTGTGCGGGCATCCTGTATGGTCGTTTCGATATCGGGCCTGTTCCTGGCAACAGCTCAATCAAAAACTCAATGTCTCTATCTGATGGCATTCCTGGCAATTCTTCCGGAAATACATCAGGAAAATCCTTCACCACTGGTACTTCTTCACCGCACAACTCACGATAAGCGGTTTGCTTGCACTCTCCTCGGCTCGTGCCGAGATACGTACTCGATCCTTCTTCCTTCTGGAGTGGTGAGCAAAATCGTCTTACTTGCGCAATCGATGTTTCCTCCATACATCGACAGCCAATCCATACCTAGAAGCACATCAAATCCTTGGAATTCCAAAATGATCAAATCCGTCGGGAACTCATGCCTTCCTATACTTAGTGGCACTTGAAAACATCCTTGTCTGGCCATATACTCCGCTCCTGGTGAGCTTACTAGCATAGGGGTTTTAAGAGTCCGAGTAGATAGGATATACTTTTCTACAAAGCCCCTTGATATGTATGAATGCGATGCACCAAAGATATAAAAGAACTAGTGCGATAAATGACTTAACCAAAAACTTACCGATTCTTGCATCGGGCTGATCTTCAACCTGCTCCACATCAATGTGGTTCACCCGTCTCCTCTGTTGAAAGGGTTGGGCTTCTTTCCGAGCTTCGATGCCATTTCCATTCTCGCCTTACGGACAGTCATTTGCATAATGTCCGGCTTGGAACACTTGTAACGGTGACATGACTCAAGTCTTTCTTGGCTGGGGTTGTTGGTGTAGTCCGGTTACGCCATTGCTTCCTCCGTTCCCATTACCATTCTTGTGGCCATTATGGTTGTGCGAACTACTTCCTCCATGGGTATGTCAAACCGAACTCCCCGCTTAGGGGTATAACGGGGAGCTTCTGCTGGGCTCGAGTTATACTTCCCTTGCCCATACTTCCTCTTGCGGTTCTCAATTTGTCGCTGCTTTCCTTCAATCATAAGGGCTCGGTCTACCAACTCTGGTAGTTATTGAAACTTGCTACCATTAATGGCATGCTGAACTCATCATTCAGTCCTTCCGAAACTTCTCACCTTAGCATCTGTAGCAACGTCATCTGGGGCATAACGTGCTAACTTACTAAAATCATCTACGTACTGGCCAACAGTCCTTCCTCCTTGGCGTAAGTTGCGAAACTCACGCTTCTTCATGGCCATAGCTCCTGCTGAAACATGAGCAGTGCGAAAAGCTTGTTGAAACTGATCCCATGTGACAGTGTCTACAAGGTAAGTGGCTGTGAAATTCTCCCACCATGCTGCTGCGGGTCCTTCAAGCTGATGTGCTGCAAACTTCACTCTTTCTCCATCTGTGCATCCTGCAGTGGTCAACTCCCTTCCTATCTTGCGGAGCCAATCATCTGCTACAATCGGCTCAGTGCTACTGGAATACACCGGCGGGTTTAGTCTAAGGAAACGAATCAAGTGATCCGCAGGTGGTGGTGGTGGTGGTGGGTTGTTGTTGTTGTTGCCTTTGGTTACTGTACCAATATGCGAATCAAAGTGTTCTGCTGCTGAATCAATTGGTGATCTCTGGCGGGAAAACAAACCCGGGGTCGCGTCTCGGAGGCATCTGAGGGGTTTAGAAAAGAAGAGAATTTAGAATAGATTGAGGTCTAAGGGGAATCACTACCCAAATGCACATGAGCAAAATGCACACAAAATCACTTCATTCAATCAAACAAGGGCTTACAACGATCTAACTATCGCAAAAGTGTGTGTACTATAATGTTTACATGGAGGAATACTACTAATATGTGGGGACCTCTACTAATTTGAACCGTGGAAGATTCCATGATGTCTGCTCGGCCGTCTTCAAAGTCGGGTTCACTTGGATCCGAATCGGTGTAAATCGATGTCGATGTAGTCGCTTGGGCAACCGACATACTGGTCTTCATTCCTGAGCGCCAATTTCTTCTTGAGTTCCTCAATCTCGTACTTAAGATCGTTATTGTGTCTCGCTAGAGCTACGATCTCGTCCATGTAGTCCTTGCGTGTAGACTTTAGTTCTCCTTCCAGTTCGATGATCCTTCCCTTTGCGTTCTGCAACTCCAACATATCATTGCACATTTGGTTCTCCTGACGTCGAATGTGCTGGTTTAACTCCTGGATAAAAGCTGCAATGGATCTATCCTTCTTGGTGCTGACTATGTCCCATTTGTCATCTCGGCGTCCGCAAATCTGGTAGATAGTGTCCTTGAGGTTTTCCTGATAAACTTCTTCAATGCGTCCCATGGTAATGTGAGCTGCCATGCTCTTTCCCAGACTCCAAGTTGGTGCACTGAAAACACTATCTATAGGCTTGGTGATTGGGGCGAATGTCCTTCCTGGAACGTGAGCTTGAATCTTCCAGCGCTCCTCTTGAGCAGAGTGGGCGTTGAAAGTTCCGGTGAAACTTGGTAGTCCAATGTTCAGGTACTTGGTGACTTCCTTCAAGTGAAACCCAAAAGGTGTGCCCTCATCCGGTTGGGTGTACTTGATCTTCGCGTCCTTCATCCTAAAGAGTAGAAAAGATGAGGAGTTAGAAAATGAGAAGAGAGTAGTGATCTATGGCTTTAACTTAGTGGTCGTGTCCTACAGTCAGCGTGTGCTCTGATACCATCTCTCAGAGCGACTGCACCGAATGGATCAAGTCTACGTGCTCGTGTGTCATCCTGGATCGATAATCCGACACCACACAGTACTTCAAGGATTTATAGCAGAGTAGCAATCACACACTTATTACATCGATTGTCCAGAAGAGGACTTAATACAATAAATATGGCTTAAGGCCATCTAATAACGATAACAGCGGAAGACTTGGAAGATAAGTGAGTCCATCAACTCCAGCGGCATCACTGAGTATAGAACCACGACCTAAAAGCACCTTACTGCGTCAAATGCGAAAAGTACGCAACATGAAAGTTGCAGCCCGAAAAGGTCAAGACACATGGAATATCTGGCAATGTAACACATAGAGAGCAATGAAGCAATAAGCCTATACTACATGCATATTTGGCTGGTGGAAAAGGCTCTACGGTTACATTTTTTTGCATAAAGCTAGTTTTCCCTATAACAAAGGAATAATTTTATTTAACTATCATGGCGGTTGTTAAACATTGAGAATGGTTGACAAAAGATCCTCAATCCCAATTAAAAGTACTCATTAAAACCCAACAATATTAATTAGAAGTAACATGTTGAGATTCACATGATATTCAAGTACTAGATACTCAAGATTTGTCCATAACCGGGACACGGCTAATCATGATTAGTTTGTACACTCGCAGAGGTTTGCGCACTTTTCCCCACAAGACTCGATCGCCTCCGTTTGGTTTCTCGTGACCGCATGGTGTTTGAGAGACGGATGGTGAGACCACAGTCTTTCGAGCGCTTAGCCCTTACGATGGGTGGACCGGTACACCTACATCCCCTACATCCGCTAGTCCACCGCTATAAGAGTTCGCACGACTTAGTCAACTATGCCGAGCCCATAGTGGCTTGTGGCTGCACACGTAAGTTACTAGTATGAATTATCTTATGATCCCTTTGAGCCCGGGTGGCGGTCCCAAAAAACAGGCAAGTCCTCGCTTGAAAACAGGTGCCTCAATCCACCCAGATGTGTATTTAAGTTGCCACCTTAGATAAACCATTAATTATCAATCTCACATCCGTCATGGATATTCACTCACCCAATCCACGTCTACTAGCATAGCATAGCATAATAAGCAAACGTGAGAGTACTCCCAAAGGTTTCATAAGTAAAAGCAGTGTAATAGGTACTACCTCAATCTACTTCCCATCCCACAATTTAATTAGATCCTATTCATGCAAGTGTTTGAGGATTGATCTAATGCATAAAAACTAGGTATGAGAAAGTATGATCAAAGTGTTACTTGCCTTGCTGACGATCCGCGAAACCTAGAGACTCGAAGTAGCAAGCGGCGCACTCCGGGTGATCTAACGCAGACAAACAACAAGCATACAATAAGTACTCATCTAATGCACAGGGAAATCTCGAATAAAAGATCTAACCAGAAAGTTCAACTTAAGAACCCTGGTGGCAAAAGAATCGAATCAAATAAAGCATCGAAAGTCGAAACTCGAGAGAGAACGACTCAGTTTAGCAAATCTGAAACTAGGTCAAAATTTTACAGTAGCAAAACTCTGTTTAAGTAGGTTAGTCGGAACGGCGGTTTCGTAACGAAACTCCAGGCGCTTGAATCACCTGATTCCGATAAACGAGTAAGAAGATAAACTGATTTGAAAATCGAATCGGAAATCGAAATCAGAAAATAACGGTTTAAATCCGATTAAAAGAAAAACGACGAACGGATTAAACAGCGGACGTTCGTTAACAGAACTAATCCAACGAACACGTTCATTGAAACGAACGGGTCGGTGAACGTTCACTAAATAAGAAAACCGAAGAAAAATAATAAAACCATCTAGGGTTTTAAAAACCGAACAACGCTAAAAACCGGATCGGGTCTTTTTTAAAAACCGGATCGGGGTTGTGGCGGCGGCTACCTCGGCAGGTCGCTTGGGCTCTGGCCTCCGGCGTGGTGGTGGCGGGTCGGGCGAGGGGCGAGGGCGGCGGGCGACGGCGAGGGGCGGCGAGGGGCGGCGGCGGCGACGGGCGGCCTTGGGCGGGCGGCGGCTCGGTGGAGGGCGGCGGCGGGCTAGAGTAGGGGAGAGAGGGGCGGCGGGCGGTATAAATAGGAGGGGGTCGGTGGTGCCTTGCGGAGGGGGGCGGCGGCGGGTCGTGGCCGAGCCGGACTCGGAGGAGGCGGCGGCGGCGGGACTCCCGCTGGGCGCGGCCGAGGGAAGGAGAGATGGGAAGGTGGGTGGGCTGCCAAGGCCCAAAGTGAGCGGCGCGGGTTTTTTTTTTAAAAAAACAAACTTAAACGAAATAAAAATAAACCAAACGAACTCCAAATTAAATAAAATTAATTTTTCCCGACTCCTAAAAATGAGTCGAACAAAAAGAACTTTAAAACGGGGCAAATATGCATATTTTTTTTAAATGCTCATTTTTGCCTAAAGCAAATAAATCCTCAAAACCAAAATTTGATTTATTTATAATATCTTCATTTTTCCTAAATGTTGGGAAAGTCATATTATTCCCTCTCTTATATTTTTTATCGGAAAAACTTATGAAGATAATTAAATAAATCCAATGATCCTATATTTTCAAAATTTGAGAAATCCCAAATATGAAATTAATGAAATCTCCAACTCTCTCCGAGGGTCCTTGAGTTGCGTGAAATTTTCTAGGATCGGAAAATGCGAGAAAATATGATATGCATGATGACCTAATGTATAACATTCCAAATTGAAAATTTGGGATGTTACAACTTTAGTCGGATCGGATTCGATGAAAAGGGTCCTTATGAAGGGTAAATAGAAATTGGCATATCACGTTGTGGTTTTGGCGTAGGTAAGGAAACGTTCTTGCTAGAAACCTATAGCAGCCACGTAAAATTTTTTGCAACAACAATTAGAGGACGTCTAGCTTGTTTTTGCAGCATATGCCGTGTGATGTGGTATGGACAAAAGGATGTGATGAATGATATATATGTGATGTATGAGATTGATCATGTTCTTGTAATAGGAATCACGACTTGCATGTCGATGAGTATGACAACCGGCAGGAGCCATAGGAGTTGTCTTAATTTATTGTATGACCTGCGTGTCAATGAATAACGCCATGTAATTACTTTACTTTATTGCTAAACCGTTAGCCATAGTAGTAGAAGTAATAGTTAGCGAGACAACTTCATGAAGACACGATGATGGAGATCATGATGATGGAGATCATGGTGTCATGCCGTGGACGATGATAATCATGGCGCCCCGAAGATGGAGATAAAAAAAAAGGAGCAAAATGATATTGGCCATATCATGTCACTATTTGATTGCATGTGATGTTTATCATGTTTTTACATCTTATTTGCTTAGAACGACGGTAGCATAAATAAGATGATCCCTCATAATAATTTCAAGAAAGTGTTCCCCTAACTGTGCGCCGCTATGAAAGTTCGTTGTCTCGAGCACCACGTGATGATCGGGTGTGATAGATTCTAACGTTCACATACAACGGGTGTAAGCCAGATTTACACATGCAAAACACTTGGGTTGACTTGACGAGTCTAGCATGTACAGACATGGCCTCGGAACACAAGAGACCGAAAGGTCGAACATGAGTAGTATGGAAGATACGATCAACATGAAGATGTTCACCGAGGATGACTAGTCCGTCTCACGTGATGATCGAACACGGCCTAGTTGACTCGGATCATGTATCACTTAGATGACTAGAGGGATGTCTGTCTGAGTGGGAGTTCATTAAATAATTTGATTAGATGAACTTAATTATCATGAACTTACTCTAAAACTTTTGCAAATATGTCTTGTAGATCAAATGGCCAACGCTCATGTCAACCTCAACTTCAACGCATTCCTAGAGAAAACCAAGCTGAAAGACGATGGTAGCAACTATACGGACTGGGTCCGGAACTTGAGGATCATCCTCATAGCTGCCAAGAAAGCATATGTCCTAGAAGCACCGCTAGGTGATGCACCCGCCCCAGCGAACCAAGATGTTATGAATGCTTGGCAGTCGCGTCTTGATGATTACTCCCTCGTTCAGTGCGGCATGCTTTACAGCTTAGAACCGGGGCTCCAAAAACGTTTCGAGCAGCACAGAGCATATGAGATGTTCCAAGAGCTGAGAATGGTTTTCCAAGCTCATGCCCGGGTCGAGAGATATGAAGTCTCCGACAAGTTCTATAGTTGTAAGATGGAGGAAAAAAGTTCCGTCAGCGAGCACATACTCAAAATGTCTGGGTTGCACAACCGCTTATCTCAGCTGGGAGTTAATCTCCCGGATGACGTGGTCGTTGACAGAATCCTTCAGTCGCTTCCACCAAGCTACAATAGCTTTGTGATGAACTTCAATATGCAGGGGATGGAGAAAACCATTCCCGAAGTATATTCAATGCTGAAATCAGTGGAGGTGGAAATCAAAAAGGAACATCAAGTGTTGATGGTGAATAAAACCACTAAGTTCAAGAAGGGCAAGGGTAAAAAGGGTTTCAAGAAATACGGCAAGGGAGGTGCAGCGCCCGACAAGCAAGCTGCGGAAGAAACCAAAGAATGGACCCAAGCACGAGACTGAGTGTTTTTATTGCAAGGGAAGTGGTCCTTTGGAAGTGGAACTGCACCAAGTACTTAAGCGGACAAGAAGGCCGGCAACACCAAAGGTATATGTGATATACATGTAATTGATGTGTACCTTACCAGTACTCGTAGTAGCTCCTGGGTATTTGATACCGGTGCCGTTGCTCATATTTGTAACTCAAAATAGGAGCTGCGGAATAAGCGGAGACTGGCGAAGGACGAGGTGACGATGCGCGTCGGGAATGGTTCCAAGGTCGATGTGATCGCCGTCGGCACGCTACCTCTTAATTTACCTTAGGGTTTAGTTTTGAACCTCAATAATTGTTATTTAGTGCCAGCTTTGAGCATGAACATTGTATCTGGATCTCGTTTAATCTGAGATGGCTACTCATTTAAATCCGAGAAAAATGGTTGTTCCATTTATATGAGAGATATGTTTTATGGTCATGCCTCACGATCAATGGTATATTCTTAATGAATCTCGAGCGTGATGTTACACATATTCATAGTGTGAATACCAAAAGATGTAAGGTTGATAATGATAGTCCCACATACTTGTGGCACTGCCGCCTTGGTCACATGGTGTCAAACGCATGAAGAAGCTCCATCCAGATGGACTTTTAGAGTCTCTTGATTACGAATCATTTGACACGTGCGAACCATCCCTCATGGGTAAAATGACCAAGACTCCGTTCTCCGGAACAATGGAGCGAGCAACCAACTTATTGGAAATCATACATACTGATGTGTGTGGTCCAATGAGCGTTGATGCACGCGGTGGCTATCGGTATGTTCTCACCCTCACTGATGACTTGAGTAGATATGGGTATGTGTACTTAATAAAACACAAGTCTGAGACCTTTGAAAAGTTCAAGGAATTTCATAGTGAGGTTGAAAATCAACGTGACAAAAAAAAAATAAAGGTCTTACGATCAGATCGTGGAGGGGAATATTTAAGTCACGAATTTGGAACACACTTAAGGAAATGTGGAATCGTTTCACAACTCACGCCGCCTGGAACACCTCAGCGTAATGGTGTGTCCGAATGTCGTAATTGCACTCTATTGGATATGGTGCGATCTATGATGTCTCTTAGCAATCTACCGCTCTCATTTTGGGGCTATGCTTTAGAGACTGCCGCATTCACTTCAAATAGGGCTCCGTCGAAATCCGTTGAGACGACACCGTATGAATTATGGTTTGAGAAGAAACCTAAACTGTTGTTTCTAAAAGTTTGGGGATGCGATGCTTATGTCAAGAAACTGCAACCTGAAAAGCTCGAACTCAAGTCAGAAAAATGCGTCTTCACAGGATACCCTAAGGAAACCATTGGGTATACCTTCTACCTCAGATCCGAAGGCAAGATCTTTGTTGCCAAGAACGGGTCCTTTCTGGAGAAAGAGTTTCTCTCGAAAGAAGTAAGTGGGAGGAAAGTAGAACTTGATGAAGTACTGCCTCTTGAAGCGGAAAGTAGCGCAGCTTAGGAAGATGTTCTGTGGTGCCTGCACCGGCTAGAGAGGAGGTTGATGATGATGATCAAGGTACTTGGATCAAGTTGCTCTTGAATCAGAGGGTCCACGAGGACACGTTCCACACCAGAATGGTATGGCAACCCCGTCCTGGAAATCATGTTGTTAGACAACGGTGAACCTTCGAACTATGAAGAAGCGATGACGGGCCCAGATTGCAACAAATGGCTTGAAGCCATGAAATCCGAGATAGGATCCATGTATTAAAACGAAGTATGGACTTTGACTGACTTGCCCGATGATCGGCAAGCCATAGAAAATAAATGGATCTTTAAGAAGAAGATGGACGCGGATGGTAATGTTACCATCTACAAAGCTCGACTTGTCGCTAAGGGTTATCGACAAGTTCAAGGGGTTGACTACGATGAGACCTTCTCACCCGTAGTGAAGCTTAAGTTCGTCCGAATCATGTTAGCAATTGCCGCATTCTACGATTATGAGATATGGCAAATGGACGTCAAAACGGCATTCCTTAACGGCTTTCTTAAGAAAGAATTGTATATGATGCAGCGGAAGGTTTTGTCGATCCTCGAATGCTAACAAGGTACGCAAGCTCCAGCGCTCCATCTATGGGCTGGTGCAAGCATCTCGGAGTTGGAACATTCGCTTTGATGAAATGATCAAAGTGTTTGGGTTTATGCAGACTTATGGAGAAGCCTGCGTTTACAAGAAAGTGAGTGGGAGCTCTGTGGCATTTCTCATATTATATGTGTATGACATACTTTGATGGGAAATGATATAGAACTCTTGGAGAGCATAAAGGCCTACTTGAATAAGTGTTTTTCAATGAAGGACCTTGGAGAAGCTGCTTACATATTAGGCATCAAGATCTATAGAGATAGATCGAGGCGCCTCATAGGTCTTTCACAAAGCACATACCTTGATAAGATATTGAAGAAGTTCAATATGGATCAGTCCAAGAAGGGGTTCTTGCCTGTCTTTGCAAGGTGTGAAATTAAGCTCGGCTCAATGTCCGACCACGGCGGAAGATAGAGAAAAGATGAGTGTCATCCCCTATGCCTCGCCATAGGGTCTATCATGTATGCCATGCTGTGTACGGACCTGATGTAAACCTTGCCGTAAGTTTGGTTGGAAGATACCAAAGTAATCCCGGCATGGAACAACTGGACAACGGTCAAGAATATCCTGAAGTACACGAAAAGGACTAAGGATATGTTTTCGTTTATGGAGGTGACGAAGAGCTCGTCGTAAAGGGTTACGTCGATGCTAGCTTCGACCTGATCTGAATGACTCTAAGTCACAAACCGGATACGTGTATATTTTTGAATGGTGGGGCAGTAAGCTGGTGCGATTGAAAGCAAAGCGTCGTGGCGGGATCTACATGTGAAGCGGAGTACATGGCAGCCACGGAGGCAGCACATGAAGCAATCTGGATGAAGGAGTTCATTACCGACCTAGGAGTTATTCCCAATGCGTCGGGGCCGATGACTCTCTTCTGTGACAACACTGGAGCCATTGCCCTTGCCAAGGAGCCTAGGTTTCACAAGAAGACCAGGCACATCAAGCGTCGCTTCAACTCCATTCGTGAAAATGTTCAAGATGGAGACATAGATATTTGCAAAGTGCATACAGATCTGAATGTCGCAGATCCGTTGACTAAACCTCTTCCGCGAGCAAAACATGATCAACACCCGAACTCTATGGGTGTTCGATTCATCACAATGTAACTAGATTATTGACTCTAGTGCAAGTGGGAGACTGTTGGAAATATGCCCTAGAGGCAATAATAAAATGATTATTATGTTTCCTTGTTCATGATAATTGTCTATTGTTCATGCTATAATTGTGTTATCCGAAAATCGTAATACATTTGTGAATACATAGACCACAACATGTCCCCTCTTGAGCCTATAGTTGACTAGCTCGTTGATCAATGGATGGTTACGGTTTCCTGACCATGGACATTGGATGTCATTGATAACGGGATCACATCATTGGGAGAATGATGTGATGGACAAGACCCAATCCTAAGCATAGCACAAGATCGTGTAGTTCGTTTGCTAGAGCTTTTCTAATGTCAAGTATCATTTCCTTAGACCATGAGATCGTGCAACTCACGGATACCGTAGGAGTGCTTTGGGTGTACCAAGCGTCCTGGCGTAACTGGGTGGCTATAAAGGTATACTACAGGTATCTCCGAAAGTGTGTTGGGTTGGCACGGATCGAGACTGGGATTTGTCACTCCGTATGACGGAGAGGTATCTCTGGGCCCACTTAATGCATCATCATAATGAGCTCAATGTGACCAAGTGGTTGGTCACGGGATCATGCATTATGGAACGAGTAAGGTGACTTGCCGGTAACGAGATTGAACGAGGTATTGGGATACCGACGATCGAATCTCGGGCAAGTAACGTACCGGTTGACAAAGGGAATTGCATACGGGATTACTTGAATCCTCGACATCGTGGTTCATCCGATGAGATCATCGTGAAACATGTGGGAGCCAACATGGGTATCCAGATCCCGCTGTTGGTTATTGGCCGGAGAGCGGTCTCGGTCATGTCTGCGTGATTCCCGAACCCGTAGGGTCTACACACTTAAGGTTCGATGACGCTAGGGTTATTAGGAAGACTTGTATGTGATTACCGAATGTTGTTCGGATTCCCGGATGAGATCCTGGACGTCACGAGGAGTTTCGGAATAGTCCGGAAGTGAAGATTTATATATGGGAAGTTGTCATACGGTCACCGGAAAGGTTCGGGGGCATATCGGTATTGTACCGGGGCCACCAGAGGGGTTCCGGGGTCCACCGGGAGGGCCACCTCTCGGAGGGCCTCATGGGCTATAGTGGGCAGGGAACCAGCCCCTGGAGGGCTGGGCGCATCCCCCACTTTGGGCCCATGCGCCTAGGGTTGGGGGGGAAACCCTAGTGGGGGCGCCCCCCTTGCTTGGGGGGCAAGCCCCCTCCCCTTGGCCGCCCCTCTAGATCTCATCTAGAGGGGCCGCCCCTTCCCCTATAAATAGAGGCGGGGAGGGCTGCACACCACATCCAAGGCGCAGCCCCTCCCCTCCCCAACACCTCTCCTCCTCCGTTAAGTGCTTGGCGAAGCCCTGCCGGAGTACTGCCGCTCCATCACCACCACGTCGTCGTGCTGCTGTTGGAGCTCTCTTCCTCAACCTCTCCCTCCTCCTTGCTGGATCAAGGCGCGGGAGACGTCTCCACTCCGTACGTGTGTTGAACGCGGAGGTGCTGTCCGTTCGGTGCTAGGATCATCGGTGATTTGGATCACGATGAGTACAACTCCATCAACCCCGTTCTCTTGAATGCTTCCGCTCGCGATCTACAAGGGTATGTAGATGCACTGCTCTCTCTCGTTGCTAGATGACTCCATAGATTGATCTTGGTGATGCGTAGAAAATTTTAAATTTCTGCTACGATCCCCAACATATACACGTCGTGTAGAGACGTTATATTTATCTTTAAATATACATAAGGGACTCAGTACAAATGGAATATTTTACTTTAAATATGGATTGATTTATTTTTGAATTTGTATTTCATCATTTCAAATTTGATCGTTTTATCATGACATGGCTGCACATGCAGATTAATCCAATTTAGATACATTAAAACTGAGCACTCTTCCAACCATCTCAGGCCATTAGCATTCTTGGCCGTCGGATCTTCAGTTTTAGGTGCTTTTGGCTGTCTGATCAAACTCAGGCGCACTACTTCTTGCCAGGACTGGGCAGCTACTCCCGCAACAAAATTGATGGCCTGCAGTTAATTGGGCCCTCGTTCTTGCATGAAGCCCACGAACAGTCCTTGCTCCACCTTCCATCCTATCTACATCGTCCTTCTCGGGAGAGGAAACGAACTGAGCCTCGATCCGATCCATCGCATGTACCGGCGTACAATAGACCGACACAGAGCGAGGCGACGCGGTGTGGACCTTGCCAATCGATGTGGTGGGAGAGGCGATGCACGCATTGGCAGCTGATGCAGAAGGGAGAAGTAGGGCTGCACACATTGCAGTGGCGATTGAACTCGATCCGACGCCATTCAACCTCTGAGGCGTCAGTTCCTGATACTCATTTATGGCAGGTAATGCGTGCCACTCACCGGCCGCGATTAGTGTAGGCAGTTACTATTTTGGAAACCTACACCTACGTGAGTTCTTTTTCCTATATATATCCCTCACGCTCTCATGTTCTCCTTCTTGCTCTGGCAGCAGGGTAACACATCTTGCAGCTATGGTTCGTTCTAAGTTGCCCCTCTACCTTCCACTTTCTGCAGAATTTTCCTTACGGTTCCATCTTCAACCCGACAATTCGTTGATTTATTTTCAATCTTAATTTTGTATGGGCAGTGTACATGTTGCTTCTGATCTATCAGTTTGGGCAAATTCTGAAGGTTCGTTCTCATATGTTGTTTGGATTGTTCTTCATCTGTCAATTGCAATGGTTGTCATCTTTGTAATTTCTTCACGGGTGCTGCCTTGCCCTATCTCTGCATGCTTTATATCCATGTAACAAAGTGTTCTTTTCTCTGTAAATCTGCAATGAAAATCATTGATATGTATGTGTGTCATTCATGCAATGATACTGTCTGTTGATGTATTCCACAGGTTACTTACAACAATAAAGTCAAATGCGCAAATACATAACCTGGTTTGTCTATCAATAAGAGAAACAAAGGCCAATAATTTCCCTGATAATTTGTTCCTAGATACACAGTAGTATAACACATTAAGGAAAATCATTGGACCACACTAGATACAGGAAACAAGGAAAAGTTAGATCAGGTCTGGACCACTACATGATGCCTCTGGATGAAGTGTACGTAGGTGCCCTTGAAGGTAAATTTGATTTTGCATTTGATGCCCATTTTTCCCAGTGTACATAATAATCAACAAGAGTACTTGCAAATTTGTTGTTATGATTACAGATTATTTTGTTGGCAGAGAAACAAGCAACGTTGGAGATGTTAGAATGTGAGGCAAAGGCACGAATATAGTAATCTTCTACTTGGGAGAAGTTATCCAAGAGATTTGTTGATTCCTCATTGGAATGCAAATCGGATCAGCTCATTTATTCCTTATTACCTATTCTGTAAAATCTTGAGCACAATATGTATATTTGCTGTCTACGTACATTCTCCCAAACTGCTATTTGTCGCTCCCCCTATTTTCTATGAGGCGGTGTTGATGGGAGCAGGAAATGTTGTTGTAACATCACATTCCTGCTGAAGAGGTCCTAAATGCAGTAATTTACGCAAGATAGCTAGAGAGACTCCAAATTTCGTTCTCTTGGCAGAATAGCTTTCATTGCACCAGATGGTTACTATGTTTTTTCCTTGCAACAAAATATTCTTGTGAATCAATAACTGTAGTCACTTGTAGTTAAAATCGCACAAGGATCTGTGTTTCTATTCTCTCATTTGGCTTCTCATTACACCGGATGGTTACTATGTTTTCCTTGCAACAAAATATTCCTGTGAATCAATAACTGTAGCCACTTGTAGTTAAAATCGCACAAGGATCTGTGTTTCTATTCTCTCATTTGTCTCCTTAGTAGATGTTGTCTTGTGCCATTTTAGTTACCAGTTGATGATTGTACTTGCCTGAAAGTTTTAGAGATTGTTGCCCCCAATTCTTTAAAGTTTAGAGTACGTTCTAGAATACATTTGTAAACTTCAGCGGGCAATCATATTCTTTATATGTTATATGTTTTCATATGTATATAAAAATTCCAACCATTCTATAGCCAAAATGGACGGGCGCTGCAACGCGCGCCGTCATGGTCTAGTAATATCATTATATGAAGGCACCATTCCACGTCATAGATTGCATTTGCAAACAACATTGTAAAAATTGGCAAGCTGAGTGGAATAATTAGATACTTACACTGAAGTTCACAACTGAATAATAAAAGACATTCATACAGAACATACAAATAAATAAGAAATATCCTATAGTCTAGAACTATGTTTCTCAATTAAGCTAAAATATAACATAAGCCACAATACTTGTTCATTCACAGACTAGTTCATCAACTGATCCTGCTCCTTCAATGCACTCCCTTTTCAAATCGGAACTACCCAATTACTCCTGGCTCCCTTAATGCACTCTATTTTCAAATCCTCAACCGGCCTGAAAAAGAAAATGACCAATGTGTTTGACAAGTGCAAGATAAGATGTTCTTTGATAAATTATAAGAAGTGTATCATACAAATGCTTCGTTGGAGTGGTCAACTTAGTTTCTTTACCTAAAAACCACAAATATTTTTGATAACTAAAATATATTAAATGCGAATATTGCAGCATACTCGATTCTTGTATGGAAACATACTTACATGTGAGCAAGGCCAAGCAATAACATAACCAGCATCTCCTACTGTTTGGAACTTTTCATGTGGTCTAACCAGTTCTCATCTCCTATATTCCTCTCCAAGCATGTTTCCTTCAACAACATATGTTCTATCTTTACTCCCTAAAATTCCATGGCCAAGGGTTTGTTTTTGTTTCTCGTATTGATCGAAAAGAACAAGACTTCAGTTATATCCCATTTTTGCAAGAAATGAAACATTTGTTATTCATAAAACTGGGTAGATTTCACTTTACACAAAGAAGTAAAAATTTCATAGAGAATTGGACCAACTACAATTAGAGAACCGCTTGGATACCAGGCATATATGTACCTACTTAGTGACTTGATGAAGACCACCTAGCTTGACTGCACTGCTATTTTCAGTATGAGCATTCTGCAATTAAATAGGAAGGAGTATGAAAGGAGAGACATAATCAGCTAAAGAATGATAATTTCCAAGAGTTCCGATATCATGTACTAGGAATGCACTAAGTTGCCCTATTCTACACATATTTTTGGTCTGCTTAGATTTAGGTTTTGTTCCAACATAATCATTTATTTTGAAAGCTAACCATGCATGTATGATGCAAACAAATGAAGTACTCATCATGTAAACTAGAAGTGTATGCGTGTTTTTCTGTGCCGGCCTATAGTGTTGTGTGATCTTGCGATGGTGTTTCCATCATATATTCATTGTACTATAACGTATACCAATGCTAACATCTAGGCCCGGAACAATTTAAGTTCATTTATGCGATTATAATTATCAAATGTAACCGTGACCATAAATCAATGGATTATGACATGTTTAATCATAGTATATCAATTGCTAGCCAACATTTGGAAGTTAAAAAATAACCATTAATCATGAGCCAAATAAACAGGTAAGTGGACTTCATGAATTTTGTCATCAAAATGCATGAACAAAATAGCTTGCCATCTAACCTTACACCTCTAGTCCATGCTTCCTTTGAAATGCTTTCCCCTGAAATGGACAAAGAGATTGTAAATAATTTGCATGCTTTATCAAAGGTAACACCTGTTGGGCATGAAAAACATGACCATTTTTCAGTGCCAGGAATGGCAACATCGTTAGACATTTATGTTTCTCCTTAGATATAGCAAGGCTAGTAGGGCGTTGAAGTAGCTAAATAATGGACGGTGAATGAAATCAAATCCTTCGCTATAGGCAGAATTAAACTAAGAGATAATATCATCTATGGCAAATGATAGCCGTTATCAGATAAGAACTGCTAGATAGCAGAAAGAAGAAAATCCTCTTTGGAAACAGGAGAAGCAGAGCCAAATCACCAGAGTAACACCTATATAACTCTATTATACTTCTGAATATATATAGCGAACATTTCATTAAGCAAACAATTACCATATTTTTATACTATCACTGAAATAGTTGGTTTCAAACAATCATATATTTTCTCCCGATCCTTTTTTTTTTGCTGAACTAGATGTACTATTCATGCTCATAACAAAAGATACATTATTGTTCTATTCTCTAATCAACTATGGTGATGAAGAAAATTGAAGTAAAATATGATCTGTGATCTTTTTTTTCCTGGATGAAACATAACATGCTATGTGGTTGTTGAATACACGGATGCAATCGAAACATGGATGCGCCATTTTCGTATCCCCTGTCTATCGGATTTTACTTGGTTTTGTGATGTGACAATTCTGAAAATGCTGTCAATTTTCTACTAACTTCGAATCTTAATTCCATTTGTTTGACAATGCAAGGGGACAGGTGCGGCTGTGGGCTGTGGTAGACCAATTTGTACTACTTGCAACAAAGCAGCAACTACGAACAGACAAGGGAGGAGGCTAGACAGACCTTGGTATCAAGTGGAGTGAGTCCAGTAAATAGCACTCGGGCATAAAACGTCAGAGGTCAAATCGCGCGCTGGTAACTCCAAGGCAACAACGTCGATGGTCACCAATCCCCGCGCGACGTCTAGAGTTTTGCCACGAGGGCCGTGCGCGAGGACGGATGGCAAAACAGCGACAAGGAGCAGAGCGAAAGGTGGTCTCCGGCGCCCGGCGCCAACACCGTCGTCCGCCGCCCCGCAAAGCCGTCATTGCAACACAACAGGTTGTATGCCAGACATGAGGAGCGTTGTCCAGGCTGGTAGTTTTTCACCTCTCCCCAGGACCTATAAACAACATGCAACCCAACCGAGAAGCAATCAAACCGAGCGAACTATATGTATGCCCAATGTTCAGAAGATTTCTTTATTGATGCGAATATCTACTGTACTCCTAACACGGAGCAGAGCACCTGCAGTTTGTGTTGGGGCTGGACAGCAACAATGCGCTGCACAAATTCACCGACATGGCAAATATGCACATTACACAGCCCCCTTCACTTGTGATGAACTTTGAGGACAGCTTCAACCAACAATTAAGCAGCAGAATAACACAAACAACATGCACATGTGACACAGGATTTAACGTGGAAAAACCTCCTCAACTTGATGAGTAAAAAACCACGGCTGTGGACCGACCGGTCCACACAACTTCACTATGAGAATGATGAGTACAAATTCTTCTCTAGAACCTCTAGAGAGATTTACAACACACTCTCCACGTTGCCAACCGGCAATAGCAACAACAACCACAAGAAGTAAGATTTCAGCAAAGCAGAGTTTACACAGCTTCTGTACCCTCCAGTGTTTTGCAAACTGCTCTTAAACCACCGAACCAAACAACACCAAATTTGGCAGACAAGTAGACACACAAGTTCCTGAGATCCCCTCCAAATTTTAGCTCAATCGGACATCGTTTGCCTACCCAAACTGTTCGTCTCCCAAAACTACTCTGTTCTAAAACTGCAGCAGTCAGAGCTGACAAAACCACTCTCAAATCTGATGCTCCACTGACCCAATCCTCAAACCAGCTAACCAAATCAAAGTACTCAAAGTAAGGAATGAGCTCACCAAGTTTGGGGTCGATCCAAGCACGTTTGAACCTCCAATCACCAGCTTGAACACTTTGTCTAGTCGGATGCAGCAAATCTGGACAGAACCTCTCGCTTCTTCTTCTTTCTCTCTCTCAGGTTGTGTTTTCTCTTGTGTGCTCTCTCTCTCACTCTCACGAATGGCAGCCACCACCAGCAAGGGGTGGAGTGGCTAGGGTTTTCTTCTTGCTTCACTTCCCTTGGAAGCGCTCTCAACCGTTGGATGCAGCGAAGATCAACGGCTGACATGTGTTGGACTTATGGGCTGATGTTGGGCTGTCAACACACCTCCATGTGGAGGGACTTAGCCCAACAAACTCCACCTCCCAACATCATGGAGTGTCTTACTGCCTTCCTGCAGCCATGCCAGCGAGCCGGAGGCATACTTCGAGCTTCTTCCTTGTCACCACTTTAGTCAACATATCAGCCCCATTGTCATCGGTGTGAACCTTCCCAAGTTGCATTTTCTTGAAATACAACACATCTCGAATCCAATGATAACGGACTTCTATATGCTTAGACCTTGAATGAAAGCTTGCATTCTTACTCAAGTGGATAGCACTTTGGTTGTCACAAAACAACGCATACTTGTCTTGCTTAAAACCAAGCTCACAAGCCAACCGTTTCAGCCACAATAGCTCTTTGCTCGCCTCTGTTACTGCAATGAATTCAGCTTCAGTTGTATTCAGTGCCACACACTTTTGCAGCCTGCTTTGCCATGACACCGCTCCCCCTGCATAGGTAACCAAGTAACCTGAGGTAGACTTCCTTCGGTCAACCTCTCCAGCCATGTCAGAATCTGAAAATGCAATCAGCTTTGCCTCACCGTCACCGAAGCAAAGTTTCAGATTTGTGCTGCCCCGAAGATATCTCAAAATCCACTTCACGGCTTCCCAATGAGATCTTCCTGGATTGGACATAAATCTGCTCACAGTACTAACCGCATGAGCAATGTCAGGCCTTGTACACACCATAGCATACATCAAACTCCCAACCGCTGAAGCATAAGGAACATGATGCATTTCCTTTTTCTGCTCATCAGTGGTAGGACATTGCTTTCTGCTCAACTTGAAATGGGCTGCTAGTGGACAACTTACAACTTTAGCATTTTCCATCCTGAACTTCTGAAGTACCTTCTCAATATACTTCTCTTGAGACAAGTACAACTTGTTGCAATTTCTGTCTCGCTCAATTCTCATTCCGAGAATGTTCTTTGCTGGACCTAAGTCTTTCATAGCAAAACATTTGCTCAACTCCTTCTTCAACTTAGCAATCCTAGAGACATTCTTGCCAACAATCAGGATATCATCAACATAGAGCAATAATATGATGAAATCATCACCTAAGAACCTTTGAATAAACACACAATGGTCTGAGCTACACTTCTTGTAGCCTTGCTCCCCCATGACAGTTTCAAACTTCATGTACCATTGTCTTGGTGCTTGTTTCAGGCCATAGAGACTTTTCTTCAGCTTGCACACATAGTCTTCTTTGCCTTTCACAAGAAACCCCTCAGGTTGCTCCATGTATATTTCTTCCTCCAACTCACCATGAAGGAATGCACTCTTCACATCCATTTGCTCAACCTCAAAGTTGAGACTTGCTGCCATGCCAAGGATTACTCTTATGGATGTCATCTTCACAACCGGAGAAAAAATCTCATCATAGTCAATGCCTTTCCTCTGGCCGAATCCTTCTACAACTAGCCTGGCTTTGTACCTTGGATGTGAAGTGTGCTCTTCTTGCTTGATTCTGTAGACCCACTTGTTCTTCAAAATTTTCTTGCCCTTGGGCAACTTCACCAACTCATAAGTGTGATTCTTATGCAAGGAATCCATCTCTTCTTGCATAGCCTTTTTCCACTCCTTCTTGTGCTCATCTTCCATTGCATCGCAAAGCATTCAAGTTCTGAACCGTCAGGATAATAACACCACGTATTGATCTGAGGGATACCTTTGGAAGGAATTGACCCTGTTGGATCTTCCGAGTGGAGCAGCCGTGGTGCACTTTCTGGTGCTGGTGCTTCCCGCTGATCCGGATCATCAACTTCACATCATACTCTTGTTGCTGCTCTTTGTGAAACATCTTCTTCACCCGCACCACCATGTACATCATCTTATACATCTTACGCATCTGCTTCAACTTGCACAGGGAGCTGGAGCTGCAGGAATTGGGTCAGAATCAATCATGTCTTGCTGCTTCTGAGGAGGAACCTGCCCCTTTGTCTTCACAATATCCTCAATTGTTTGGTCTTCAACAAACACAACATCACGGCTTCTCACAACTTTCCTTGCTATAGGGTCAAACAGCTTGTAGCCAAACTCATCACCACCATAACCAAGAAAGATACATTGTCGTGTCTTTGAATCAAGCTTTGAACTTTCATCTTGAGGAATATGAACAAAGGCCTTGCACCCAAAAACCTTGAGGTGGTCATATGAGACGTCCTTGTCACACCAAACCCTGTTAGGAACATCTCCCTGCAAAGGATAACTTGGTGAGAGATTAGTAAGATAAACTGTAGTCATCAAGGCCTCACCCCAAAAGTGTTTACGTAGCTTTGCACTTGACAACAAGCATCTAACTCTCTCCACAATTATCCCTGTTCATCCTCTCAGCAAGACCATTCAGTTGTGGTGTCTTCGAGGGAGTAAATTGATGCATAATACCTTGCTGCTTGCAATATGCATCAAATGGCCCAATGTACTCTCCTCCATTATCAGTGCGAATGCACTTGATCTTCTTCTCAGTTTCTCTCTCAACCGAGGCTTGGAATTGCTTGAATACACCTAGTACTTGATCTTTGGTCCTCAAAGTGAAGGCCCAAACTTTCCTGGAAAAGTCATCAATAAAAGTCACAAAGTACTTAGCACCACCAAGAGATCTTACCGACATTTTGCAAACATCGGAATGTATCAAGTCCAGCTTCTCGGGCTTCTTGTGAGGAGGTAGAGTCTTGAAGGCAAATCGGTGTTGCTTCCCTGCTAGACAATCTGAACATTTCTTGATGTGAACTCCTTTCACACCCTTCAACAATTTTTTCTTCACTAGCACTGTCATCCCCTTATCACTCATGTGTCCAAGTCTCTTGTGCCATAAAGCACAATGATCATCCTTCTCTAGTGCATTGGATGTAAGCACTAAAAGAGCTTAGCATGAACATGATACAAAACTGAGACCAATTTACCTCTTGCAACAATCATGTTGCCTTTGGTGAGCTTGTCTTGCCCTTTTCCAAAACTGCTCAAGTAATCATCTCCATCAAGCAAACCAACCGAGATAATATTGAGACAGAAGTGCCTCAACACGCCTCACAGATTTGAGGACTAACCTTGTACCATTTGCGGTCTCCAAATGCACATCTCCTTTTCCAATGATGGCTGCTCTATCATTGTTCCCCATCTTCACAACACCAAAATCACCTGATATATAGTTGGTGAAGAGCTCTCTGCGAGATGTAGCATGAATGGTAGCACCGCTGTCCGGTATCCAAATCATCTCGTCACCATCCACAAGGTTGACGGTTTCATCAGAAACAACAGTGATCCTCTCCTCAACAGTGGAACCAAATCTGCCCTCATTTTCTTCATGCATAACAAGCATGATGTCCTCTTCTTCTGGAGTAAATCGGTTGCCCTCTGTGTCACTATCACTATCAAATTGCTTCTGATCTTGTTTCTTCTTTTTCTTTTTGTCTTTCTTCCACTTGTCACATTGCCACTTAATGTGGCCCTTCGATGGAAGTGATGGCACTCATAATCAGCATACTTACTTTTTGATTTGCTCCTACCTCTTTCTGCCTTTACGGACCTCTGCTCTTGCTTCTCCCCTGGACTGAGTGACTAGCACCTCTGAATGTGAGGAAGAAGTGGCTTGACCACCTTCTACGGACTCTTCATTTAGTACCCTGGTTTTCACAAGATTCCAAGTGACAACTCCATTAGGTGCTGAATTGCAAACCGTGACCTTAAAGGTCTCCCAGCTGTCCGGTAATGAGCCTAGTAGTAGCAAAGCTCTCACTTCATCTTCAAATGTTATTCCCATTGAAGAAAGCTGATTAATAATGCCTTGGAATGTATTCACATGATCTGTAATTAGAGTGCATTCTTTGTACCTCAAGCACATCAATTGTTTGATCAAGAACATCTTGTTTGTACCTTCTTTCCGGGCAAACAACTCTTCCAATTTCTGCCATAAGGTGCGTGCATGTGTCTCATCAATGATATGGTTCAAAACATTGTCATCGACCCATTGCCGAATAAACCCACAAGCTTGGCGATGAAGAATCTTCCATTGACCTTCCTTAATGCCCTCCGGCATCTCAGTGGAGAACACTGACTTCCAGTATTCTTTCACATACAATAAGTCCTCCATCTTGCCCTTCCATGCTTGATAATTTGTACCATTCAAAGATATCATCCTGCTGGTATTCACTTCCATCTTTCACCACAAGAAACTTCAGCAATTTGCTTAAGCAAACCAAGGCTCTGATGCCACTTTGTTGGGGCTGGACAGCAACAATGCGCTGCACAAATTCACCGACACGGCAAATATGCACACTACACAGACCCTTCACTTGTGATGAACTTTGAGGACAGCTTCAACCAACAAGTAAGCGGCGGAATAACACAAACAACATGCACATGTGACACAGGATTTAACGTGGAAAAACCTCCTCAACTTGAGCGGTAAAAACCACGGCTGTGGACCGACCGTCCACACAACTTCACTATGAGAATGATGAGTACAAAGTCTTCTCTAGAACCTCTAGAGAGATTTACAACACATTCTCCACGTTACAACCGGCAACAGCAACAACAACCACAAGAAGTAAGATTTCAGCAAAGCAGAGTTTACACAGCTTTTGTACCCTCCAGTGTTTTGCAAACTGCTCTTAAACCGCTGAACCAAACAGCACCAAATTTGGCAGACAAGTAGACACATGAGTTCCTGAGATCCCCTCCAAATTTTAGCTCAATCAGACATTGTTTGCCTACCCAAACTGTTCGTCTCCCAAAACTACTCGTCGAAACTGCAGCAGTCGAGCTGACAAAACCACTCTCAAATCTGATGCTCCACTGACCCAATCCTCAAACCAGCTAACCAAATCGAAGTACTCAAAGTAAGGAACGAGCTCACCAAGTTTGGGGTCGATCCAAGCACGCTTGAGCCTCAATCACCAGCTTGAACACCTGTCTAGTCGGATCAACCAAATCTGGACGTAACCTCTCTACTTCTTCTTCTTCCTCTCTCTCTCAGGTTGTGTTTTCTCTTGTGTGCTCTCTCTCTCACTCTCACGAATGGCAGCGACCACCAGCAAGGGGTGGAGTGGCTAGGGTTTTCTTCTTGCTTCACTTCCCTTGGAAGCGCTCTCAACCATTGGATGCAGCGAAGATCAACGGCTGACATGTGTTGGACTTATGGGCTGATGTTGGGCTTCCAACACACCTCCATGTGGAGGGACTTAGCCCAACAGTTTGCAGAGTCGAACACCAAAAATTATAGCGATTAAGCAGGAAATCAATTTACTACATAAGTTTGAGATACTAGAGAATTTGAGGATTTACCGTACCAGCTTGAGCGATCAGATCACGATGGGCAGGGGCACGACGAGTCTGGGGTGGCCGGTGGCAACCCTAGGCGGCACGGATGTACTTCGATGCTTGCTCTGCATATTCCACCTGTAGGTTAAAGACGAAGTTCGTCGCAGCCGATGCTTCCTCTGACCTGCCCGCCCAATCGCCGCCGCCGCCACCGCCACCGAGGCACCCGCCGACCGGTCTATGTCCCCAACCTCTGTCGCATCCAATCGCTCGCCGCCCATCGAGTCTCCCTCAGTCCGCCACCAAACGAATGGATCGCCGCTCCTCTGTGGAGGCGATGCACATCACCGGCCAGGGAGGGATTCCATTAGATGGCTTAGGAGGTTGAAGAATGAGATAAGTGGGGAGATGGCGGCGTGGGTGAGAGAAAAAATATACGGGGAGACGTTTTCTGGCGGCAAAAGTAAAATAGGAGCGCCAAGGGCCAAAATAATTTCCTCCGGATGAAATTCAGGAAAACTTAATTTTTATCATTTAGGGAAATGATAATTTATTTCCGTTATTATAGATAAAACAACTAGAAAAGGGCCACTTTCTCTATTATTACTTTTTGCATGTATGCCATTAAGAAGCACACATTAGGCCCGTGTCACTCCACACTAGTGACATAGGCAGTGAACCTAGCCACCACCGACAGCCGCTTCCCCCTTGCAGCCGCCATGGTGCACTGCCGGGGAAAGCCCATGTGGCAGCGGCAGCGTCGGGCTTCTTCGTCAGGGAGCAGCCGTCTTCGTGGCAGGCTCGTGTGGTGTCTGCGAGTAGACGTGGCATGTTCTGTGCCGGTGGACTGAAGGTCCTCTCCTCCGACAAAGAGGCAGATCTAGTGCCCTCGCGCCGGGATCTGGTGTGCGGGCGGCAATCGGCCAACGGGGGCGGCCCTGATAGCGTGGGGTGGTGGCCGGTGCTTTTGCCGATCTGGTCAGGCACGGCGCGGTGGTGCTCTAGTGATGGCTAGGACGCGGTGAGTCTGCGCGGGGAGATGCGGCACAAGCAGTTCTGCGGTGAGGTTCTGCCACCGTGAGGTCCTGCGACACCGCGTGGTGAGGAGCTTTGCTTTCGGTGCTTGGCAGCGACGAGGGTGGCGTGGTGGAGTGGCTGGTACTGGTAGTGATGGAGGAGCGGCGCACGGGCGGTTGTTGGATCTTCTGCGCTCTCCAATGGACGCACGTCGGACCCACCTGTAGGTCAAATACCACTTTTGACTGTGTCGCTTCACCATCCTGTGTGGGTAAACCATTTCATATGTGAACTACCAACTTTGTTCAGGTTAGTAAAATGGACTTTTTTTTCGAGAAAAATATCATTTTGTACACATATATTGTGAAGTCTTTGTTGTTTAGAGAAAAATAATAATTTTATCAAAATATATATAATGTTTCGATGTACAATGTCGACCATAAGGAGGAAGGTCATTGTGGCACAATGAGCTCACTGAAATTGACATCGACCCGGTCCGAACGTCGTGAATCGTGATGAACAGGAGACAAGCGGCTATATGGAATAAAGTTTGTTTCTTCTTCTTATTTTCTTATTTTCGGTTTCTTATTTTTATTGTTTTAGTCTTTTTTTATTTAATTTTTTCACTTCTTTTTATAAATTCAAAAACTTCAAAATCTACTTTTTTTTCAAGCCCTCCAAAGTTGTTATGAAATTAAAATTTCTTTTTCATGTTTTCCAAAACAAAATCATTTAAAGAATACTAATATTTTCTAAAACAATTCTGAATTTCAAAATTTTCCGAAATATTTAATAAATGTTGGAAATACAAAAAAGTTTGGAATTTTAAATTTTTGTTCATGTTTCCGAACCAATTTCCCTTTTAAAATAACTGTTAACGTTTGTCATTTTCAAAAAATTTCTCTTGCGTTTCAAGAAATATTCGGAATTTTCAAAAATGCTTTTGTACATTAATGTTTTTTGGGGATTTCAATATTTGTTCATGTTTTTCAAAAATTATCAGAATTCCAGAAATTTTTAAATTTTCAAAAATGTTCTGAATTTTATATGTAGTTTGCATTTTTTAATGGCATTTCAAAATTGTTGGCAGTTTTCAAAAATAATCAGAAATGTTTCCGAATCTCGACACTGCAGTGGGTTAATAAATATTTTGCGCCTGGGTACAATCGCCTACAGTCATCTTTTCCATTGGCTAGCAGCGGTAGTTAAGAATTGCCAGGTACTGAGTTCAAGTTCCCAAGGTCACTCCTTTTTTGGGATTTTTATGTCGCGCCTTAAAAAAAACTCGCCCAGTCGTATGGACCCTGTGCGTCGCGTTCAGCGTGTCGCGCGCGTTCCACTTCTTTTTCTTTCGGCTTATGTCTGAAGCCATAAGAGCTCATTGTGTCTGAAGCCAGCGAGCATATGGGCCGGCCCACGTGCGCACGTATGCAACTGGTGGTTCCTGTTTCGTTTTTTTCACTTCTTTTTCTTTTTGCTTTCTTTCTTACTTTTGTTTATACTTTAAAATATTCTAAATACATATATTACAAAATACTCTCCCAAAAAAACATTTGAAAAAAATGATGAATAAGGATTAAAAAGTGTTCAACAAGAATTCGACAAATGTTGAACAAGTATTTAAAAATGTTGAATAAGTATTAAAAATGTTGAACACATATTTGAAAAATGTTGAATAAGTACTAAAAATATTGAACGGGTATATGAAAAATGTTGAACAAGTATTTAAAAATGTTAAACAAGTATTTGGAAAATGTTGAATAAGTATTTGAAAAAACGTAGAAGAAATATTTAAAAAGATGTTGAACAAAGTATTTGAAATTTTTTTGCTCATGTATAAACAAATGTTGAACAATTATTTGAAAATGTAGAACAAGTATTTGAAAAATGTTGAACAAATTATTTGAAAAAATGTAGAACATGTATATAAAAAATGTTAACGAGTATTTGAAAAATGTTGAAGAGGTATTTAAAAAATGTTGAATAAGTATTAGAAGAAATGTTTAACATACATACATATATATATATATATATATATATATATATATATATATATATATATATATATATATATATATATATAATGAAAAACGAAAAGAAACAAAGAAACAACTAAACGGATAATAAAAAAGAAAAGAATACAAAATCGGAGAAGAAAAAAAGCAAAAGAAAGAAAAACCGAAGAAGACTGGATCTGGTCACCTCTAGTAGGTCATGATCCTACTACTCCCTTCGTTCATTTATATAAGGTGTATTTGTTTTTTGATGAAATTCTAGAATGTAAGGTGCATTTTCTTCTAATTTCTCATAATTCCCTCGTGAGCCCTTCAGAGAAAAGGAAAGTATCTCTATCCTGATTGTCTGTAGCTCTCCTTGTAGTAAAAGAAGGAAAGTATCGGAAAATACACATGAGCTCTTGGGTGCTCCACACTCCTATACGGAAATTAATTGTAAAAAATACCAAAAAAACTGAATTTTGGGGATACCAAACCTGTGTCCCCGATCTACTCCCGTGTGAAATTTCGTGATTTTTTTTTCCAAAAAACGTATCCGTGGCAAATGAACTATAGTCCGAACAAAAATCCAAGCAAATAGTGTTTTTCTATACTTGAGAATTTTTTGTCTTTTTTGCCACGAATACATTTCCTGGTATTTTTTCACGAAATTTCACACGGGGTAGATCGGGAACCCAGGTTTGATATCCCAAGATTCCAGATTTAGATGTTCGTATGGCGGTGCAGATCACCTAAGAGCTCCAAATCCTCGTCCAAAAGCATCTCTCTATTGATTGCATGTATCTCTTACTTTTTCCGGGATAATTGATTTACATGCCACTAATCAACAAATTTGTCAAAGGGTAATTTCTTTCTGAGTTGTCTATAATTATGTGCCTTGGTCACTGTATCAAAAAGAATAAACCTTACATAAAGGAACGGAGGGAGTATTAACCAGTGACTAATTGCGGGCGGGCTGGTTAGTCGCCAGACCAGGGTTCGATCCGTGTTTTTTTCCATTTTATTAGCTTGAGTTAACAACCTACTATTACAAAATTATATGTTATTTCTCTTAGAAAAGATTATAGATTATTGTTAAACTCTTTTCTAAGCCATAGCGCCGTATTCCAAAACATCTCAAAAATCGTCCCTACGTACGTACACATGAAAATAATAATGAATATGATGTACCTATAAAATGAAATTTGTGACGCTATGCATATCGTTCTAAAAAGCGTCTCTACATAATAGGTACTTCCTAATGTAGGGGCGAATATAAAAGCGTCTTAGAAAAAAGCGTACCTACTGACATATTTTGTTGTAGTGTATGTTTAAAACTGGATTGATGAAATGTACTGCACAGTAAATAATTGCGCATATAGAGCACCACATTGTGAACAACTGAAATAAACAAAACATACTGCAAACAACCAGATATAAGAATTAAAACTGGACATATTCTCACTACACTACATAAGGGACTCGACAAAACAAATCATGGGTTTCCCCTGTGAAGAGGCATGGCAAAACAAATCATGAGTTTCCTCACTTGTCACAGATGGGCTCGTTCCCGTGGGAAGAGCACGGACTCTAGATGCGCTCCATGTTGTCGCAGATGGGCTCCTTCCCCTTGGAAGAGCACGACTGTAGGGTGCCCTCCCTGATGTCGCAGACGGGTGCTTTCCCCTTGGAAGAGCATCTGGTCTCTTTCCCCTTAGAAGAGCCGGAGAGGGTGCCCTCCTCGTGGTCGCCGTCGATGAGGTCTGACTTGGAAGCTGTGGATCCAAGCCAGCGTCGCAGAACGTGTCCTTCAGAAATTACAAAAGGGGCTCGATGGCGATGTAGGATGGCAAATTGTTGACAGCGAGCCAGAGGAGATCAGCGGCGGGCCCATGGATGAGATCGACGGCGGTTGAACCCGAGGGGCTGGGGGTGGGCCACTTAACCTGTGACATATCCCGCCTCAGGCCGTCGCTGTCGATGACCTTGATGTCGTAGCCGGCGGCCGAGACATGCCCGCATACTCTAGCCCAATGCTTGAGTGCCTTCCGCCAGTAATGGTCGTCAGCTTCCTCGGCGACGTCGGGCCAATAGACCGCGATACACCTCTTTTGGGCCAGTTGCTCCTCGAGCTCCACGGGAAACATAGCCGGGCTTAGGCTGCGAAGCTCTGGATTGGGGGATGGGGATGGGGATGGGGATCTGTGGGAAAGGGGGCGTTTGGCAGGCATCATCTAAGAAACTCCGGGCGGCTTGGGTATGGAGATCGGTGGGTAAGCTGCACGGGCAAACCGGTAGATGTTGATAATGGAGGCCTTGTGGCGGCAGCGGCGGCGGGGACCTTGCTAGGGTTTCGAGCGAGGGAGGGGGGTGTGTGCGTGTGCGCGCACGCCCGAGGAGGTTTTGGTGTGTGTGTGTGTGTGTGTGTGTGTGTGTGTGTGTGTGTGTGTGTGTGGGGGCGGGGTGTTTGAGGAAATGGCCTTGGTACTTGAAAATTTTACTACGCGGGAGTCAAAAGCGGGAGTGAAATGCCGGGGCTATTGAAAATTTTGATGATAGTGCATCGCACAAGGTCCGAAGATAACAACCGTGTGTTATGAAACAGAAAAACCCTCGAGGCGGGCAGATACGTTCTAGGGATCCAGGCGGGATTGGGAACAAGAAACATCGCACACGGTCCAGAGATAACAACCGTGTGTTCTGAAACAGAAAAACCCTCGAGGTGGGTAGATATTTTCTAGGGATGCGGTAGAATTGGGAACAAGAAACGCCATACATGTTACGGAGATAACAACCGTGTGTTATGAAGCAGAAAAACCATCGAGGCGGGCAGATATTTTTGAGAGGGGAGCCTCGTGGAGCCCAATGTCTTTGTCTTGGATGTGTGCGTGGCAGGGGCACCGGCATGGCACACGCAGTTAGTTTGAGTGAACTGTATTATACATTGCGTCATCCGACTTGTTTAATGTTCATAAATTTGGCGAATAATGACGCGGGAGAGGGTCAGAACACGAACACACTTGCATGTGGACCAAATTTATGTATGAAAAAGGTGGTTTGATTTTCAAATACCAAATGAAACTTCGATGTGGCACCTATCTCGCAAAGCGCACGGTATTTCTTGCTCCCCCTCATGTTGGCACGAAGGGAATCCTAAGCTATGAATGCATGCTCCCTCCCCCCGAACCGAGGTTCACCTAGCAACGTGCGAAGTAGCTAGCAGCCCCCCTCTTCCCTCGTGTCCGCACGAAGGGAATCCTAAGCTATGAATGCATGCCCCCCCCCAACCGAGGTTCACCTAGCAAAGTGCGAAGTAGCTAGCAGCCCTGAGGGAGTCCTGGACTAAGGGGTCCTCGGGCGTCCAGCCTGTTGGACATGGGCCGGACTAATGGGTTGTGAAGGTACAAGACCGAAGACTGTCTCCAGTGTCCGGATAGGACTCTCCTTGGCGTGGAAGGCAAGCTTGGCGACCAAATTTGAAGATTCCTTTCTCTGTAACCGACTTTGTACAACCCTAGTCCCCTCTGGTGTCTATATAAACCGGTGTGTTTAGTCCGGAAAGAGATATAGTCATACTGGCTAGACTTCTAGGGTTCAGCCATTACGATCTCGTGGTAGATTAACTCTTGTAATACTCATATTCATCAAGATCAATCAAGCAGGAAGTAGGGTATTACCTCCATAGAGAGGGCCCGAACCTGGGTAAACATTGTGTCCCCTGTCTCATGTTACCATCGACCTTTGATGCACAGTTCGGGACCCCCTACCCGGTATCCGCCGGTTTTGACACCGACAAGCCCCCCCTCCCTCGTGTCGGCACGAAGGGAATCCTAAGCTATGAATGCATGCCCCCCCCCAACCGAGGTTCACCCTAGCAAAGTGAGAAGTAGCTAGCAGCCCCCCCCCCTCCTCGTGTTGGCATGAAGGGAATCCTAAACTATGAATGCATGCCCCCACAATCGAGGTTCACCTAGCGGCGAAGTAGCTAGTAGCCCCCTCCCTCATGTCGACACGAAGGGAATCCTAAGCTATGAGTGCATGCCCCCCCCAACCGAGGTTCACCTAGCAAAGTCTTGAAGTAGCTAGCAGCCCCTCCCTCGTGTCGGCACAAAGGGAATCCTAAGCTATGAATGCATGCCCCCAACCGAGGTTCACCGAGCAACGTGCACAGTAGCTAGCAGCCACCCCTCCGTAATCGCCACGAAAGGAATCCTAAGCTATGAATGCATGGCCCCCCAACCGAGGTTCACCTAGCAAAGTCTTGATAGCAACCCCACACACACATACACACTTTCATTCGGCGGGGCAAAGAGGCATATCTCACCAAGATGGATCGTAAAACGGACGAAGAATAATCCACCTTGGTCGTACAACCTCTCTCTTGTTGTTGGTCAAAGTGATGGCCGTCCATGCGACCCCGGAGATGGGCTAGCTCGCCAATAATCACGCAAGTAGCTAGTCCCCGAAGACAACCACTGCATGCATGTGGCCCAAACATATGTATGTAGAGGTGTGTTTTTGAGTAACAATGGAACAACTTTGATGTGGCACCGTGATTTCAAACTAGAAATCCCCACACTGAGTGAGGGTTAGGTTGACGATGCATATGTATGTTACAACACACTTCAAGCCAACGACGGGGATTCATGCATGCATGCCTACATAGTATATGCACTCAGACTTAAGGTCTGAATCTCACCATGACCTATACTACGATAACACGAACCAAATGAAGAATCCGCCATGGTAACCTATCTTGTTGTTGGTCAAGGTGATCATGGATGTCCACGCAGGCCCATGAATATATAGGCTTGTCGCCGAGAACCACGCGAGGGAGTGTACCATTCGAAGGCAACCACTACATGCATATGTATGGAGGTGATGCGTGCATGCATGTTTGAATACCATTTCACAACATTGATGTGGCGTGTGCGTCAAAAATTGTACACTAGCTCCCCACATAGAGCGAGATCGGTTCATGACGTGTCGTTGTACTAGCCACTTCGACTCGATGGGAGGGATTCATGCGTACACATGCATGTGTGTGTGTTCAAACTGTATCATGCATGTCATCCCAGAGCATGACCTATATATATACTGTATTACAAGCAAAACTAATAATCCCCTCCTAAGTCAAATTAACCTCTCTTGTTGTCAGGAAAAAAGTAGCGATGGACCAAGCGGGCCCACAGATGGAAAGCATCGATATCGCTGATAACCGCTTAAGTGGGTGCGAGAGGACAACCACCACAGCTTTGCATCTGGACCAAACATATATATGTTGAATACCCAAAATGCACAACTTTGATGTGCCACATGCCTAAAAAACCGTAAAGCATGCACCCACACAGAGCGAGGTTCATGAAGCGTAGTACATATGATGGTTCCCTTCCCCCTCTTCACCGCATACTATATGTTCCTGCCGTTATATGTACAACCCAAAAGAATCCTCATCGATGGTGAAATTAATTAACCTCTCCTGATGTAGGCCAAAGTGATGCATGCATGCATCGACGATGGCCTCATGGGCCCACAGATGGAAGCGTCACACGTGAGTGTCCTAGTTAGGATAACCACCATGTGCATGCATGTGGCCCAAAAAGGTACCTGTTCACAATTTTGATGTGGCACGTGCCTCGGAAACCAAAAAGTCCCGACACTGAGTGAGGTGTACTTGTTCACGAACGCATACGTATAGTATATAAGCTAGTCCCCTCCCACCTCTTCGACGCGTATTATATACCACCATAACACAAACAAAAAAGATTCTACCTTGCTGGTCAAATTAACCTCATTGCCGGCTGTTCGTCAAAGTGATGGATGACGACCTCGCGGGCCTGAGAGGCGTCTGCTTGAGTATCGAGTGTCGTAAGTGTAGGACAACCATCGATTGCATGTGGCCCAAACATGTATGTATGAAAGGGTTGTGTAATGTTTTAAATAACGATTTCACGACTCTGATGTGGCACCGGCCTGCCTAACAAAACGGCCAACCCACACGGCGGCTCCCAACTCGTAATGTACTGCGAGCCACCCGCCACCCTAGACGCACGCACCTACACACACCGCGAATCCAACGCAACTACGATGCATGTTAAATTAATTATCCCGAGGTGAACATATGTTACCAAAGGAGGGACATTTTAATTTCAAAAAAGTCACATAGATCATTATGGCGTTTTAGTACATTAATTGATTGATTTTCTATGGGTATAATGTGCAAAAATCAAATTTGAGCTACATGCACACGTGATAGTGCACCTAAATGGATTGCAAAAACACATGTGTTTCACTGAGTGCATGTTTACTCCCCTTGCAACAAATTTCAAACGTTGAGAATCTTGATTTTTAAATTCTAGTACATCCAAAACTTATTAGAAGTTCATGAAACTTATCGTGTGATCATATGGACACCAATACAAAGTGGCATTGTACTTTTTTTGTCAAATTTGAGACCAGTTTTGATGTAATCTTTATCTAATTACAAACGGGAGATTATTAATAATTAAGAACCAATATCCCAAACGGATTATTTATTCAAACCATGAGCGTTCGACCAACAATGGATACGTGCCATGCTTCGGTTAAACAACAAAGCAGCAGCATTAATCATCCAAATAGAAAAACAATATATGTGCCATCGCGCGAACCGTGTGCCATGCGAGCAGGCGTGAGTTGATGGGATGCATGTGAGCAGTCCACCGCGCAGGCAGACGGAGAGGCGTGCATGTAGGTGTGTGAATTGACGGAGGCGTGCTCGCTGCGCAGTGTCATCGGTAGGCGTGCGAGTAGCTGTGTGAAACTTTGGTAGGCATGCTAGCAGTCGGGTGTGTAAGCTCACGAGGCGAGCCATCGGTTTGACCGCCGCCCGCCTCTCTCCCACAACTCCCACTACTCCATATTAATGGTGTGCCCGAGCGGCTGCACCCCCATCCTCGCCACACACACACAATCCTCTCTCTCCGCTTGCATCCTCGACGCGCTCTCGGTCCTCAAAGCCGTCGGTGTATGAGGATGCCATGGCTACCCATCGGAGGGAGTGGCGATGCCGGGCTGCTAAAGCACCGAAGCAAGGCGAGAGAGGTTGTCGTCACCGGCGGCGAGTTATGCAGCACCCTGACGTCATCGACGGCGTCGAGCTTCCACAGCCGGAGGCGGAGTTCCATACCAACTCTGGTGACGACCCCGGCGACGACTCCGATGACTCCGAGGACGACGGACAGTTGGTTAGTCATCTATACCCATTTATGTGTCAAATAGATCATAGGGTTTCTCTAGTTACTCCTGCCTCCCCCTTTTTGTTATAGAAATCCTATGGTTATGTTCTCCCAATCCATGAAATCTGAGTAAGTTTCGTTAGATCCGTGTAGTGTATTGATTGTTTCAATGGTACAAGTGATAAGTGATTAGTTGTTTCATCTGTGCAAATGATTTTTGCTAGTAATCCGACTAGGGTTAGTGTTCGTGCTAATAATTCCTAGCCAGGAATTGAAAATTGATTTTGAATGACCTACATATGTTTGTGCCATTATTTTGTTTAAGATTGGTCTGTACATAGACGACTGTGCTTAAAAATTGAACCATAATCTCTGGATATGTATAAATAAATATCCATAAATTCCTAATCCTACTTCAAGGCATGTAATCATTGATTTCATGCCAAATTTTTTTACTATTTGTATAGGTGCTGTCTGGCGGTGTGGACAGCGAGGATGAAGATGGCCAGAGGAGGTACAAGAGGCAAATCCTGAGGGAGCTTTATGCCGGAATGCATAACATGCGTATTAGGACCTGGAACGGCGGCTATTGATGCCCATTTTGCAACCACAAGCTTCATGACGCGTATCTAAGTGTTACGGCACATGCAAGAGGACAGGCGTTGGCTCCTTCAACCAGAAGTATTCTCGCGAGGTGGCGCCTGACGACAGCGTCGCCGAGTACTGGATAAGCTTGAGGATGGGCCGGCATGTGAGATGAGATGTGGGATGTATCGAACTATGTACGCTTGAGTATGCTTAATGACGGTTGAACTATGTATTTATGGTTGAACTATGCTTATGTACGTGTATGCTTAATATCTATGTTTGAGTATGTTAAATATTCGGCCAAAATTTGGTAAAAAATACAAAGGGGGACCAATAAACTAGGACGGAGGTAGTATGTCAATCACACACGGTTCCCAAAATTGGAACCGTGTGCAATGACTTTCATTTGCCTGTTGCGTCAATCACACACGGTTCGCTCTAGCAAACCGTCGCCCCCAAAATTCTTTGTGGGACAGAAAACGCTCACCACCCAATTCAAAAAAGAAAAAAGAAAACCCTCACCCCACGTCATAAAAACCCTCACCCCGCCCACCACCCCCTCTGGTACGGTCCCCATTCACACCTGCACAAGCTCCTCCGCGTCTATGCCATGGCACCGCCTATCGTGGCGGTAAACACTTAGATCGGCCTTTGTCACCGCGCCGCTTGAGTGCAGCAAAAGCCCACCGCATTTACGCCCATACGCTTGCCGCTGCCTATCGCCATCGACTTTCTCGGCGCAGCTTCATGGTGACCAGCTCCGCTTCGGTTGGGGAATGCACACCGTCTTGAGGGCACTTTCTCATGGACGACAAGGTAACTAATTTAATGATATATTATCTCATCTCTCATCCCAGTTCATCTGCCTCCTTTAATCACCCGGTGGAAATCGTCGTGAATTCATTTTTATTCAAGCTGATTTGAGGGTTTTCTTTCATTCATAGAATGTACGGTGCGTCGACACTTGAGGACTTTGCGACCTCATGAGAGATTCCATCTCACCGTACCAGATAACTTGAGGACACGCGCGGTATGTTCAATCTCACCCCAAATCGGTTGGCATGGCCTACTTTCCTGAGCATATTCTAAATATTGCTACATTTGGATAAAAGGTGCCACATGCACCATACACGTAAAAGGGGATTTTTTCCCCTCTTCTGCCTATATTAGGCAAGTTAATGATGTATTGTTCTTTTGATTACTCTCATATTTCCATGACATCATGTTTACCCTATCTGTTTAATTATAAATTTTTGTCCTTCGATTTCAACTGATGTACAGTTCTTTCAATTTGGGCCCATATTTGCATGTTACCATATTTTCTTTAACAATCCTACCATTTTCTGCAGCACGTCCCTTGCTATGCAACAGATTATGTAGTGCACAATTTTTCCCTTACATAGATCAAGGATGCACGGATGTCATACTGCACACAAACCATGCATTTACAATCGTTCCTACTGTAAGACTTGATGAACATGGTGACTCCTATTTTGGCACTGGCTTTTGGAAAGAAATTTCTAAGTTTTATATACTGAAAGCTGGCACTAAAATTGCACTGCACATAAAAGGGCCTGGTCATGAGATATATGCTCACTTCGCCGACAAAATCATCCATCCAGACTTTGTTTGAAGTAAGTTTTCTTTTCAACTATCTGCATGTTGACTTACCCAGCAATGTCAAATGAATTGTGTAGTATTTAAGCAACCAAATGTTATTCCCTTTTCTTACTATATTCCTACCTAATAACTTCTAGTTACCAATACACTTTTCGATTGCTCTGTTTTAACTAAATATTCCCTGCACTGCCATTTCTATCAGAAAGCGCCGCAGACAAGGAGACTCTGGAGGTGGAGAACTGATACGTCCATTTTGCATCATGCTTTTATATCGACATTTATTGCATTATGGGCTATTACTTCACATTATGTCACAATACTTATTCCTTTTCTCTCTAATTTTACAAGGTTTACATGAAGAGGGAGAATGCCAGCAGCTGGAATTCTGGCCTGGAAAAGGAGCAAGTATTAGAGACCTATTCTGCACAACTCCAAAAGTCCTGAAACTCCACGAAAGTCAGTTTTGGAATATACTAAAAATATTGGGAGAAGAAACCACCAGAGGGGGGCCACCCACTGTCCACGAGGGTGGAGGGCGCGCCCTAACCCCTTGGGCGTGCCCCTTGCCTCGTGGGCCACTTGGAAGCCCCCCGATGCCCATCTTCTGGTATAAGGTGTATTTTGCCCTGGAAAAAATAAGAGGGAAGCTTTCGGGACGAAGCGCCGCCGTCTCGAGGCGGAACCAATCTAGGGCTCCGGCGGAGCTGTTCTGCCGGGGAAACATCCCTCCGGGAGGGGGAAATCGTCACCATCGTCATCACCATCGATCCTCTCATCGGGAGGGGGTCAATCTCCGTCAACCTCTTCACCAGCACCATCTCCTCTCAAACCCTAGTTCACATCTTGTATCCGATCTTTGTCTCAAAACCTCATATTGGTACCTGTGGGTTGCTAGTAGTGTTGATTACTCCTTGTAGTTGATGCTAGTTGGTTTATTCGGTGGAATATTATATGTTCAGATCCTTTATGCACATTAATACCCCTCTGATTATGAACATGAATATGATTTGTGAGTTTTTACGTTTGTTCCTGAGGACATGGGAGAAGTCTTGTTATAAGTAGTCATGTGAATTTGGTATTAAATCACGATATTTTGATGAGATGTATGTTGTCTTTCCTCTAGTGGTGTTATGTGAGCGTCGACTACATGACACTTCACCATTGTTTGGGCCTAGGGGAAGGCATTGGGAAGTAATAAGTAGATGATGGGTTGCTAGAGTGTGAAGCTTAAACCCTAGTTTATGCGTTGCTTCGTAAGGGGCTGATTTGGATCCATATGTTTCATGCTATGGTTAGGTTTACCTTAATTCTTCTTTCGTAGTTGCGGATGCTTGCGAGGGGGGTTAACCATAAGTGAGATGCTTGTCCAAGGAAGGGCAGTACCCAAGCACCGGTCCACCCACATACAAAATTATCCATGTAACGAACGCGAATCATATGAGCATGAGGAAAACTAGCTTGATGATAATTCCCATGTGTCCTTGAGAGCACTTTCCTTTATATAAGAGTTTGTCCAGGCCATTACTTTGCTACAAAAAGGATTGGGCCACCTTGCGGCACCTTGTTTACTTTTGTTACTTGTTACCCATTACGAATTACCTTATCATAAAACTATCTGTTACCGATAATTTCAGTGCTTGCAGAGAATACCATACTGAAAACTGCTTGTCATTTCCTTCTACTCCTCGTTGGGTTCGACACTCTTACTTACTGAAAGGACTACGATAGATCCCCTATACTTGTGGGTCATCAAGACTCTTTTCTGGCGCCGTTGCCGAGGAGTGAAGCGCCTCTGGTAGGTGGAATTTGGTAAGGAAACATTTATATAGTGTGCTGAAATTTACTGTCACTTGTTACTATGGAAAATAATCCTTTGAGGGGCTTGTTCGGGGTATCTTAACGCCCGACCGGTGAAACAAAGAGTTGCTCCTCAACCCACGAACCTACGAAAATGTTTACATTGAAATTCCTTGGGTATGATAGATAAACTGCTAGCTAATCACCTCTTGGAAGCAGGAATTTGCCATCGATCGACTCTTTGCCGTCTGCCAGCGGATGGCAAAGAACATCTTTGCCATCTGCTTACAAAAATAAGACGGCAAAGAACTGACAAATGGCAAAGAACCTGGCTGCCATCAGCCTGTTCTTTGCCATCCGCCAGCCGATGGCAAAGAATCTTTGCCATCCGCTGGCAGACGGCAAAGAGGTGGGTAGGGTCGGTCTTTGTAACGACCTATCAACCCACCTCTTTGCCATCCGCCAAACAGATGGCAAAGAATCTTTCCGTCTGTTGGCAGATGGCCAAGAAGTGGGTGGGGCCCAATGGATGACGACGCTGTAATGGCCCAGTAGCCCCACCTCTTTGCCATCTGCCAGCCGACGGCGAATATTATTTGCCATCAGCTGGCTGATGGCAAAGAGGCGAGGCTTTGCCATCCGCTGGCTGATGGCAAAGATGTGGGCCTTTTCCATCCGCTGCCTGATGGCAAAGAAGTCGGACTATCTCCTTCCCTCTCTTCTTCTAAACAAAATCTCATCCCCTCTCTCCCAGCCCGGCCCCACCCCTCTCTCTCTCTCCACCTGACCCACCCACCACCGTTGTCTCAAAAACCCCACCTGAATCACACCTGCGCCTCTAGCCCAGCCCAGCGTTCGGACGCCGCCACCGCCGCCCGGCCCGCCCTCCCGCCACCGCAGCCCTCCCCGCCCCTCCCGCCACCGCAGCCCGCCCTGCGCCGTCCCTCCACCATTCCAGGCAGCGCCGCCCCTCCCAGCAGTCCTCCCGGCCACCATGGCGTGCCCATGGTCCTCCCGGCCACCTTGGCGTGCCCCTTGACCCTCCACGCCACCGCAGCCCGCCCCTCCACCGAGCCAGGCCGCGGCGCTGCCCCCTTCCCGCGGCCCTCCCCGCCACCGCGCCATCCAACGCAGTTTAAATCTCTGGTAGTTTTCTTTGTCTATTCTTGTGCTAATATGGACTATAATTTCTAGGGATTTACTGCTGTAAGTCTCTTCGCGGTCAGGACGCAGCTTCACGTGTAGCTCTAGCCAAGAAGACAGTTGATCCAGTACTAGTCCTGGTCGCTTCACGTGTAGCTCTAGACAAGAAGACTCGAACATGGCATACTGCAGTTGGAGGTATAGGTGTGTTTGCATCGAGTCTCTCGTAGCTTGTATGCCTGTTCTGTATGTGATCGAAAGAAGTTGATGAACTGAAAGCAAGGTTTATAGTGGTAAAAATCTGCTGAAATCTGCAAGAAATTGATCTCGTGTTGGGAAAGGTGTGTTTGCGTCGAGTCTCTCCTTTTGCAATTTTGAGTTTCTCATGTCCATGTTCAGACTTGCAGAGGTCGGGGTCTTCCCACTTTTCAAAAAAAATGTTCGGACTTGCAGTCCAAGTTGCAATTGGAATTCAACCAAAATTGACAAAATTCTCTTCTTTGTCAAGCTTTCTTGATATAAAACTACATATGTACGACATAACCGTGATATACATTCAGAAAAAGATGAATCTTTTGAGAGGTTTGCAAGTTGGATTGTACTCAACACCGATTGCATACGATAGGGTGTTCTTGGACTCTTTTGCACTATAATTCTTGATAATTTTCAGTGTCATTTACTTTGTCAACACAGTGTGTAGGCTCTTAATATTTTTACGCTATTAGGTGCACACATTCTTTTGTATTTTCTGCATGCCTTCACTAATATTGAGTCGGAAGTGTAATTTTCAGCTACCTCAGGATTATAGTGTAGGTTCTATGATTTTTTGCCACTGTATTTCTTCATTCTAGACTTCAAAGTTTCTGTAATTTCCAGAGTATCCTGTTTTTCTAATTTAATATACTAATATTTCCCAGATTTTATTAATATATAGTAAGTAGAAGTGTTTACGACTGGTGATCTTCACAGGATTTCCCTCAATGTTTGGCTGTTTGGTGGGTCGCATGGTGATGGGCAGTTGTTCGCCATGGTCCGGGGTATTTGTGGTTCGAGTTTAGTTGAAGCTGGGTGTGATCTAGCCCGACCCATTTTTAGAAATAGAAAGCATATAGTCGCCCGAGGGTGGGGTTTTTGGACATACAAGTGTCCTCTATTTATTTGTCGGAAATGTGAATGTTACGAATTGGAAAACAATCAAGTACTAAATAGACACTCCCTAATTTTAAGAGGATTTTAACCTAGCTTTTTCTGTTTAGTGCTAGTTTGGCTTGCCTTAGCTTTTATATTTGAACAATCAGGTTCACAAATAGATACCAACCTAGACACGAGCTGGATAAACCCTATCTGATTTTGTTTTCTCCACTTGAGATTTGCAGGGGAGGTTGCATTGCCCGGAGGAAAGGCGGAGGAGGGTGATCTTGATGATGCAAAGAACATCATTAAGGGGGGCAAAGGAGGAGATTGGGCTTAATCCAGCCTTGGTCACCGTTGTTTCCTCGCTTGAGCACTTCTTGCCCAAGGTAAGATGTCTATGAGTTCTCGCTTATACCCCTACTGAAAAAAATCACGTTGTACAGCGGACAGACTATTTAAGTGCACCTTTGAAAGGCATGTTAGTTTTTTCTTAACTTCAAAAAAACACATGCATGCAGCCAAGATTTAGGATATGCTTATAGATGTTTTGAGGATCATGTAGCAGGCTTTTCTTTACGATCCACTTTTGCGGATAGAATTTATCTTTGTCCATTTGACACCACGACACCCGGATATTTACACCCCGACCCCGACACCTCTTTGGCTTCCTGTTGACTAAAAAGGTGCTTTTCGGCCTTCTAGAGGCCGACGGGGTCATATATTTATGAATTATGAGTTAGGTCATATATTTTCTGATTTTGTTATGAAAACATCATATATATTTGTGTTGATCGGGTGGATTTAAATGTGCAGTTGTTTCATCGCTGCGAGGGTCTGGTGTTCGACGACCTCCCCGTGCGTTCAACGAGCTCACGCCCGGCGTCGTGGGTGAGCACAAATGACATCTCCTCCTCCCCAATCATTTGCTATGTTTCGATCTTCTTGCGATGAAACATGCTAGCTATGAGGTAGATTGAATCATCAGTATGCGTGACCACTATGCGTCTCCCGTTCGAAACGGTTACATCTATAAATATGCATGCATTTGCATATTTATAACCGTGATTCTTTCGAATTTTCCAACGTTATCCATGGACCGCCCGAGTATGTGTAGATTGGGTTCGTTTTCCCATATGCTCTGCTCCGGATCTGATGCAGAATTTCGTCAGTGCTTCCCTGTTGTTCTCCGGGTACACATCCTCTCTGCTTATTGCCGAGACGTGTATCAGGAGGACAGTGGGGAGGTGCTGCCGAAATTTTGCGTCGGATCCGGAGTAGAGCATGGAAAACAAACCCAATCTACACATACTCGGGTGGGATTAGGACCTATCTTTACCTATTAGCTTCTAGGTTGCCCGGACGTAATAAAAATGACAAACTCTATTAACTGATCAATATGGTTTGCTGAATTATGTATATATTTCTTGTATGTCCAGTAGCTAGGCAAGATGAGTGATCGTGCGTGGATGTACACCGGTCACACTAGTCAGAAAGACATGACCCATGAATGGATAACAAAAACCAAGGGGTTTGTGAGAGTCGCATTGCAAATGGACAGAGAAAAACACGGTGCTTTTTGGTCGAAAAGTCACGACAACTATTATAAGAGGTCAGAGTTTGAAATGATCAAACACTTGCAGAAGTCGGGTTTTACGCCTAATTATACGGTCTGGACATTTCATGGTGAGTCTGCCCAACGTGCCAGAGCTGAGGAGGGCCGTCGTTGCACCGATGAGCATGGTACTGGGATGGAAGACATGGTGGAAGACTTTGATGACGCTCGGGATTCGGATGATGAGATGGAGGAATCTGTAAAGGCCTTCAATGATATGTTGGAGTCTTCAAAACGTCCTCTCCACGAGCACACTGAGCTTTGTCAGCTAGATGCCATCGCACAAGTAATGGCTCTGAAGGCTCAATTCAACTTGGGCAGAGAATGCTACGACACGATGATGACACTATTTGGACGCTTTCTACCCAAAGGCCATGTAATGCCTGCAAACCTGTACCAGTCAGACGAAATCCTTCGTGTACTTAAGATGCCCTATGAGAAGATAGATGCATGTGAGAAAGGATGTGCCTTATTTAGGCTTGAGTATGCGGACTTGAAGTATTGTCCCGTTTGCCAGTCTTCCAGGTATGTTGTGGTAGACAACGGTATGGGTGAGAAGAGTCAGACAAAAATCCCAGTTAATGTTCTTTGGTATATGCCAATCATACCAAGACTGCAAAATCTTTTCATGGTCGAAGAGACAGCCAGACAGATGACATTGCACAAATTGGGCAAAAGAACCGAACTAGATGGAGACGGGGAGCCGATGTTGGTACACACAGCCAGACGGTTTTCTTGATGGGCGATTCGATGCAATACATCATGCTAAAGCGGCAGATCCAAGGCATCCTCGAATCGCCATAAGCACTGATGGGTTCAACATGTTTGGTATGATGGCAGCCCAATACAATTATTGGCCTGTATTTGTCATTGCACTCAATCTCCCTCCCGGACAGATTATGCAAAGAAAGAACATTTTCTTGACGTTGATAATTCCGGGGCCCAACTATCCAGGGAAGAGTATGAATGTGTACATGCAGCCGCTTAAGGATGAATTGCAAGAAGCTTGGGATAATGGGATCAAGACATACTGACGCTTCGCTACAAAAATACTTCCTAATGCGTGTGGTACATGTACTCGATGCATGACTTGCGGCGTATCGCTATTAGATTGGTTGGTGTGTGCATGGTAGGTTCCCGTGCCCCACATGCAAGGCAGCTCTTGAGTTTCGTCGGCTGCAGGCGGGTGGCAAGTTTTCTTGCTTCGACCTGCATAGACAGTTCCTGGATCCTCGCCATAAGTTCAGAAAAGACAAGAAGAACTTCATCAAAGGTAGAGTTGTACAAAACTCTGCACCACCGGCGTTAATGAGCCAGCCAGAACTGGATCGATTAAGCGCTCTCGAGCCGGATCCAGGCGTCGAGGTATTTCAAGGGGTATAATTGAACACGCTTGGACTCACAAGACATGCTTGTGGGATCTGCCTTACTTCAAAGACCTCCTTTGCCCACACAACATCGGCGTGATGCACACTGAAAAGAATGTCGTGAGGCCCTCTTTGGTACATTGTTCGGCATAGAGGGGAAAACAAAGGATAATCCTAAGGCTAGAGTCGATCAGGAGGCTCTATGTGATAGACCGCTACAAAACATGCGATAACCGAAAGGAAAGAAGAACTGGGCGAAGCCAAAGGCATGGTTCCATCTTGGAAGGCCAGATATGAGGGAAATTATCCTATGCGTGAAAAAGGAGTTGATGTTTCCCGATGGGTATGCAGTGAATCTAAAGAGGGGAGCGAGCCTTGAAAAATTGAAAATATTTGGTCTCAAGAGTCATGATTGGCACATATGGCTTGAGCGGGTAATGCCGGTGATGTTGGCGTGGCCTTATCCACGAGGATGAATGGCTAATCTTGGGCAGAGCTGAGCTATTTCTTCCGTGTTCTTTGTGCGAAAAGAACTATCACCGCTTGCTAGAAGAACTGGAAGAGTTGGCGCCAGAGTTGATCTGCAAGTTAGAGAAGATCTTTCCACCGGGCTTCTTTAATCCAATGCAGCATTTGATTTTGCATCTCCCGACCGAGGCACGAATGGGGGGGCCCGTGCAGAATCGTTGGTGCTACGCAACTGAGAGGATGCATAAGACACTTCGAGCAAAATGTAAAAATAAACGTCGAATTGAAGCATCAATGGCTGAGGCATTCATTACTGAGGAGGCGACAAACTTCGTGACAGCACACTACGAAGCCAAAAATCGTCATTTGCATAATTCGAAGCCTCGGTACAATGCTGGCGACCCTAAAAAGGGTGGATCCAACCTCAGCCTATTCAAAGGGAAGCTCGCACTAGCTGGTGCTCATACTCCCTTATTGTTGGATGTCGACGAATGGCGGACCATTACCATGTATATTTTGAACAATCTAACAGATGTGCGGCCGTACATCGAGTAAGTTCTCGGTACATTGTTTCGCAACCTCTAATTCCTTTGAATTGCTCTTATTCCCGGATATTTGATACGATCGTCCGCCAAATTCTCGTATGGAGCGGTGATCCAAAAGGATTCCGTCGAAGAGTATGAGCTTACGGCAATGCATGGGCGTGGCTATCCGGTTTCATCTCTTGGTTCAAACAAGCGGTAATTTCCATTAGACCATTTCATTTCTTCGTCTATTTTCCGGCTAATGCAACAATCATTTTGTATTGAACTTGTAGGCTAGTTCGAGTCTATGGGCCTTGAATTGAGACAAGTCGCTAATGGTTTTGACTATAAGGTCTGTTCATTTGACAAATACGACATCAACGGGTATCGCTTTCGTACCTATGGCAAAGAGCTACCTATGGCTGACCGAAAGTCTACAAATTGTTGTGTCTCTTCTATCGGCGAAGGAGATACCGAGTATTATGGAAGAATTGAAGCAATTTATGAACTTCTATTCTATGGTGCAAACCCACCGAACGTCGTAGTCTTCAAATGTTATTGGTTCCAGCCGAAGGAGACTAGAAGGACTCATGAACATCTAGGGCTAGTCGAAATCAAACAAAGCACCCATTTGGATGTTCCCGATGTCTCTATTACGGCTCAATAGGCAACCCAACTTTTCTATCTACCGTGGGCCTGCCAAAGTGATCCAAATCTCAATGGTTGGGATGTCGTTTATGAACTGCCGCCACATGTTAGACCACCTCCCCCCAATGAAGAGGATTATGAACCTCACATTAACCCAGACACATATGAAGGAGAATTCTTCCAAGAAACACGTCTTTCCAAAAAAAACGTTTCAAGAACCGCTCTACTTCACCCCAGAACATTGAAGTAGACAGCGACAGTGAATCCGAGCATGAGCCGGAACAAGAAGAGTCGGAACAAGAAGAGCCGGAACAAGAAGAGGTTACTGCTGTGGATGACCTGTTAATGCTTGACCGATTACGTAAAGAAGGCCTTCCACATGTTGATGCATTTATTGATGATGATGATGAGCACGTCATTACTGATAGTGATGATGATGATGCATTTATTGACCCCGAAGCATATATAGACGATGAAGATTAATATTATAGTTCATGTTAGGTATTCCATTTTTTTATGTTCATGATGATGATACACTTAAATTATATACATATTATTATTCATGTCAGGTATTCTTTTTTTATGTTGTACTAATTTCGTTTACTCTTTGTCATTGAAGGTGTTGACAGATGGTGGGCGCGGGTCGAGAGCGCTCCGAGGCTCCTTCCTCGGCGCGTGGTGGGAGGGGTAGTTCCATTCCACCCTAGACTCTCCGGAGAGCGCTAGATCTCAGTATGCAGACACCATCGGCCGGGAGAGGTCGGGGGGGGGGGGGGGGGGAGAAGAAGGAGAAGGCTAGTAGAGGTGGACGTGGCAACGGGAGAGGTAGAAAGGCTGCTACTACGCCTTCCTCGCCGCCACCCCCAGCTAATTCACCTGACCACATGACTGCTCCGTCTGAGATGGAGTCGGACCCATCTCAGACCCCGGTCCACGAGCCTCGGGCCGACGAGCCTTCGCCCCACGAGACTCCGGCCCCAGAGGCTCCATCCAACGAGACTCAGGATCAGGCTACGCCGCAGCCGAACCGATTGGGGGACTGGCCGGAGTCGAGTGGCCATGCTGATGGTGACGAGGCTGGCTATAGTTCTGATAGCTATAGCGAGAGCGAGCGGGTTGAGGGGGGCAATGTCTACCAGCGTGGTGGTACAAAGCTCCCGCCCACCCCGGCGACCCATGACCAGAGGTGGTTGATTGCGCCTGATGGGGAGAAGTAAGTGCATTTACTCTTTTTTAACTTGTTGCCTTCACATTTCTTCGAATATCTAATGCGTTAGCTTTGTCATACTGCAGGTCTTGGAAACACGGCCGTGGTGTCCGCAGGCCCAACACAGTCCTTGGTGTGATTTGTCGCCAGAGCTTTCTAGGGTGGGTCACGTTGCCCGGTGAGGGCCAGGTTCCAGAGCTAGGAATGACCTGGGAGCACTACTTGGCTGCCCCGGCCCTGCCGTGGGAGAGGATTGGCGGTGTTGAGTGCCACACGATGGCCGACGTTGTGATCCAGACGTTTTGGGTATTTTTTCCTATCTCGTCTATGTTGTGTTTTCTTGTTTGATTGGCAAACCTAGTGATTGTAATAATCTGTGTTTTCTTGTTTGATTGCAGACCTCCTATAGGTGTGCTGATGGACAGGAGGAGGCCGCGGCTCGGGTTATCGATGCCAAGTGCAGGCGCCTACTTCAAAACTGGCAGAACGGGGCTCGGACGCAGGCTATTCGAGACTACTTCGCCTTGATTGGTATTAGGATGTCCAAGTCGAAGTGCCGCACAAAGTATCTGAGTAAGGACAAGTACATGAAGGTAATTACCTATTCTTAAGGCCTTGTACTTAGTTTCCTTGATTTGATTCGTAGGCGTAACGCTCAAATTTCTCTTACTTAACTTAGGTGCCCCCGAGATGGTGTGCGGATAGGCAGGATTGTTGGGAGGCGTTGGCGGATGAGTGGTGCTCTCCCCAATGGCTATCCACCCACAACAATGCAAATGATCAGCGTGGCAAAATGAGCGGTGTGCCACACCATCAAGGCAGCGTCAACCTATATCAGTACGGGGATAACTGGGTATGTGGTTTGCTTCATGATTCATGCAAATTCATTCTTCATGCTAGCTTGAGCTCTTAACTAGTACTTTGTTCCTCTCTTTTAGGCGCGACACATGGCGCATCACATGATAACAGGCGCCATTAGTATGACAGTGCATACTAATGGCGCATCACGGTAGTGCGCCATTAGTATGCTGCGGTTACTAATGGCGCATCCAGGTGGTGCGCCATTAGTATGCCAAAGCACCTGGGTATACATGCTTACAGGGAGGTATACTAATGGCGCACCCTCGCATATACTAATGGCGCACCGGTGGTGCGCCATTTAATACTCAGAATACTAATGGCGCACCAGGTGGTGCGCCATTAGTAAAAATTACTAATGGCGTGCTATCAATGGCGCACCAGTGATGCGCCATTAATGGCCATATTAGGTGCGCCATTAGTAGTGGTATTTCTAGTAGTGACACAACAAGACGGATGTGCCAGAGCTGTTCGACCTCTATGCCATGGCCCATAGTGCCCCGTATAAGAAGGCCAAGGCATTCTCTGAGTCTGATCTCGATGATCCAAAGAACTTGACAACCGAGCCTCCACAACAAGCTCGTGGAGGTGCAGAGGCGAGGGAAAGGCGAGGAAAGGGCCGGACTTTAACCCGAGCCAACCTATTGATCCAGAGCTGGTGATGATTTACGGTGGCGGGAGGCACCATGGCTTGTTTGCCATTGGGGATGGGCTGATACGTCGTTGTACTAGCACTCTCCGGAGATCAAGAGGCGCCCGGAAGAGCTCGATCCCGAGATAAGGCCTCGTCCCACGGCCAATGGATCTCGAAATCAAGGTGAGTTATACAGAATCAGATACCTTTCCTCCATTACATTATGTGTGCGGCCGTCGATGATTACAATGCTAAAGAGGAGTGGTGTTGCAGGCTGCTATTGAGGAAGAGAGAGCGAAGACCCAGGAGCTTCTGGCAGAGGAAAGGAGGCAGGCGGCAGAGAGGGAGAGGGAGATTGAGGAGAGGACGGCTAGGCTTTTGGAGGAGGAGAGGAACTGGAACGACTTGGCTAACCGGGCCATAGACGAGCTCTTCGCGGTAAGTTTCTTTTGCATATTAGCTAAATCATGCACGTAATGTTCCTTTCATTAGTAACTAATATGACTGAATCATCAAAACCAAATGTGCAGTCCATGTGCGAGAAGAACGGTGGACCCCTCTCCGCCGATGCCGGTCATTGCTCGTGAACACGGTGAGTTTCATTTGAATGTACATTACTTATTAGTCTTCACATTTGAGTTGCATCATGCTAACAAGACATTGCAAATGATCTTTAATTTGGTGCAGCATAACTCCCGACAAGCATCGACGTCTGCCACTGGCACGAGCAAGAACCCCGATCCTCCTCAAATGCGCCACTTGCCATGAGCAAGAACCCGACCCTTCACCTACGGGTTGACGGTATGTTTTCCCTAGTGCTTTGCTTAACAAATGCATACTTAGCTTAACAAATGACCTATTTAGCTCTAAAATGACCTATACTTGCCAATTTTTCCTCCAAAATGACATAATAACCTTAATTAGCTCCAAAATGACCTATTTAACCTAGGATAGCTCTAAAATGACCTATACTTAGCACTTTTCCTCCAAAATGACATAATAACCTTAATTAGCTCCAAAATGACCTATTTAACCCAGGATAGCTCTAAAAATGACCTATTCTTAGCATATATTCCTTCAAAATGACTTAATATGCTTAGCTAGCTCAAAAATGACATAATAACTTTAATTAGCTCCAAAATGACCTATTTATCCTAGGATAGCTCTAAAAGGACCTGTACTTAGCATTTATTCCTCCAAAATGACTTCATATGCTTAGCTAGCTCCAAAATGATATAATATGCTTAAGAAATGACCTCTTTAGCTCCAAAATTCTATAATATGCTTAGCTAGTTCAAAAATGACATAATAACCATACTTAGCTCCAAAATGACCTATTTAACCTAGGATAGCTCTAAAATGACCTATACTCAGCATTTTTTCCTTCGAAATGACTTTATATGCTTAGCTAGCCTAAAAATGACATAATAACCTTAATTAGCTCCAAAATGACCTATTTAACCTAGGATAGCTCTAAAATGACCTATACTTAGCATTTTTCCTCCAAAATGACCTAATATGCTTAGCTAGCTCAAAAATGACCTATTTAACCTAGGATAGCTCTAAAATGACCTATACTTAGCATCTTTTCTGCCAAAATGACTTAATATGCTTAGCTAGCTCTAAAATGACATAATATGCTTAAGAAATGACATATTTTAGCTCCTAAATGACTTCATATGCTTAGCTAGTTCCAAAATGACATAATAAACTTACTTAGCTCCAAAATGACCTTACTTAGCATTTTTTACACGAAAATGACTTAGTATGCTTAGCTCCAAAATGACCTTACTTAGCATTTTTTACACCAAAATGACTTAGTATGCTTAGCTAGCTCAAAAATGACATAATAACCATACTTAGCTTCAAAATGACACATTTTACAGATACAAGTTGCATCATAATAATCTTCACATTTTAGTTGCATCATAATAATCTTCTTCTTCTAGTCTTCTTCTTCTAACGTTCTTCTTTCCCATTTTGTAGATTTGCTTGGATCACTAAGCTTGGGTTGATGGAGTGCTTGTCTTTAGGTTTTGTTTTGACTTGGTGAAACTTGCTACCTATGATGAAACTGTGTAATATTGGTGAAACTATGTATATGTATGTATGAAAATTGCTACTATTGGTAACATGTGTTGGATATGTGTTCATGGATATGTGTTGGATATATATGTGTTCATGACTATTGGTAATATGTGTTGAGTATGCAATATTGGTCATATATATATATATATATATATATATATATATATATATATATATATATATATGTTTGATTTTCTGTGAAAATGAATTGATATAAGAAAAAAGAAAATTAAATGGGGCAATATAGGCACTTTGCCATCAGCTGGCAGATGGCAAAGAGCTTTGCCATCTGCCAGCGGATGGCAAAGAAGCCACGTGGCACCTACCCCTACTGACTGAGGCGCTCGTCGGCCTATTTAGCCTTTGCCATCGGTGGTGATGGCAAAGAGCAAACCTTTGCTATCAGCTGGCTGATGGCAAAGAGCCGATGGCAAAGCACGCCGTTAGCCTCCTAACGTACCTAACCCCGTTTCTCTGCCGTACAGAGGCTTTGCCATCTGCCAGCTGATGGCAAGGCTCTGAGCTCTTGCCATCTGCGGGTGATGGCAAAAGAAGCCTTTACTGAGTCTATTCAGCCTGCGCTTTGACATCCGCTGGCTGATGGCAAAGCCCTTTGCCATGTGCAGGCCATGCCTTTGCCATCTGCCATGGAAGATGGCAAAGTGCCCGATTCCTGTAGTGAATCCTTTCACAGGAGATGGAACATTACATCCCGATATGCACCTAATCTATGTGGATGAAGTTTGTGGATTATTTAGGCTTGCAGGTATGCCCGAGGATGTTATCAAGAAGAAGGTCTTCCCTTTATCTTTGAAGGGAAAGGCATTGACATGGTTTAGGCTATGTGATGATATTGGATCATGGAACCACAACCGACTGAAATTGGAATTTCATCAGAAGTTTTATCCTATGCATCTGGTTCATCATGATCGTAATTATATATATAATTTTGGCCTCATGAAGGAGAAAGTATCGCTCAAGCTTAGGGGAGGCTTAAGTCAATGTTATATTCATGCCCTAATCATGAGCTCTCAAGAGAAATTATTATTCAAAAATTTTATGCTCGATTTTCTCTCAATAATTGCTCCATGCTCGATACTGCTTGTACTGGTTCTTTTATGATGAAGACTATTTAATTCAGATGGGATTTATTGGAAAGAATTAAACACAACTCTAAAGATTGGGAACTCGACGAAGGTAAGGAGTCAGGTATAACACCTAAGTTTCATTGTGTTAAATCTTTTATGGATACAGATGCTTTTCGTGAATTTACACTACAAAAAAATACACTTCCGTGATGATACGTGTTTGTCACAGTAGGTCGCGTTTTTTGTCATGCATGTACATCCATGACGATTTTATGACCGAATCAAGATAGTCATACCTGTGCTGTCGTAGAAGTGTTCCATGACATTACCAAAATTATCATCACGGAAGTGTCCACTTCCATGATGATAAATAGCGTCACAGAAGTGCTTTCGTCCAAGGGTGACCGACATGGCATCCACCGTAGCGGAACACCGTTAAGCTATCGGGTCGGATTTTGGATCCGATAACCCATTAACAATACGACCAATGGATAATTTCCACGTGTAAAATTTCGATTGGCGAAGGGAACACTGTCGGCTTCGACGATGGGCGGATGTCGCCCGTCCATTGGAGGATGCATGCTCGTGATACGTCGACACGTGGTCAGCCCAACAGAGGCCCATATAGGTTAAAAAGGTCGGGCTACCAAAGGCCCGTAGTACTTAATGTCGGTACTAGTGGGCCAGCCCAATAACGGCCTGCTTAATAAAGGCCCATTTACGGCCCGAAGCCAGATCTGGCACGTTAATTGTTCGCCCAATATTTGGGCCCATTCATGGCTCAAAGCCAGATCTGGCCCATTAATTGTTCGCCCAATATTTGGGCCCATTTGCGGCCCGAAGCCAAATCTGGCCCGTTAATTGTTCGCCAAATATTTGGGCCCAACTACAGCCCAGTGACTTTCGGCCTGTTCGAGGCCTAATGTAGACATGGGCCCATTTCAGCCTGGTGTGACTTTTGGCCTGAGAATGGCCCGTGCTGCCCATGGGCCATATATGGTCCGACGGGATATCGGGCCCACTAACGGCCCGTGCTAAAGGTGGCAACAGTTAAGCCCAACATGACTTTGGGCCTGTTAAAGGCTGTCGCGTGGTCGCCTGTTGATGCTGTACTAAGCTTCGACCTCTTAAAGGCCCATGATATCGATGGGCCAACTAAGGCCCGAGATATGTTTCGGTCTGGTAACGGCTCATGAGCTAACTGGGCCAAAAAAGGCCCGGTCTACATTTCGGCCTGCTGAAGGCCCGTCGATGACTAGTGAAAATTGAGGCCCAACATGCATTTTGGCCCGCTAAAGGCCCATGGTTTCATCTCGGTCGTAACAGGCCAGTACAATATTCAGCCTGTTAATGGCCCGACGCTACCTGGGCCAAACTAAGTTGGTCGACAAAAGGCCTAACTAAAATATAGGCGGTGTAAGTTTGGGCTGGCGCAATGTGAAGGCCCCAATCATTCGGGCCCAAGAAAGACGCAGGCCGGCCCAATTGTGGCCCGCTAAAAACCAGGCCCGTTAGAGTCGAATGTTTCGGCCCGGTCGACTACATCTGATTTTTTTTTCAGATAGCGAATGATGGCAGTAACTAGTAGGAATTAAGAACACAAACCTACTCTATACAATAAAGAAATTACGACATAGTAACTAAGAATAAACCTACACTATACAATAAAGGATTTAAGGTATATTACATCCTTTGGGCATCGAAGTTCGCCACCGGTAATCATAAGAAACAACGAAGAAGCAGATTACAAAAACTGGGCACCATTGCAGCGTAACAAAATAATACTGAACTGAGACCACTTCCAAGACAGTTCAAGAAAGGTTAGCCTTGCGGGGGAACTGCTGCACAAGCTGCTGAGCAAGGCTGTGAGACCGGCCTAGCATGTCGGTCATAGCTTCCAGGTGTATTTGTTTAGCGATGAGGTTCTCATTTGTGTTCTCATAATATTTCTTAGAGATAGGACTTCAAGTCGAAGTTGAGTTGCAGAATGCCTTTACGCTAGAACTTGGGACCGAAGAAGTCGAACTGATCTGCATAGACGAATTGCATGAGCTTGTCATTGTTAGTCTCAAGTAACTTGAACCTTTGCATCAAGACAAGACTTTGGGGTTGTCTCGCTATCTTCAAGATGTTTTGACTTCTTTGCTGCAATATATGTTGGGTTTGTCTCTGACCTTGACCAGACTTGTGCATGCCATCGGGCATATCACCTGAAACAAAGCGAGAGAGATGACAGGTTTTGCACATGTATAAACAAAGATGATAAGCTGTCTTGTCAATTCCATCCAATTTCAAATTAGAAAATAAAGAGTAAGTTCAAAATATCAATAGCATAATTTGGCATTGTTCATAATGCGGGAGCTTCACCACACTCTTGGATTACCATGTCAACATAAAAAGCATAGATGAAGGGCAAATAAAATCATTGTATCTATTTTGGATAATGTGCATGGCATGTTGTTCATATCATCGACCACATCGTTAAGATAAAACAGGAGATGACAAGGTGCAAGCGTGGGCTGCTTCACCACACCTTTGGATTATAGATCCAAAAAACTAGCATACATATAGGGAGTATTAAGTAATGTGCATGGTATGAATAAAGAATTTGGTTTTACAAGTAAAACTTAGAACTTACAGTTCTTGCGAACATGCATTTTGGTAGAAATAGCAAACTAAACAGCGATAAGCGATAGGGAGTATGAGCAAATTAAACAGCAGTTGAGGATAAAGGCTTTAGAAGGACTGACTTACATTAACAATTAGATGACTTTATAATGCCCATCTCCATGTCAAGGAAGGATAACTCAAGAATTTTAGCACAGAATCTTCTTCATAAGCATTGCATGTACTCTACATTTTGTAGAGAGTAATTACAGATATGATAATACTGGAAGGGATAGAGTATAATGAAGATAAGATGCAGATTGATGCTACATAATCAACTACCAATCCACAGAGTACAAGCGTTAAGGACAAAATGTCTTGACAAGAGCAATGTGCTACACTTACCGGCATTGTCTATGTATTCTACTTGTTGGTAAGATTAAATATAGATCTGATCTTTTTAGTAAATGGTGGGCGAGGGAGATAAGATGCGAATGCTACAAAATGAACCAATCCCTCTTCCCATAATACAAGAGTGTTTTGAACATTGGTGTACTGTACAAAACATTCTTATATTATGGGACGGAGGGAGTAGCTATTAATGTAAGTACAGTGATAGACCACGTTCAGTCCTTACAAGAGGACTGCAGAGCTAAACCTCTTCAAAAGAATTGGGTTGATTCTAAATTTATGTAAGAGTCCATACGGATCTTATAATGTCCACCAAATGGACGATTACGAGGCTAACATGTGCAGTGAAGCTACATAATCAAACAGTTATGAAAGTAAGTATGGTCATACAGGGCAAGAGGTAGTCACAAGAGCAATGCGATTATGCGATATAGTTGCGAGATTCTATGGTCCCTTGAGAATGAATGTTCTTACGCTAATAGTTTCGTACAAGTGAGACATTAAGGCAAATGCAGAAATGTAGTTCAAATTGTGATGTGATATCATAGACAGTACCTTACGCTGCAGCCGAGATCATAGACAGTACCTTGAGAACAAAATGTAGCACCGGAGACTTTACAGAAATTTCGTTCAGAGGCTTGCCATTGAAGTGCGCTTGCCTCAGGTAGGAACGATACTTCATCAACGAGTGCTTGAAAAGCGCAACCAACCCTTGCTCGTCATCACAATCCAGTTTGCTCCTCGCCTATTTAAAAGAATGAAATCTTGTGTCTTACATCGTGAGAAACATATGCACGAATGACCATGAATAACATTAGTACATTACTTACAGCGTAAGTTGCGCAGAGGAAGACTGGAAATTGTTCTGTATACGCGGTATAATCTTTCCATGAAGGAAAGATGCGCACAAAGTTCGACAACAACATAAGCTTCGTCTTCTAAGCGGGAAGAAATGGAACAGGGTCCTATTTGCTGCAATTGGGGCTCTCTTTGGTTCGAAAAAGGGATTTGGCAAGCTGGATTTGGTGTACTTTGTTTGCTTTGGAATGGGGGTTTTGCAAATGCATTTGGTGCTAGTCAACCGCATAATCATCTTGTTTGCTGCGGTTGGGGTCTCGCTGAGTTGGGGCATCGAAATGACCCGATGTAGTAGGGCTAGAGTCTGCTAGAGTTGGGGTGTTTTGTGGGTCAGGTGATATTGCAACTACACCTAATGGGTTATTTGATTTATCAGGTGCGACTACCTTTTCCAAATACTTTGCTTGTGCTCCTCCACGATCAGCAATCGCCCTCTTCCGTCTGATACACAAGAACAACATTTGAATGGATAAATATGGTATGATGACAGATGGAATATGTACTGAAAATGGATAGGCAGGGCGTATTCACACGATGTGTATACTAAGCTAATGGCAGTTCAACAAAGTAGAAGCAATGCAAAGCATCAGTTGCAAGATATGTGCGAGCAATGTAACCTTGGAAAGTTAGAGCAAGTACCTTGATGGGTGAATAAGATAGGGCATCTTCCTCGACTCCTCCACTAGGGAGCTACATTGACTTAGGTCTCCCTCTAGCTCGAGAATCACTGTTAGGATCATATTACGAGCATGAACTGTGAGGTGGAGAGCGTTTGCATTGCATTGCATCCAGACTTGATTTCAGTCCCTTAATGCCAAGTTTGACAGCCATGGCATTGTTCTGCTTTATTCTTTTCATGCGCACAAGCTCATAATCATTATGATGCTGTTCAGAATCTGAGATTCATGAAAACATAAAAAGTAGTCAGATTATCTATGGAATGCATTGCGGATTCAACTCAAAGAGTGTCTCCCTATAAACCCCTGCATATGCAAAGTTCACCCCCAACCGTGCTGACCAGACCACACATAGAAATACAAACCCCTTATGTCTCTATAGCGGCGGTGCACACATTTCAAAACTGAAGTAGGAACATTAGAATCATATGAAATTCGTATTTGAAAAAATAAACTAAGCAATTATGAGTGGCATAATGTTTAGCTTCAAGGGTGGAGTGTTGGTAGTGCGACACAAAGCAAGTAGGCAGATTGTATTCCATGTAAAAGATCGAAACCTATGTAAAATCTGGAAATGACACTTTCTTTCTATACAATGCAGTGTTCGTTGCCCACACATGATGGAAGAGCTCACATAGAGAAATAGTATTCACTCATGTCTACGGTTCCAGTATTTGAACAACTAAGCTTGTTTAGCTTGATGGGTGGAGCAGTGTTATTACACTATTAGGGAAAATATTATACACAGAAATTTAGCAACAACGCGGGTCAAAAAGGGCGCTAGTGCTAGATAGCGAAGAGCGGTTGAGAAAAAACATTGCAGATACAATTGTAGCGATAGCGGCGTGTGGCCATTAAAAGCGCTACTACTAATATTCCCATTGGTGGAACGATAGGCTACGCATAGCGATAGCGAGCTTGGAGGAAGCGCGCTACCGCTAGGGCATGAGTAGCAGCGTGTTTCCCAAGAAGAGCGCTACTGCTAATGGAAATAAAATAAAATGAAAAACAAATAGAAAAGTAAATGAAAATGAAAGAAACAGAAAAAGGAGAAAGAAATAAAATAAAATGTAAAGCAAAATAAATGAAAAAGCGAAAAAACAAAGAAAGGCATAGCTGTAGCGTGTGTTCGTATGAGGCGCTATAGCTAACGTAGCTGCAGCTGCTTTCCTGAGACCCCGCTATAGAAGCGAAAGGAAATAAAAAAAGGAGAAAATTACATAGCTAGAGCAGTAGCGCGTTTTGTAAAAAGCGCTATAGCTATATTAGCTATAGCGCGTTTTGCGAAACGCGCTACCCCTAATTTTGACTTAACCAAAAAACTGTTTCCCCCCGGCCACGACTTGCCCCCAAATCTCTCGACCCACCCCGCCGCCATCTCCCCGATTCATTCGCCCCACTTCGCCGTCTGCCTGCCGGCGTCGGCGCCGACGAACCACGAGCCGTGCGCGTCCGACGCCACCGGAGCCGCCCCTAACGCCACGGAGAGCGGCCTCATCAACACCACCGAGCCGCCCGTCGGCCAGTGATCCTCCTCGCCACATCGCTGCCTCCCTCGCCGTCAACTGAGACGCCCCTGCCTCCCTCGCCACCACCGGAGCCATCCTCTCTGTAAGCCCCCACCCCTCCTCTCTATCTCTCTCTCTCATGCATAGGTTAATTATCTAGGTTACTTAGGCAAAAATTTAGTTAGGGCTTTGACAGATAACTAGTCAGGTTAACTAGTTTAATTAGGTTAATTATCTAGGTTATTTAGGCAAGTTTTATTTTAAAGATGATCCCTTCCTAGACTATTATTGTTGATTATATCTTTTCATTAAAGTGGTCATGTTATATCTTTTCATTCAAGTGGTTCGGTTGTGCCCAAGTGGCTTTGTTGTTTAAATGAAGCTGAGTGGCCTATATATGTTTTTTGGAATGTTGATTCATTTCCGTTCAAGCAAATTTCAGGTTCTCGATTTGTCCACTTTTAGCAAAGGTCATGCGAAATTTTCCGTGAATTTCGCATGACTTGTCTTCTAAACAAGGACATATCAGTGCCGAATTTGCCGCATCAGTGAAGGAGTCAACGTTCCTGCAAAACAATAGGCCTTTTTTCCGTCATTATTCATTTTATTAGGTCTAGAATTAATTGACTAGATTTAATCATAGGAAACATGGCTAGCAACGATGAATGACAGGGTTCTGGTGATTGCGACGACGTCTACCGGGCAGCAGACGAATTTTTTAGCCTTACTGATGATCAACCGATGTTGTTGCTGGGCCCACCAGTGGCATCGGGATCGAGACCGACACGCATGAACCGGTCTTGTGGATCGAGACCGCGGCCGAGACTCAGACCGGCGTCGAGACCAGCGCTGAGACTGAGACCGGCGCTCCCTTGGGGAGCGGAGCCGGTACTGTAGAGCCGAAAGCAAAGAGGCAGCGGCTTCCTAACAAACTCAGGACTACTAGACTGGTGCTCACGGAGGTGGACGACGGCAATTTTGAGCCGAGGGCGCCCGAGGAAGCAGCGTCGATGCTACGGACAATCAAATAGGCTGCATCGTACGGACAACCGCCACCATCAACGATGAGAAACTATAGAAGATAGAAAATGTGAGGAGCTCCCTCCTAAAGAAGTTTCACGGATATTCTTGTTCCGGCCGGAATGAGAAGGATTATGAAGATCAGACGAGGACCGGCAGTGAAGAAGATAAACAAACACGCCATGACCTAGTTTAGCGACGCGTTGGCGCTGGAAAACTTCGAGTGAAAGCAAAGATCATCGACAAGAAGGAACCCTACTCCGAGATTGTAAAGGATAATCCGACAATCACGGAAGAGCAATTTCAAATATTCAAGGAGGCTTGCGAGGTCAAGCTGCCAAAAAAAGTCTAAGTACATGAAGGGGCTTCAAGAGAGGAACATTGGGAGCCACCACCTCGGAAGTCGTGGTTACGGCAGAAAGAGGTCCAAATGGGCCAAGGAGGACGCGGAAGCCGCAGTCAGGCATCCTGCACCCTTGGCGGATTTCACCGTCCCGCAGGAGCATGACGTCCCGAGGGCCCGGCACTGTTGGGACCCGGTGAAGAAGGTTTACGAGACAACACCGGTCATTACGGAGTTCATGAGACTTTGGTAATTTTAGTTTCGATCAATTATTGCACACGTTAGTCATATTTGTAAACGATCCTTGTGCCTTTTGCGAGAGAGCAGCACCGGATTGCGGCGAAAGCGACTTCGCCGTCTAAGGCATTGGCGAGGCAAGTGGGACACTCCATTCAACCGGGCGTTGAACATATTGAAACGACAACCGATGGATACTCGACCGTCGTATGGGCGCGCGTGCGGTGTCGAGAGAGACAGCCACGTGGAAGAAGTACTGCCTTGAGACCACGGAGGAGAGAAAGGAAAGGCGAAGGTTAGCGAAGAAAACACCGACAAGAAGGTTGAGATTGCGGTTGAGAAGAAATCATCTCGACCGATCATAGCAGAATAAAGCTGCCGCAAAACAGGTGGTTGCAGATTTGTCTACTTCCTTGGTGACGGGCGTTTTCACTTGTACAAGGCAAAATCCAGAAGCAAATGTAGAGGACTTTCCCCTTGCTGACTTCTTGGGAGCACCTGCTCCTGCACCTGCTCCGACACCGGCTCCCGCACCTGCTCCCTTTCCGGCTCCAGACCGGATGTGCTCGGCGGTGCTTCGTCTTCAGCTGAGCTCGACGGCCTCACGGTGTCTGTCACACCGGCCCCTTCAATATAAATGTATAATCTCCCGTATACGTTGACTATAGGATGTCTCACGTCGCAGACTTTTCTTTGCAGGCCGACGAAACCCCGTGCACCATATTGTACACCATCGGCGACCAGAAGGTGGACGTGGGGAAGGCGACGATAATGGAGCCGAAGGAACCATTGTTCCACAGCCGGCCGATCCCCCCGAACGTCTTCAAGGTTTCCGTGGCCAGTGTCGAACCGGGCCACGAGAATTTGCCTCCTCCAATTCTACTGGTGGACGACGAGGAGACACCGTGGCGGCTTGGTGATTGTTGCAATGGGTGGGTCCTGTTGTGGCCAAAGAGTACCGCTTCGTGGGAGGCGGTCGGGAGCACACCCACGAGCACGCAGCCTCAGCAAGGTATGAACATCAAACTCCACCTACCCAATTAGCGCCGGGTGTCGGGTTGGGTGATAGCGGACGGGTAAGGAGGAGGCTCCATTAGTCGCTGATAGCGTCGCCATGGATGAGGATGAGGACAACGGTGGCGCTGAGCAGTATGTCTATACCGGCGCCTCGTGGTTTGAGCGTCATGAGTCGGTGCCTGAATTGCCCGTCTCAACGTATTATGGATGACCTTCCGGTAGTAAAGAAGTCTAGGAAGAGAGCGAGGAAAGGCAAAAGCTGATTCTATGATCCAGCCACCTCGCCAGCCTCGGCTTCAGGGACCGTATAGATATCCCCGATGCGGATAAATGGCATATCCCGGTCAACCAATCCTAAGCGCAAGAGCGCTTAGGGGCCAGATTCGGCGATCTAAGGAGACTTCATGATGATGTGCTGCGGGTAGAGAAAGGCCTCATCGCCTCGACAGGATCCAGGGATACCCACTCTCACGTGGTTAACGTTCGCGGCAAATGTCGACGTCGATCGCTTCCCAGCGGATAAGTTCTTCCTCCGATTCGATTACATATTCGACATGTTTCACGTGAAGAAGCTTCGATTTTACGTTTGTCCGCCTTTATGCCTTGTACATGAACTACATCATCGGGGTTGAGCAGATACCTCATATCTGTGTCGCTGACCCGTACTACATGCACGAGGGCTTCTTGGGAGTCTGCGCAAAGCACGGTGAATACGCGAGGGATTACATTGTTAGTTTCATGCTCGCCAATAAGGAGAAGGAGGCGATTCTCGTGCCTTATCATCCCGTGTAAGTCATCCGCGCTGCTATCCTTCCTTCGATTTCAATCATTCATTTGCACCGTGGAGGCTAAGTAATTTGAGGTGTACTTATTTTATGGCAAGTGGGCGCCATCCTCATCATCCTATACCCCGATTCTCCCACGCTCTTTACTTGGACTCGTGAAGAACATTGACAAAAGGGATTACACCCACATCAAGGATGTTCTCGGCGGTGCTATGTTTTACTACCAAGCAAGGGGTGGAGAGGTTAGGGACAAGAAGAAAAGGGCTAAAGCTCGCCTTCGGCCATAAGACCGACTTCACGCATCCAAAGAACCGAACAATTCTCTTAATGATGGATTCTATGTCCTACACCACATCTTTGGAGTACAGACAGGATCACCAGAACCTTCGCATGTCACCTACATCCGGCGATGCCCATATTCTGGAATGGGCAACGAATGTAGGAGATATCGAGGATCATCGACTTCGAGCCGAGTTCTATCACATCTAGCGCGAACTTGCCCAAATCATCATGAAGGAGGTCTTCGGAAAAACAGGGATGTTCTATGAAGATGGACAAATGTCGCGGGAAGACGTCCGAACATGGGTAGCCGCTCAGCGTCTCGACCTAAAGCCTTTCACTAGGCTCGGGGACTATCTCCCTGACATAGATGGATGGAACAACATGTTGGAGTGATTGTCGATATATGACAATGTGTTTGTTTAGTCCAAACTTTCTGTATGACAAAACTTTGAGTTATGCACGGTGAAACTTTATTTGTGAGGTAATTAAACCGTCCTCCTCCTCGACTAGCGAAAATCACTCTAGTTAGGGCATTTTGGGGTACGATGAACTTTGTTATTTATGCTTATGATATCTTGTTTCTATTTTTGCCAAGTATGTCTCTTTCTGTTGCCTAACTATATATATATGTTGCATATCATCGACTCATGTGACGGTGCAGGTGCATAGATCATCGATGGTGAATAAGTGCTACGCCAGGAGTATATATACGACAAGTGGTCAAGTGTCGTGCCTGTGTACCGGTTTCCGGTTTCCGAGCGACAGGCAGTAGTTAGTTTAGGTTCACGCTAATGCGAGAGAGGGATACGAACTCATGTACTCAAAGTGATAGCTCTTCTTGCGTATATCATTGTTTAGATGGATGACGATGTATTTGCAAGTAATAGATTCTTGTATCGCTATTTTCGAGATGATGACGAGAGACCACTTTGTGTTGGATGATGATTATGATGAGACTATTTGTATGTATATGCTATGATTACATTTGTGGTCTCGTAGGCATTTGTATGTGTATCATGATGACATTTGTATGTGCTAAAGATTCTTCTATAAAGCCTGTTCAAATACAAAACAAATATGCTGAAAAAAAAACAAAAAACTACTAAAATTAGCGATGGCGAGTGTATGAAAGTTAGCAAAGGCGCGATAGCGATGTGGCGTCAGCCAGAGCGCTAGAGCTACTAGCGATAGCGAAGCTTCCACTAAGCTGCCATCGCTACACAAGTGTAGCGATGGCGCTGGTGGGCACGTGCTACTTCGCTATGTGTTAGTCATGGCGCCTTATTAGTAGCGCCACTCCCGCGCCATCGATACACCTAAAACCCGTGCTGCTGCTAGCCTTTTCCCTAGTTGTGTTATGACACGAAGCACGTATTCTGATCGTATAGTGATCATAAAAGGGGGAAACTCTAAGCATATTTTTTTTAGCAAAATAGGGTTTCCCCTCCAATTTCTACTAAAGAAACCACCACAGAACCAACATGATCAATTAAACCCTAAGCATGATCAATTAAACCGTATTATGGCTGTGCCATGGCAGATTTGAAGCTGCAAACCGGAGAAATGATATTTAGCATCCATTGTGTGCTTCGAACTAAGAACTAAATTCTAAGAGCTGAAAAGAAAGTAGAGTAACCAAGTTAAGATCTATTTTCTGGTTGAGATCAAAAAGTTGAGGAGATATGAAGTACCACCTCTCTTGCAGCGCCGTGTAGGCATCGAGGGAGCGATGGATGTCGGTGGCGTTGAAGCAGATCTGCGACGGTAGACGGGTGCATCGGGGGATAAGTCCCATTGCGGTGGAAGATAAGGTCGTGTGAGCGGCCCCGACAAAGAGGACGACGGCGCCGATGAAGCTAGAGGACGCGATGCAAGGCTATTGGTGCGTTGCTGTGGACGAGAAATGTCCATATCTAGCAGTGGACGCCGCAGTCTTGGTAGGCGCTCCGGCATGGTGGAGGACGGTGGCGATGGATGTGGTGGAGGACGACGGCGATGGATGGGGTGGCGGACGGAGGCCGGTGTGGGGGTGGGGTGTTCTAGCGCGGACGGTGTAAGAATGGGAAAATGGAGGGAGAGGTACGGGGAACCATGTTTTTGGGACGCGCGTGTCTGAAATATGGGAAAGTTATGAACATAGCCCCCATTTAAAATTTGGACGTCTCGTCGGTTGGGGATAGGACGGTAATCTCGCATCTCGCGAATATTTGCCCAGAGCGATTTCGGGCGAGGAGAGGGTGGTTGGCGCCCATGGTTGGCGCCCACGGTGTATGAACGGGGCTGACAGATAGGGCGGTTGTGTGACGTCTGAGTGAAGTTACAAACCTGCCCCTATTGAAAATATTTGCCTACATCGATTTCGGCCGAGTCGAGTTTGTTTTGCCGCCCACCGTGTATGAATGGGGAATGGAGGGAGAAACCAAGGTCTTTCGGACGAGCTTGAATCAAATGTGTTTTGCCGCCCATGTTTGACGCCCACCGTGTCGGAATGGGCTCAGAGGTGGTCGTGTCACGCCAAATGGAAGTTACTAACGTACCCCTATTTAGAGCAGTGGAAATCGGGCCGATGGATTGTCCGTGTAATGGGTAGACAGTAATTTCCATCTCCCAAACACTTGGCTTCGGGCAGCCGACGTGGGAGTGGACATTTTGCCGCTTCTATCGAATTTTGGGACAATAAGCATCCACGTTTACCCTGGCAACTAAATCCGAATCCATTTTGTATTCCTATATGAATCTTTATAAATAATTCTATGTGTTTTTATATATCTTCAAAAGGACGACAAAGATGTATTCCAACATGTCCATATATGAATATGGTTTACAAATGCCGATACTCAAATTCAGAAGCTAGAATCCAGTTTAAGGAGAATTGAATATTTGGAACACTTCATGTCCAACTCAAATGTCACACGCAGCATAATGTGTACTCCCATTTAGATATGTACACAAGCGATGTATCAAGATTCAAATACCGAGTCAATCAACCAAGAATGTACAGAACTAACAGACATATAAACACTTATAGAGTATATGGATCAATAATATCAACTAACATACATAAGCCAGGCCGCTGTACTTTTTTTTTGCTACAACGGCATCCTTTTTTTAGCCAGCATCTTGGCCCTTTCGGATGCGTCCCACTTATGGTCCATCTATACTACTACTATTGCTGAATGCACATTCAGCTCGATTGGCATATTTGTAGGTCTGGCACAGCAATCCAAATGAAATGTCTCCGAGTCTTATCAATTAATACAGACCTGTGCTCAAATAAAATTACAAACAAAAAACAAAAAAAACAATTATTACATGATCTCTAAAACAAATGGTTTGATTGATTACATGAACAGACAACACAAAGGTTATTCAACGATGGAAAGAACATTTCACCTATGATTTACCAAGTAGGAATTTAATTTCCTTTTTTCCTTTAGGACCTTAACAATCTGGTCAAACTCAGCTTGCTTCGCTTTTGAAATCCACCAAATATTTAATGGTTGTCTTAGAAATACGCTTGTGATTGTGTTGTTTTCTTCCTCAACATGTCAACTTCATCTGTAAGTGCAAAAGCAGAATCTCTTTCTACCACTAGTTTAGCCTCTAGAGCATCAGCAGTTGGCAATGCATAATGCACGATTGGGTCGGTGCCACTGCTGTGGGATGATACAACGTTCATGGGGACCTCGCTCTTTGATCTTGGGCTAACCTGTTTTGCCATTAAAGTTCCGATTGGATTCGTAAAATTTGAAGTTAGCAAAACATCTCAAGCTGGGAGTTATAACAAGAAACCAGTTAAACAAACTAGGAATTAAAGAGTTTCAATTGGATACTCAAAATTAGTTATTAACATCATTGTAACCTTTATTGTTGCAACAAAGCGATTAAACAAACAAGTAGATATTTAAGTTAAGGCAAACAGGTAATTCTTAACGATGAAGTATCAAACACATAGATAGGCGCAGTCTACAATATGATTAACGAGGCTGTGGCATTATGTAATCAAGAGTAAACTAAATTAAGCCAAGCAACGTAATTGAACAGTTTTGCAATAAGTGGCTAACTAAAATTCGAGAAGAAGGTAACTGAACTTATGCTAGTTCTTTATGCGGGCACACTGCAACTTCTTTTCGCTTACAAGGTTGTACGAAGGAGTCCATGGCATCAATTGCTTGGATATGCAGTCCCAATACTTCTTTCTTCCCACACTGCATTGGTAAATCAAATGGTTAATCTGGTAAGATGGTGCATCCTTGATATGTTATATGAGGATGTGTAGTCGACTAGTTGTAGCCACACACATCACAATCGGCTTTTACTGTATATTTCATGCAATTACTTTTGGCATATCGAGATCTAAGCAATCTACAATAGGATGAAAAGACTGGCATCCTTCACATTATTGGCGAACTCAGTTCATAGAAACAAGCAATTCAACCATTCTGTGGGTAAATCAAAAGCGCCCCTGGAATATTTTTCACTATCCAATCATACACGCAAAAAGGGGCGACGCCACCATAGGGGCTGGTATGGGCGGCCGCCTCAGGTGGCTGGAAAGTGTGCACCTAGTTTGAGTCGTCTGGTTGGCCCACGCTTAGTTTTGTTCGATCCCAACGCACGCAGCGAGCAATGTAAAAAATGAAGAAAAATGTTTCAATTTGGATGGGCCAATAACATAAGTGCAAGGCAGGCCCTATATCAGGCTCGCGGCCCAAACGAGCGCCTCCCATATCGAACGACAGCAGGAAAAATCCCAATTCATTCACTCCGACCTTACACCGTTCGCTCCTAACCTAGCCGCCATTTGGACAGACCGACAGCACTTCCCGCGCCCTTGTTGGAGGGTGGTCGCCGGCTTCAAGCTTAACGGAAGGACAAGAAGATGAAGATCCAACCACAGGGTGTAGCCTGCGTGGGAGGGAGCGGCAAAGACAGGCATGGCATCGAGCTTGCATAAGCAGACGATCGCAACTTGCAAGAGTAGCACGCAGCGTAGCAGTAGGTACATCACATCCCTGATTATATCTAATTCATCTCTTCAATTTCTGGCCAATATTTAATCCTGTCGTTGTTTTAAACTTGTTTGTATGTAGGGAATCTATGAGAAAATGAAAACAATTTCTACTTATTTTATAACTCCCCCAATCAATCTTGAATCGACTGAATCTGATGTATCTAATCAAGTTTCCGGTGCAAACATACAAGCACATGTTGTTCTTCAGCCTGAAGTGTCTAATGAACAGACTGCTAATGAAGGATTTGATGCAAACATTTTACAAGCTCATTGAAGGATTTAGTGTCTAATGATGATCTACTATGTTGAGAGAGACAGAGATTTGCAGGGATTGATGACAAGCAAATTATAGTGCATTTTCATATCTTGAGGAAACATCGAGGCCATCTACCAGAAAGTCCCCGTATCATGACAACATAGCATAAATACTTTTCTAACTGTTGTTTGAAAATATTGGCATACTTGTCCAGGATAGATATATTGATATGCAGTTTGCGCACTGGTTATAGGTGCAATTACACTTTGATATTTTCAGCCAGAGAACGAATAATTCAAGCGGTACTGCACCATGTTTGTAGTCCTTGTACACCATGTTGCGTTTTTGTGTTTTTTGGTGCTTGCATCATTTAGTGTTTATAATCTGAACTACTTTGGATCATTCGCTAGTTTTCAAAGTGCATGTAGCTTCACATTTCTCAAGTTATGTTGATTTCCGAGTGCAAGTGCCTTCGTATTTTTAAGTTAAATGTTAAGCCTGGTAACTTGAATTCATGGATCCGCCACCGCACACAAATCATACACGAATGCCGCATTTAATTAAACGAAATGCAGGGACTCACGCTAGCTCGTTATGCAGGCTCATCGCAGCTCCGCTTGCGCTTGGGATGTTCCATGTACAAGTCCATGTTACCACTTGCTTGGATGTGCGGGCCTTGTGCTCCTTGCATCCCCTCTCGCATTTCGACACGGCGAATGGTTGATCAACTAAGAGGAATCGACCTTGATGTTGTCTTGGAGGACAGAATACTTACAAGGTTATAATGGTGTGCGGGATGTGTACTAGATCCCGTGGCGCCATGCTTCACTAAAAGTGGATTTGCTTGTTTCCGATGATATCTCCAGAAGAAATAAGAGTTAAAGTCAGAGTTGCATAGGCGTGTAAGCTAAGAGAGCAGTGAAAGGATATCCATACATCGTCGGAACAATGCAGAAGGGAGTGATGTGTGGATACCAGTCCAGGCCGGCGTTTGGGCATGCTCGCTTAGCTAGAGTGCGGGTCACTTCGCACTGGCCGAGGGTGATCTTGTTGGCGTTGGCTGGCCATGCATGGATGCAGATCTTGAGTGGCAGCGAGCGCTTCTGATCACAGTGGACGAGACCGTTGGTGAAGCCTCAACGGCCTCGGGGGCGGAGGTGCGACGATGTGCTTTCGGTGAAGTAGCCCGGTGAGCTGGGAGATGGCGTCGGTGAAGCGCTTTTGATGCGGTGGAACTTCGGTGTCACGTGAGGCACGTCCGGTTGGCAATGACCGGCGTTGTCGATGGACCACCCGGTGCGGTGGACGAGGCGTAGATGAGGTAGCTCCGGTGCGGTGGTGAAGCGCGGCCGTCGTCTTCGTTGTCGTCAGAAACGCACAGGTGGGGAAAGAGACGAGATGAGGGCGATTCAAACTTTGCTTGGGTTGGTGGCGAATTAGGGATTTGAGCAACTGGGTGCGAAGGGACGGTGGAGAAGAGAGATTTTGCAGGGCTGGAATTGGGGCCGCCGGATATTTCAATCCAAAGCGTGAAGCGCGAACTTATTTTGTCGCCGCCCTTTTTTTGGGCGGGGTTGGGGGAGTGGGGAGGGAGGGAGGGTGGGTGGCTGGGTGCTACGCGTCCGTCCGACACACGCTGCGACCACCGACAGGACTATCTTTGGTGCCTTATAGGCACCTGCCTTTTGTGTCCATGACATGTGGGCCCAACAGGTGGCTGGCCCACATGCCGTGACCCAAAGGCAGGTGCCTTTAAGGCACTAAAGCACAATCCCACCCGACACCGACCACAGTGCACTCGGTGCGCCTACATTTGAGAATGCAAACGAATCCTCTTTCATTTGCAAACGAATGTGTATGTATTACCATGCCCGTGTTTTCCTTGCAATAATTAGTCATTCGAAACGAGATACTCCCTCCGTTCACTTTTGTAAGTCGTTTCAGACAACTTAAAATGAACTGTTTTGCACATTGTCTGAAATGTCTTCAAGGTCTTATAAAAGTGAACGGAGGGAGTACAATAAATTAATTAATGAGGAGTTATTTGAAAAAAAACCGAAACGGTATCCACGCTAACGTGGATTAGCGTGTGTGTCACATAATTAGTTATTTGATTTAGAGTGTGTGTCACGTAGCGATCTCCAATTCTAACGTGGATTTCGCATTTCACTGTATCCACGCTAATTTTTTAATGTAAATTCATATGTATATGATGAACACCATGTTAGTGAGAAACTTTTGGATGGATTCAAACATATGACCTACAAAAAAGCACAACAAATTGAGTCAATGTCAACTTCTCGAAACTTAGTATGGCACGAATTCGAAATAATTACCCGTATGCATGGTCCTCGGTTCAAATCTTACAATGTACAATCGAATTGAAACATCGATATTAAGTCTCGTACTATGTACATTCAAATGTTGTTGTTAGCCCCCCGCACAAACGCTACATACTTCCTCAGACGGTCAATCTTCCTCTCCTAACCACCTTAGGAAGCTATCGGTTTCAACTCACGCTCATTCTTTCTCTCCATGTTTCGATCTCTAAGTCTCTCAACTACACAACCCCTTCTCCCACTGCTACTAAATGTATTTACCTCACACACCCGCCATTGCACCCCATGCTGAGCCTCTCTCTCTCTCCTCTCCCTCTCACCCTCTCGCTAAATACATGCATTGCCTACCTAGCCTCTAACCTCTCGTGCGCACGCACGACGTTGTATATCTAGGTCACTCCTCGAGGCATCTCACTCTTTCTTCCAAGACGGCGGGCCACACTCGCTCAATCTCGCTCTCTTTATCAGAGTCTCGTTTAACCTCGTTTTCTTTCACACACAAATGATATATCTCCCTGTTCGGGCCTTGATCGACACACTCTATACTCTCTCACACAGATTGTCTATCTAGGTTAATCCATCCAAGCCGCCGCCACTCTTTCAACCTCATGGTGGGCCACGCTCACTCTCTCTCTCTCTCTCTCTCTCTCTCTCTCTCTCTCTCTTTGTATGTCTCGATTGACCTGGCTCTTTCTCGGACAAAAACGATATATCACCATGTTTGAGCCCAATTCGACCTATTCACATTGTATACTCTCTCACGCACATTGTCTATCTAGGTCACTCTCTCCAACCCATCTCACTCTTTCAATCGCACGGCGACCCTATGTGATCGGTTAACCTTGCTTCCTCCCACACACAAAATATATCTACACGTCGCGTGACTGGATCATCTCTCAAGCTCTATCTTACAGCCCTCACCCTTGCCAAAAGCTCAATCGGACAATATCTCTCCAGAGCATATATATTTGTTCAATGAATGTCAAACCACACTCACTTTGTCTCTCTATCTATATGTCTCTCGATTGACCTTGCTTTCTCACACCGTATCTTCCACGCATTGAAGCTACTACCTCTCCATACCTCGCAAAGCCGGAGCTATTTACATTGCGAGGGGCACTCCAACCTTGGATAAATTTATGTAGGCATTTATTCCGGTCGGTTTAGATTATATTTTCGTAGCATTCAGCCCACAACTACTCCAAACACCGTTGCAACCCACACAACTCCCCTAGTTGATTTCCCTGGCTCGGTCATCGCTTCTCGCCTCATTCTTTCTCGCCTCCAACGTCGCACCATGGTATTATTGAAAAACTATGTCGTTCTCTTTAATTATTATAAATAAGCTACAAAATTACACACCGATAGTCCACTTGGAATGGAACAAATTTCGACCCACAAATTAAAGTGATACAAACTACACACCGAGGGGCCCACATGTCATGAAACAAATTTGGACCCATATACAAATTACAAAATAAAGGACGATGATCGAACATGCAACCGGGCCTTCAAGCCGCACGTCAATAGGCAACATACGTAGAACAGCAATGTTTGTTGTACCCCCCTTTGTTCACATAATGTTTTTATATTACCACGGCCTAATTAATGGATAACATGTAATATTATTTTTATTACTATTGGCCTTCACTTACTGGTGGGTTCCATGTGTGCTCTCTCTCTCTCTCTCCTCCCCTTCTGCGTTTAGACACACGGGCAAACACGAAGAACTCGCGGGCGATGTTGACGTTGACCATATCTGGACGCGTTCACAAGTCACGGCACCAGTTTCATGTACTAGCAGCACTAGTCAGTCTGTACGTGCAATGCACGTTAATTGGGAAGTATATTAAGTGCATGCGGATATTAAGCACTAGGATATTATTTGCGTGTTATTATGTGATTAGCACTATTTTTGGCATGAAATTAACTACACGCTAAACGTGTTGAGCGCTCGACATTGAAGCAGTCTAGGTCGTTGGATGACAAGGAATACATGTGGCTTGATGACGCGTTTTATATTCAATTTGATACGGCTCTAGCAGAACATTCAATCGATCAAACCATAGATTTCGTTCAGTCTGACTCCGACTTTAAATTATACGACGATCGATATAAATTGAACAGAAATGATAAATGTTCGGATTTTAAGCATGGCAATCCGAACGTTTTTCATGGCAAATTTAGATTACGGGGCGGCGGCGGGGGCGTCTCGCGGTGAGAAGCGGCTCCTCTGCCGTGCTCTGTGTGTCGTCAGGCCACTGACCGACGGCGACGGCGGGCGTCTTGGCGCCGTTGTTGGCGTACTCTCGATGTTGGCCTAGCTTCAAGGAAGGCCAAATGTTCTCGACTTCGAGCGAGTCACCTAGCGGGAGGAGGCGATCGCGTTAGTGCAAGGAAGCGGTTGACGGCGGCCATCCATGCCATCGAGAATCGGCACTGCTGGGACAGCGCCGCTAACGGGCGCTGGGCGGAGACATTCGCTTGCACGGCATCAGGACGGGCGCTGCGACGCTGCTGCATCGCGCGAAGCGCATGCGCCGCAGGTGCACGGGCGCATGAAAGTCGGCGGGTACCTCGTGGAACCCCGTGGGATCAAGCTCGGCGACAATGTGCGGCTCCCAGCCCATCAATGCCACGAGGATGAGCACGGGCGCGATCTGGGCGACGGAGTCGAACGAGCAGGGACAGGCGGTAGCGTCTTCCCATAAGGCCAGTTCAAGCTCGTCCCAAAGCGCCTTATGTTCTTGACACTCCGCCGGGTGTCTTCCTCAGAGCTGGAACACTAAGGCAGACCATCGTGATGCGGCATGGCGACGTTTAGGTCGAAGGCTAGTTGGAGGTAGACGCATGTAAGAATCGGAGAGGAAGAGAGAAGATTGTAGCGATACGGGTAGTGCGCGGTTGATTTTAAACTGCGGCACCGGGCGACATTAAAAGTGGGGAGCAGTTGGGACGACGGTGGGTGGCGGAGCTGGTCAAAGGGCTTGCCTCCGGTGAGTCTGCACGGTTCTGCTTTCGCACGCCTCGACGGCGGTCGGCACAGTGGTCTGCTCGTATGCCTCCCGTCGACTCACACGCTTGCTCGGACGACACCTGCCGATGAGAAGCGGGGACTCGTGGCGGCACGCAAATGCCCACGGTTTCAATAGTGAAAGCGTTCGCCTTAATGTGACAGGTCTTTGTTCCAAAATACCTTGGCTCTTCATTTGTGCAACTTGTCATAAGCAGCTTGTCTCAAATTGAACAAAAACTTACGAAGTAATATTTGTGCCATATCACGTGACCATGCTCAGTTTCAACAATTTATGCTCACTTTTGGATTTTCTGAAATTTGAGATCCAGGATTCGAAACAATATCATAACCTGCATCATGCAATAAATTTTCAAGCCGTACATCTGTCATGTTGTATTTCTTAAGAAAGGATTTGGTCAAACATTTTGCTTAGTTAGACTTCAGACAAGTTATATATGCAGAGTAAAAGGATAATCCTTCGCATCAGATTGCATTGCACGATATATTAACTCAAGTACTAGGCACGAACAAACAGGCTCAATTTTGTGCTCATCCCGGTGTAGTAGTAGTAGTACTAGGCAATGCAGTTGATGGGTGACCTTGACGAGCGGCATGCATCGAGGAATTGAACCGTGCTTGGCACGGTAGGTAACGTTGTCTAGTTACTAAAGCATCCCTCCGTTGTTCATCGGTAGTCATTATGGACCAGGAAATGAGGGAATTTCCTAGGGCTAGAATTACTGCCGCCAGATATTTCGACTTGAAACGCCGAGGCTCGATCGGTTGGGGTTGCCTAATGTGCGTATTTCCACGACGCCACCGAAGGGCACGAGCCAGCTTTTTATTTTTATTTTTTAGGATCAACACTGAGCCAAGGTCCTGGCTGGTACGCCGTTGGGTCCTACCATTCGAGAATCTGAAAGGAACCTTTTAAATTGCCAAACGAATCTATGTGTATTACAATACCCGTATTTTTCCTTTGCAAATACTAATCTCAATGTTGTAATTTACTTATGACTACTTGTTTAATTAGAGTGAGTTTGTGATACAGTTATCTCAACGTGGATTTCACATTTCATGGTATCCCTAGTAAGTTTTCCAATGCAAATTCAAATTTAAAAGATGAACAATATGGAGGTGAGAAAACTTTGTATGTATCAAGCATATGACCACACACACACACAGAGAGACACACTGCATCTAACACAACAACAATCCAATAAGTATAGTGCATCTATTTTTCCAAACCATGCATGTATGACACGAATTCAAAATACTCCTTCTATTCCTAAATATTAGTCTTTTAGAGAGTTCAACAAGTGACTACATACGAGCAAAGCAGGTGAATTAGACTCTAAAATATGTCTATATACATCCGTATGTGCCAGATCCATTTGAAACCTCTAAAAAGACTAATTTTACTGAATCGAAGGGAGTAAAATGTAAGACATCCATGGTCCTCAGTTCAATATTTAAAATGAACATGAAACTGAAACATGAATATTAAGTCTAGTACTACAAAGACATGCAAATGTTGTGTTTAGGCGGAGCTATGATTGTCGGGGGTCAACCCCTTGACCTTAGATAAAATTGTGGAGCTCTGTTTAGGGTTGTTTAGATTATATTTGTCCCCACCCACCCAACCACCGATTGGTTGTGCACCCCCACCCCACCACCCCGGGAGAATATCATGTGCCCCCACACCTTAGATGCTATATGCCGATACGAGTTTCTTGGAGCTTGTAGATCTGAGATATAGCAGCTCACATGATGTGTCTTAACACTACTAGGCAAAACCCTAGCAGTAGCGCTGGTTTTGTGCTCACTAGTAGCGTGGTAGGCGCTACATTAATAAGGCGCCATACAGCTATTGCTTAGCAAGAATACGTCTTGGCGCAAGATGCGCCATCGCTAGGACAAATAGCTGCAGCGGTTGTTCACTCACGCATTATCGCTAATGTAACCACCGGGCAGCGTGTTTTCTCTCCATCGCTACTAGTATTCTTTTTTTTATTTTTTATTTTTAGTGTATTTATGCGCCATCGTACAAATATTGGTACAATACCAGTTATGAGGTTTACATCATTATGTCCATAACAGTGTGTGTCAAATGAAGGTGGATTAGGTTCAAGTGGAGGCAATATGTGGTGCATGTCAAAAGTATACTACTAATCCAAACTTGATCTAGTTTGGACTAATAGTACTTCGATGTGCACCACATGTTGCCTCCACTTGAATCTAATCCGCCAAAGACAAGCTATTTAATCATCATCATAGTCATTACCACCAACAGTATTTATTTAATCACCACTAACACTAGCTAATAATAATCAACATAGTCATTACCACCAACACTAGCTATTTTATCATCATAGTAATAGTGTAGTACATCATCATCCTCAAACTCATTTCTAGCTAGCTAATCACTCTTGCTGCTCTCTCATAGGTAAAATAACATAAAACATGTGTAGCTCTCCTCCTTGATCAAGTTGGAGTATGCAGATGAACCTGTCTCCTAATCGTGGGTAGCGATCATTTGCTGCCCCCTAGTACTTCTCTGCGCTCCCCCATCACATATTTGGTCCAGTCTTGCACTATTAAGCACCCGTCGCTAATCTTGAATGCACTAAAGTAATCTGTAGGATATCTTGGCCGTAAGCTAATAACACTCATGGTACCTTCAGACTCGATCCCATAAGGCACAACATTCATCGGGAGTCCCTGTTGAAGAACATCGTATGGTAACATACTTAGCAATGAAGTTTAGCTTCAAAAATAATGTATGGAAAAGATGCACTGAGGACAAATAGTAAAAATCTTACCATCCTTCCTAAATAGATGTGACAGAGTTCATTACGAACACTATTGGTCGCATGACGTTTTCAAGTACTAACATTTCTAAATGCAGGAAGAAAATTTGTCTTGATAAGATCAAGATCCATGAAGCCATGAAACATAATGACTTAGCTCCTGCAGTTGAGTTCAGCCTCGGGAATGTAGTAGGTCCCGTCTACCAAGCGCCGGACATGTTTGCTTGCACCAAATAAGTCGACAATACAAATTAGTTGTCAACTATTTTTGAATAAACAATATCAAAGACATAAATATGGTTGAGAAACTTACAGAATGGTATAACTGGAGACGTCTGCACATCGACCCACATGTCGGTATTACCTTCAACATCATCTTCCGGACGAATATCAAAGGTGATAACCATATCAGGCTCAAATGCATAAGTCTTGCATAGTGCTCGCCATGTTTTGCATCCAAAATAGGTGTAGTAAATGCAGAATTGTATAATTTATGCGTGGAAAATATAACCATGCTCGGTCTTCAAGTAAACTTTATTTACCTCCCTAGTATGACTGAAACCTATCTTATCCAATACAAAAACTCTTGCATGGCAGGGGACACGTTAGTAGAATAGTAAAAAAAAATTAAGTTGAAGCAAATGAAGCAGATGTCATGCTTAATTACGAAAAAAGACTTGTCGTTGTGACTTACTGTATCCACTTCGAAGTTCTCGTCCAGCTTGATGCTGAAGCACCTATCATCATCTAGGAAAATTCCATCGCACAGGCCACGCTCGTCTTCGCAGTATTTGCAAATACCGAAATCCTTTTCGTCGTCAGACATTTCCTATGTTCATAGTTAAAACATTAATTGAAAATCGATCGAAGACAACTACCAGGATACTCAACACACAAATCCGGGGCACTTGATATTTCCTACATATTCTGGCACAAGTCATGCCAAAATTCACGGAAAAATCCGGCATGACCTATGCTAAAATAGGACATATCGAGCACCTGAAATTTGCCAGAACGGAAATGAATCAACACTCCGGAAAAACATAGGCCACTCGGAGGTGTAACCTGCAAACATGACCGGCCACTTGGATATTGAGCAACACAAGATATACATTTCAAAATATCTTATAGGACTCAAATTAGCATGCATTCAATAAGCAAAAGTAAATAATCTCATGCGTCCGTACATCATCGAATATTATCACTAATACATCCCCAATAGTGTCATACATATAACATCACTAATACAACTAAAACCCTAGAACACGACGGGTAACTGCGCGGGCGGTCGACACCCACACAGAAGGAACCATCATGTGATCATAGCTCCTGTGAGATCCTCGGAGAACCTGCCAGTATTGGAGAACTCTGCTCCAACGCAAACAAGTAGCGACGGACGTGCGCCCTCCTCATCGACACGGTGACGCACCACCTCCGCTGAGTCCTCGAGCCTTCGGACTGTCACTAGCCCACGCGACCGCCACCAAAGAAGGTTCGGGTCAACGACAGTCGGCTCCTCACCAACCTCGCGCTTCGGTAGGTAGCGCCTCCCAGTACCACCCCGGCGGAGCCCAGTCCCGGACATGGCCCATCTGGTCAAGCAGGTGTCATCCTCCCCCGACACGACGACGAGGATGCGGGATAGGCATCGTCCACGTCGATGCGAGAAAATTTGCTTTAACTAAAAAAATAGCAACAAGTTCTTACTAACTAATTAGTACCTAGGAACTACTGCCTAATTACCATCTAAGTAATTAACTAACTAGCACTAAAAATAGCCTAGGGTTCATACTAACTAGCACTCAATAGCTAGGGTTCATACTAAGCAGAGAAGAGGGATCGGAAGGGGAGAGTGCTTACAGAGGGCGGGGAGAGAGATGGGGTCGGGGGAGACGGCGGCACCGAGGCGCGGCGAGGCGGGGTCGGGGGAGATGGCGGCGAGGCGGGGTCGGGGGAGACGGCGGCGAGGCGGGGTCGGGGGAGACGGCGGCGAGGCGGGGTCGGGGGAGACGGCGGCGAGGCGGAGGCGACGAGGAATAGTAGAGGAGAATTGGGGGAGGAAGCAGAGGAGAGGGAATCAGGCCGCGCGGGGGGTTAGGTGAAAATAGCTTTAACAGTAGCGTGGGGAGGCAAAACGCGCTGCTGCTAAAATCCGTAGTAGTAGCGCTGTTCGTAGAAGGGCGCTACTACTATACCTAGCACGTCGGGAACGGTGTGGCAATTATAGTAGCAACGCGTTCTCGCTCTCGCTCTTGCCATCAGCAATAAAGAGCGCTGTTCTCGGTTACGCGACAGCTTGCTAAATAGCAGATAAGCGCCTCATTTTAACAAGCGCTACTGGTAACATTCTGTGTATAAGGTTTTCCCTAGTAGTGTAATATTTTTGCAGGAAACCTTGATGAGTTTGAGAATTGCACACAATTTGTACAAAAACTACTCACATGTACTTGGATCCCATATCCAACGACCTCAAGTCAGTATCACTATAGCATCTAAGATGAAGGAGGACATCATATTCTCCTGTATGTAAGAATATCATGTGCTACCACACCTTAGATGATTTGGTGATCTAAGCTCTTCGGAGCCGCTTGGATTTGTGACCCAACACCTCCTCGGTGGTTCGAATGGTTTTTTGCGTAAAAGCCCCAAAAGAGTTCGCCATCGCCATAAGCACAAAGACTGCTCAAATGCCATTGGATCTCAGATCAAATGACCTCCAAGCTCGTATCACCGTAGCATCCAAGCTGCGATAGCACCTTATGTTTTCTCGCACGGGAGAATATGAGGTGCTCCCGCACCGTAGATTCTTTAGTGATACGAGTTCACTGAGATCTAACGGCCCACAGTAGGAGGTTTGAATGTTTTTGCAATATATGGCTGATAGGGTTTGGGACATGCGCAGAAAGTACAAGTACTACGCATGTGCCATCTGATCATTGATCATACGACCTAGATGCTCATATCACCGTAGCGGGTAATTAAGCTATGGGGAGCACATAATATGAGCAACGGAGAGCCATTGGATTGAAGATGCAGCAGCACACACGAGGCCTAAATGTTTTATTTGCAAAAAAACCTTTGGAGAGTTTGGAAATTGCGCATAATTACAAAGACTACTCCCAAGCCATTGGATCTCACTTCCAACGGTGTAAAAACTCGTATCACCATAGTATCTAAGCTGCGGGGTGGATGTGATATTCTATACCGCTGTCATTTTTGTTCGTAAACTTGCAAAATACGTGTAACTCGTGTCGCTACTTGTCTAACCGCGCAAAGTGTTTGTTCAAAAAAACCATCCTACACTGAAATATCGTAACAACACACGGGGGTCCCACTTGTCATTAATCAAATTTGGACCTCAAACTAACAAATCTGAAAGACGAGATTCGAACTGGCAACCTGGACTACAAAGCGTAAGTCGATAGCCTGAAACAACAACGGTTGTTGGCTTTGTCCCATAACTTGATTTTATACAGTACTTGCGTTGAGTAGAGTAGAGGGAGTGCTTCGTCAACACGTGCATGACCGTTGTCTCACTTTCATCGGTGGGTCCTGTGTCTGCGATCTCAATCTCTCTTCTCTCCATCGCCTAACCTTTGCACGGGCACACACGAAGAGCGGCGCTAGCTTGCCGTGGTGTTATTACAACTAAAAAAAGCTTGAAAAATAGAAGAATCGCCTAGAACAAGAGACGTTGTGGCTGGTCGAGACGGAGCGAACCACATCTATCCTCCGTGCCACGTTTGCATGATGAAGCTGTTTGGCTAGTGGCGTGTTTTCGACTGACTGGCTGGGTCCCGAGGTCGAACCATAGGTACTACATGTGATACAGTATATTTTTACACGCACATTTTTCCTCCGTGCCGAGACGTGGCACACCCTACCGCGCGGTTTCGGGGTCCTCCCGGTGGTGCACGCATATATTCTTCCCGATGTGGGACGCCCTACCGCTGCTTTATGGGTCCTCCTCGGTCGAGTAATCAAGCAAGTAAATGAGTCATCAAATCACAAAGACCACCTTTCCCGCCGAGTACATCAGTGAAGCACGGTGGTTAGCTAGTTGGGCTAGTTCGACCGATTAGCTAGGCCGCCGCCACATTTGTTTTTTCACCCCTTTTTTATCTACTTGCCGGCAGGTAAATTTAAATATCCACCATGGCGTTGCTCTGGTGTTTGAGTGCGGCAGGATTTTTAATTTTTTGATTGACGGGAGTAGGCGCGGCAGGATTTTTATTTTTTGATTGACGAGAGCAGGCGCAGCTGCAATTAGTCGTGATGACTCTGCCTGTAAAACCCACTGCTCCCTGATGTGAGAAGTCATCGACTGGTGTTTTACCGTGGTGAAAACGAAAAGATTCCCCGCTCCTCGGCTGGCTCCCTCTGCCTTCCCGTAGATTGCATTGCCTTTCAGCCGTTTCGCCCCCTTTGCTTCCTCTCCCCATTGCTTCTACCTGGTGCCATGGCAGC